>CM060951.1:74388154-74450654 GCA_030765055.1 Mantis religiosa | reverse complement strand
AATAAACACTCCTCAAATCGTATGGTAAATTAAAATGTGTAGTAACTCCTGTAAATAGTTAATGTTACCTTTCGAGCGCTTTTAAACGTATGAACATTGAATAAGTATTGATATCTCAAAGCAAATATAAACCTGTGCATATAAATGCTTAATTTCTTTATGCTCATTTTAATTAATATAAAACTATTCAGGAAGAAGTAGTGTTTGCGATGGTAACAGAACTATGCATTGGACAGCATTATTTATTCCATGTTTGGATGTTAGACGTACGAGTAGTTCAATCTCGAAAGAGAAATAAATCACTTTGTTGAGTACGTCCGTTTAGCAGTAGAAATAAGGCTTGTCATGAGTGTCATGACAGTGGGGCAGGAATTACAATCCTACCTCTCACGTCGGAAGTCCAGGTTAGAATCCTGTTTCCCTACTGTGTGGGACAGATACGACAAATTCCTTCTTCGATTCTTTAATCATCAGACTATATGATCTGTCAGTCTGATGGATTATTCAACCTCTCGTGTCACTCGCTATTCATTAAAGTAAGTTCACAAATGAAATAATGTGAAAGTAGGCCCTTGTTGAAAATACTCCAAAGAGACCTTACTCTTCATTTTAATGGAAGAAGGAACCCCCTCTCCCCTCCAAAAGTGGGTCAAGAGCGAAACTACCTCTCTTGAATGCTAACACAGTCATATGCAAAGTGAGAGTGGAATGAATTTATAAAAAGTGGACATTCTTCTTCGGGATATTAGGGGCGCTTCATCAAAACGTTACTCTGGACATTACAAATCTACGGGATTCTGAATACGTTTTGAGCTTATCGACCCTCTCTTTTGGATGGGAGATTATTATTAAAAGCTCAAACATTTTTCAAATTCTTACGATGAACTCTGTTCCTAGAGGAAATGATATCTATTGAATAAAATCCAGGTTTCCATTTAATATGCACAAGCATGATCAGCACTATCTGAGAAAATATACCTTTTAATATGTAGAAGTAAATGAAGAAATACAAATTAATAAAAGTTATTGGCATGAAAGCACAATTAACTGCGTAGTGTAGCATTAACAACTGAAACAATTTATTACAGTTTCTAGTGATATTTATACTGATTTTAATACAACTCAGACTGCAACTAACTTCTAATATTCACATTTAAATATACTACATGAATAAGACTTTTTAAAGTATAAACAAATACTTTTTATTACTGCTTAGAAATTTGATTTTTTAAACAAACATTAAAGGAATGTTTAGACTGTGTAAATATGTATGTATGTTTTAAACATACATCTGTACGCGTACCTTTGTTTTGCCCATGTGGCATATTAACTTAGTTGATGTAAAATAATGATATATCGCCAATTCTACACCAGAGCTAGAGTTTGTAAATACAAAATGTATGTAATTAGTGCCTTAATATACATTATAGATTTAGAAGAACATTTTATGTGTTCCGTACGATGAAATTATATGATAAATTATGTGTTTTACAGAGACATTATTACAAACCAAAAGTACTACAAAGTTATGACAGCTGATATATTTTTTCCACAATATATTCACACACTAACTTTTAAATTACTGCTTTACTTCATATCGGTTACTAAAGATATTCAGTTATATCAATTGAACAAATCCCGGTTCTTTCCAAACATGAAGCTCGATGGCTCATGATGACATCACAGTTTGTGATCCTTCAAGGCAGCTTTCCTTATTCTGACCATTCTGATACTTTAAAGAGTTATTACGTTTACATCAACCCAGTATTGAGATAACTATCGTTGCTGTATTTACTGCTAGAATTTAACGCTTGCAGTACAACAATGAAAACGTAAAATTATATAAATATAAGATATTTAAATAGATAAACTTTTCTAAACATGTATTGAAAAGTACTATTACGCTTCAGTCCGGAAAATTAAACTGTGTGCTTTTCTTACTACTGCATATAGGTACATTTTCTATCGATCTCACAAGCAATAATAATGAAAACTAGGCACCTAAACTGGTATAACAAGGGTACCAGGTTACGGCAATGATTTGCGTTAGAGCCTCCTTAAAATTTTCTTTGAAAAAGCTAAATTAACGTAAGACTAAAACTCTTTATTTTAAAAATCAAAATTGTCATTAGCAATTTAAAATTAAACATTAAAAATAAAATTATATTCACAGAAATTTTTCGGTTATAAGACAGTTCATCGAACTTATTGCAGACTAACCGAGACTGCATTCATACTTCTCACTCGGTTTACAACTTTGTATCACTAGGTATGGTCTCACTCTATGTCACATTTCTAGTGCTGAAGCCTCTATCTCGCACTAGCATTTTTCGACCTTCTGACGTGCTTACGTAGGCCAAAATTCACTGTCTCCGTTTCCAACACAAAAATCATAAGAAAGTGTAATGCAAATACATCAATCAATTACAGAAAATAGGTAAAATCATTTACAACAATTATATTAAAATGTAAAATATACCTTGCATATCTATAAATCTTGGGTTCGATCCCAAGTGGTCGCCTTCATGGGTTTCTCCGTGGCCGGCAAGGCAAATTACTGCAGCAGTGTCTTCTACTACAGTTCTCTTCTCTCTCATTTTGATACCCTCTTTAATGTTGCAGATCGACTCCTCTGCTATGTGTCAGTCGAAGGAGGATAGATGGCGCAGAGTTTCTGCTGGGCTTCGCCAGTGAATGGCCAAGCTTCTCCCGGTTCCTACTGAAGGCAGTTTGGGCAGGTCGCCGCAAGCGCCTCAGCCCGGGTGGTCAGCATATCTCTGCACCTACCCTGTCCGGTCCTACAATCATACGTCTCCTGCGGTTCGTCCATCTGTCCGTTCCTCCCGGGGTTATATGACAAAAGATTCAATTACGGGTCAAGTAACCATGTGTCCCCTCGGTTAGAAAATCTACCTCTGCCTATACACATTGTGAAACATTGGTCAGCAGTTTCAGAGTTGAGCACCAGATTTAGAATCTCACTTTTTTAGCGCACGCTTAACATGCCTCTGCTAGTATCCTCCTTATGCATCTCAGAAACGGAAAACTTCTCTATTTTTAATGGAAATTAATTGTTCCCTCACACTAGCCGTGTGTAGGCTAAAGTGTGGAAATATTGAGTCAAACTGAAAAATTGAATGCCATAGCCGGGATTTGAACCACGGATGTTCTGGTTGCCGTCCAGCCGCTCTAACCCTTAAGCTACTATGGCCAACGTGCCAATATAACATTAAATTCTCCAACTGACTAGTGTTTTTCGCGGTAAACCTTAAGGAAGTTGTCTCATGTGTTTATGAGAACTCCTAAGTGGTTTACCGAGAAAAACACGAGTCAATTGCAGAATTTAATGTCATATTGGCACGTTGGCCATAGTAGCTTAAGGGTTAGAGCGGCTGGACGGCAACCAGAACATCCGTGGTTCAAATTCCTTCTATGGCATTCAACTTTTCATTCTGACTCAATCTTTCCATTCTCTATTTTTATTCTAATCCATGTTTTACATCCAATATTTTCAAATATATATTTGTGTGTGTATACCAGGGCAACATGTATATTTGTTTTACCTCTTAAAGCAAATATTATAATATCACTTTTAATGCATTTGGAATATACATCTGACATTAGGAAGCATTTAATGACTGAAAGTGATTACTGTGACAAGCAAATACTTCATAATGTGTTAACTTGCTTATCAAACTATTCTGCAGAGAAGATTAGTTGAAGCACTTGTATATTATGAATGTGTTGTAATACCCATGAGTAATCCTGGTTTAAACTGATATCATGTTCGACATTGTTAGTATTGGTTTTATTTGCTATTACCTTTTATTTAATATTTTATTATTTGTAGTGTCTCTTTTTGTTAAACTACATTTACGAAACTGTTTAATTGCGGCATAATTAAACAAGTCAATTTGATGGTGCAAGAATAACAGTTATTCGCATTTTATCTAGACAGTATTTAAATCAAACGTCACATTAGCATGTAAATTGTAATAGTGCAGTTATTTGTTGTGCAAACAATATATTTCAAATAAACACATACCCGCTCCTGTGGAATGTTATTGGCCCGAAAGGGTTCTATTTCAACAAAGTTACACTTTTTGGAAATTTTTAGTAATTAGAAATGCTCATACATGACTTCCTTAAGGAAGTAAGTGTCCAGATGATACCATTGTGATTAATGCACTCCTGAGCATACTGGGGCATAGAAATTCTGATTCGGTGTAATATGGCGTGTGTGATGGATCTGCATGCCATCGTAATACGTGCCATCGTAATACGTTGCCGAAGGCTCTCTGGATCTTCCAATTTTCATGCATAGCCCGTTGTTTTAAATAAATAAAAATCATATGACCACTATTGGTTTGGAAGTAATTAATATTAAATTTTAATAAAAATTAGAAGAAGAAGAAGAAGAAGAAGAAGAAGAAGAAGAAGAAGAAGAAGAAGAAGAAGAAGAAGAAGAAGAAGAAGAAGAAGAAGAAGAAGAAGAAGAAGAAGAAGAAGAAGAAGAAGAAGAAGAAGAAGAAGAAGAAGAAGAAGAAGAAGAAGAAGAAGAAGAAGAAGAAGAAGAAGAAGAAGAAGAAGAAGAAGAAGAAGAAGAAGAAGAAGAAGAAGAAGAAGAAGAAGAAGAAGAAGAAGAAGAAGAAGAAGAAGAAGAAGAAGAAGAAGAAGAAGAAGAAGAAGAAGAAGAAGAAGAAGAAGAAGAAGAAGAAGAAGAAGAAGAAGAAGAAGAAGAAGAAGAAGAAGAAGAAGAAGAAGAAGAAGAAGAAGAAGAAGAAGAAGAAGAAGAAGAAGAAGAAGAAGAAGAAGAAGAAGAAGAAGAAGAAGAAGAAGAAGAAGAAGAAGAAGAAGAAGAAGAAGAAGAAGAAGAAGAAGAAGAAGAAGAAGAAGAAGAAGAAGAAGTCAAGAGGGCTTAGATAAAAGCATCTAGCTCAACGGGAGACTGGTCCGCAGTGGAGCACCATCATGTTGGAAACATCGTTAATCGCCCTTGAAGTGGTAATACATCTTCTAGTGGCTACGGCGGCTCGTTTCGCGGAGGTTTCAGTTAGCGTGCTTCTCTTAGAAGGAAACTGGTCTATGAACATGATCGCCCAAAGTCCACACCATTACTCATTCCCTTCTGCCCTTGTAAAGCTGCCTCCCTTACTCAGTGAGAATTATTAACATTTCAGTAATGAATTTATGAAGATTTACTGACCCATTGTCACGTAATCTAAATTAATCTGAAAATACGATTCTGGAGATCAACCTCGTATCATTTCCAGCATCCATTCTCAGAGTTAACTAGAGCTTTGAAATTTCTCCCGTGGTTGTAGGAAAAATTATATAGATGAAACTTATTTGCCATATTGGATCATAGAAGATTAGCTAACGCTTATCTCTGGTGCAACTGCCTATGTACCAGATTGCACATTATTTCGTATCACATTTAAAAGTTCCAAAATTTTCCGCAATAGCATTGGATATCACTGGTGCGGCTCTCACTGGAGGCACCCTAAGCAGGCGTCTTTCAACACTGGAAACCTTTGGTGTTCGCTTCCACCTACATGTGTTTTTGTACTGGTATAAGTGCTGAGCTTTAAGCGCATTCGCTTTCGTCTCTCCATAGATGAGCATATTAACGTATTCGGCTGTCGAATAAATAGTGAAGGACTGACAGGAATGTTGAGTGACAGCATACTCATTAGAAGTGACAGCACTCGACATTCAGTACCATTACAAAATGGTAATCATAATTTTGAGATTACAATCACAACCACTTATGTTACAATCCCGTTAAAATATCCGTCTTTCAAAACTACTTTGTTATATACGAGTAATTGGCTTCCAAGTGTAAACGAGAAGGGAAAAAAAAGAAGTTATAACAACGTGGGAATTGGAACTCACATTACAGGAACAAATTTTCACCAGCAAAACTCCACCCTCAACTAGAACTCTAGTTTCATAGTACCTTCTTCATAGTTATTGGACATCTACCACAGTTCTTGAAATTGCACGAATATTTATGCGTGTTATTTGGAACGTATTACTCGCAATTTATGCTGAAACTCAAATAAAGTTACTTTTAATAATGTGTAGATTTTCAGTATGTTTTGACGTTCCATATTCAATATAGATGTGTCCGTAATTCATCCTAACTCTCCTGTCTCAAATTATAAAATTCTGTCACCTTGTCTTGGTCTTGTTATTGAAAGCAGAGGTTTCTTTTCGTTTTTTTCGGATGACTTTATTCAGTTATGTAGTTATGTTTGCAGTAACGTGGAAGTTTATACAATATGTTGGAAACACGGATTGAGCAAATGTGAGGCGTATGTTCTTAAACTGTGCCTTAGTTTGGAGTAACTTATATCTCTTAAACTGCCTTTTCATTGAGTATTGAACCTTCGGCTACTTGAAAAGCCCAGGTAGCAAGTTCGTATGGTATGAAAATGGGCTTAAAGGCAATTAATGCTTAAAGAGAGGCCTATCTTTCAAAATCGGTAGGGTCAGCTGACTCAATTATTTTATATCCTTACGTCCTAAGTTGCAAATGCTGTCATAGCGATGAATATTTTAACTGTTCTTTTATTATGCTTGTTGCGGCACTTTCGTAAATGTTATAGAATATTTAAAATTCCCATTCATCATTCTCATTCTTGTTATACATATTAATATTAGGTATCACCTATATGGAAGTAACGGAAGCCCCTATAGTTTATAACTGCAGAGAGAAAATAAACCACATGCGATACTCGTTATCTTTGGAAAGGGCTCGGAACCTGAATTTGATGCAGCGAATTTAATACATACATATCTATGGTCTCAGTCAAAATTGGTACTTTGCACAGATACTGCCAATTCCGAAACGTGACGCTCATAAAATTGAGAAACTGCTTGGTTAGCTTTTATCGACTGGTAAAGCTTACAGCGTTAGCAGATCACATTGGCAGATCACAATCGCATCAATGCGATTGGCGCAATCCTAAGGTGGATGTGGATTGGTGGACATCGCAAAGAAATGCATGGCCTTATTGGGGAAGACTGCTGTCAAATCACTGGGTGTAAATGGTTCATCGATAAATGGGAGTTTCTGGCAGAAACAGATACGTAACCCTCATATGGTATATCCCGTATTTAAACCCATTGTTAACCATCTCAGATGCCTGCTGGAAACCAGCGATGACCTCGCAGTTTTCCAGTCAAAGAAAAACAATATCAGCTGCTCAAACATCTCATTTTACATCCCGGATTAAAGAGCAAGAGCATAGAGAATGGAACTAATATGGAAGAATCTCTTCGATAAAATTGTTCCTACCGACTGGCAAGAGACAGCATACGAAATATCTGACGAGACCACACCAACAGCGGAAAAATTATGGCTACATGGGCGTGCAACCTCTAATATCACAAATGGGTACCCTGGAACATAGGGTTGCCTCTTGCAAACCGGTCCATAATATCTGGCTGGTGCTCAAGCGCTTTATTCCAAAATGTCGCCCCCCGGAGGCTCCATCATGTCTTTGGAGACTGCAGCGGCTGGAATTTAGTTTTAAAAGCATGTCACTCCAAAGAGTGCGATCTGGTTGGAAATTGGGACGTTATACTGGATAATTCAGAAGAATCCTGTAAATGTGGCATTAAAGAAAGAATGGTTTGGTTTCCTGAGAAAGAAATGTTGGAAGTTAATCATTTCTGGCTCCATCACCCGATCTGAGCTCTCTTACACTAGGAATTGCAGTGAAAAATAAATTACTTGTTGTTTTGACACACCAAAGACATTGCAGAATCTTCAGTTGCACCTAGACGCCATCTTTTCCGCCCAATAAAACCTCACCACACTAAATAAAAAAATCAAGAACCCTTACCTGAATAATAAATATTGTGACTTTGTGGGTTCGTGAAATGAAAAGTCCAATTTCACCACTCAAAAATGTTCTTTATTTCCACCGACTTACAGTTACACTCTTGCCAATTACACAGAATTACGTAATGCACACAATTACGATTCACCAGTTCGTCCGTTACAATTTCACTTGCACTCGTAATTACGTACAATCTTCCGATGCATTCACACAGTCTTCTCGTTGTACACTAGCACTGCATTCTTACACCAAGAACTGACTGACTGACTCACTCACTCCCCTTGCACGACTTGTTGTTTATATAGGGTCCGCTTGCCGATCTAGAAGGTTCTCGATTAGATTGAATGTCCCGAGTTTCCAGAACCTAGGAGAAGGGTAAAGAGACGGCTCAGGGGCCCGACATTCCTCCCCTAACCACCCCTTCAGTTAGTGACAGGAGACAAATGAGTGGGTGTGGCGTGGCCTCCGGTCCCGCCTCAGCTGCTGTTTGTGGTGCCTCCCGATAATTGGGTGACAATATATATATTAGAAAAAAACGCTATCTCGTTCCCATTGATAAATAAAAACTCTTAAAAATAAAGAAATAAAAGTCAATAAAACAAAAAAAGTAAAAAATGAAAAATAAAACTATTTATTCCATTAGCAGACTTTGTATTGAATGTTGTATAAAGTGGTATACTATATACTGAAAACACCATACGCTGAAGCACACAGTGTATTCCCTTCTGGCCGTTTTGTAAGAGAAGCTCTGTGGTATAATGTAAAAATTCCGACGACGGCAGAGACGGGATTTTACAGGATAACATTTTTGTAGGTATGAAGGGGTTAGTAACATATTTTCTCGTTATTCGTTCCAAGGGGTAATTATTCTTGGCGCTGTTTAGTACGTTTAATCATAGGCTGGATGCTGATGAAGAATAAGGTAAGAGAGCGGAGAAAAGTTAAGGGCTACGCTGGCGAAAATTGAATTGCCCAGCCGTTTTTAGAGGTAAACAGAGACCGACCACTTTCAGCTTGGCTTCGCAGATTAAATTCATAAAAAGTGCAACAGAAAAAAATGCCCTCCTAGGTTCTGTGAGGTATGCAGAATGAAATTTTTTGTTCCTGTTTGCTAGTTATCGTTTCGTAGAGTGTTGTGCTTGCGTGTAGCATATTTATGATACAGGTCATTTGGTATTTCTAGTTCTAAATTTCATCCAAAGAAGAGGAGCTATTCACCATAAAATTCTATTCGGAGCTTTTCCAAATAATATAAATGCCAGGAATCATTGAATACTGATATATTTTAAATGTAGCCCTAACTACTTAGAAAATATCCGAATAATGCAGTCACTCAATCCTCTTGATTTATTGCATAATATGATAATTTATTAAATATATTAATATAGTGTACTAAATCTGCTAATGCTTTGCGAATATAGAACGATAATTTAAAATTAGTCCCTATTTGCTTTCTGAAGAGCATTAAGTGCTAGTATTATAATTTTCTACTATTATCTGTTTTTGTATTTTATTTCAATTAACCGTACTAGTCAATAAATTCCATCTCCTTTTCAAAGCCACTGTATTTCGGTACATAAGTTGTAGTATTGGTGATGGTAGTGGCGGCGGTGGTGTCGGTGGTATACTAACTAAGCCTTGTTAGACGATGAAATGTCGGGCAAGATGCTCGGGGGTAAAGTTTTGTCTAATCATATCCATTTAAAAGCTTCAGATTTGAAGCTTGTTTCGATATCGCAAATCTTCCCCCATAAGAAACATTCATACAAAATATTGGGATATTTGTTTTTATATACACAATTATCCATTTAACTCATAAAATAATACTCGATAAAATGTGTTTACGTCTAGTACCTAGGTTATGGAGATGACACAGAAAAAGATTTAGGGGCATTACGATCCCTAAACTCCAAATTACGCTACATATTTTTAAAAATATGTTTTCAAAAGAACAGCATAAAATTATGTTAGTTATAATAACATATGTTTTAAACATTCACAAAATAAATAAACTCTATAGTATCTGGAGTTATCCTGCTAAGACCTTTTAATTAGAAAAGAATATTGTATAACTGGTAAAATATAAGCCCAAATTGATTTTACATTAAATGTAGATTCTTTTAGGGGTCACAGTTTATTACAAATAACATTTTTATAGCATCAATATCTTCTGAGATATCCGTTGTTTTCAGTTTGTATTTTCCAATACCTATCGTTAAGCTAATATGTGAAATATCTATAGACAATCAGAGTGCAAAGAACTTTTCATGAAGTTCAAGAAGCTGTAAATTATGTAATCAGTCTTCTATTGACGGAGAATCTGTGATCCTGCATGGCCCAGAGAGGAATGTTTTCATTTTCGGATATGAAACCAGTTTTCAATATACATGCGAACCAGTAGTGTTTTATGTGGAGTTACATTAAGATACGGGAAAGTTTTACACAGATAATAAAAGTTAATTTTCTTCGCAAAAGACATCACATTTGTTTATTACCAAATAATAACATAGCAAAAATACAGAGAAAAATGAACAACGATATTGTTCATCTTTTCGTCAGTTGTGACACACCACAACTACCCATACAACCAAAATAATGGAAGAAATGTTCATAATTTGAAGATAAGATGACTCGAAAGTGTTAGAAATGAGAGAGGAACAGATCTGATGATACTATCCAAGAAGCTAATGATCACTAAACAGAAATAAAGTTACCTGTCCCTTGTTCCGTAAACCAAAAGAGAGGGTATTTGGAGCTGTAATTTCGAACTAAAATAGCAGATTTTGTGTTTGCCATACGTGCAGCAAAAGAGACAACTTGAAGTGAGCAACTCAACCCTTTGATATCGACTTCATCTGGTCCAAGCATGCTAAAGACAATTGGTTTTTGGCTGGTAAGTAGCTTGCACTCTTTTTTCATTTGTTCTGTTCACCTTCACAGGAAATACATAATTACTTTGTTTTAATATGACATAGCATAGGTCATCATTCAAAGAAGTGCAATCTATATAGAATATCTTGTCGATCACTACATATATACGATGAGTCATATACTCTGTCAAACCATTATTGAATTTATTCATATGTACGATGTGTTTCATAGAAAACATAACGTCTTATATTTCAAATGGAAAATTCGTTTAAAATTAATCTCATATATCTCAGGCCATAATACAGTAAAATGAGAAATAAAGCATTTGAATGTTAAAAAAACACATTAAAATACAGAGAAGAGAAATTTTCATATACAGCTTCTGCGATGTGCGTTTCCTATTTATTAAGCCGTAAGTTAACTGCCCTCCATGACAAACAATACTCCCTGCGATCTATAGCAAGCAGGTTATTGAACTGCCAAAAGTTTCGTGCCGATACAGGATACGAAGGCCAATGTAGAGGCATCAGTTGACTTATTTTGGTTACAGTAAAGAAAAATAAACAAGAATGTGACTTATCCTATGTACTGATGAAACCACCACAATATGTTCCGTGAGTGAGGAAGAGTTTAAAACTCCGTTATGATGTAGCATTCGAATAAATTAATACAGAAAAAGACTTCCTCCTTCTACCGACAATGTAAAACACAAAGGATACGTAAGTGAGCGAATTCATTGAAAGTAAAATTACGATGTAGTTCATCGAAATGAGGAGATTTGTATGGGTCTATAATGATAATTGGTGCTAGTAATATTGTCGTGAACCCGATCGCGATAGCGCGGCTTGTGTACACAAAGAGCCTGGAGATAAGGAGTATGCCGGAACAAATAAAGATAGCGCGAGATAAAAGACCTGCCGGCACAGATAGAGTTACGCTTCTGGAAGGTGATAGAACATTCGGTTTCTCTTTCGTCCAGAAATCTCTCGAAATTATCAGTGAGGTATTTAAGGGAGCGATGACTCGCCAAGAGGAGGAGTAGTAAACAGTTGTAAAACGAGAGTGAGTAGCGAGAGGTAAGCAGAGAGCAGCTGAGAGTGTTGTAACCAGAGCTGACGTAAACTGAACGCTGTTTGTTACTGTCATCAACCTTGGAAAATTGTGTTGTATATGCGATGTAATGTTGTTACGTGAGAATTGAAGTGTGTGCCCACGGAAATAAAGAGCATTCGGAATATCTGCAACTCAGCCTTTTAATTCCACGAACCCACAAAGTCACAATATGAATGAGAGCTATTCTTCGATCGCAGAAGGAGCGGGTCCGAGTTCCATACCACAGTCCGTATCTAGAGTCCAGAAATGGAATCCAATCACTCTGAAAGCCCATTAAATCTTGTTATATTGTAGGTCCAATAAACACATTCAAGTAAATGCCTGGTATGATACCGCTTTTTTAATGAAGGTAGCAAGAAACGACAGTACTCAACTACTGCTTTCTAGGAATCATGAAAGCTTTAAGAGATAACAGATTCTTTCATGATAATGTATCGAGAATATGGACTATGGACATCCAAGAAAGCCGCTTAACAATAAATTAACTATCCAGACATGAATCTCATGTTTTGGCAGGTTGTTTCAGTAAAAAGAAAAATTAAATACTGAATGTAATATAACGAAATCCATAATGGCTCCCATTGTTCTCAATTTAACACAAATGCATAGAACTGTTCGCGGGCGATTTAGTAAATAATTAATTACATTCCTTACCCTATTTATAATATGCAGCAAAACGAACATGAGCAAGAAGTGCCACAAAAAACGTATTTGATATTTTTATTGGGTAAAGCATAGTCGCACGGTGGCACAACCAACAATGGATTTGCGGATTCGTGCTCTAACCTGTCAAAAATCACCACAGATAACTCCTTAACTCCAAATTGTTAATTGTCTTTCAAGAATCAATAGAAGTTCTTGGTCCATGACTTCCTAATGTATTTCTTGCTGATATCATTCTTGTTACTGTTAGAAGCCAGGGAGTGGTCGAGAGTTCAAACAGTAATTTACAGAGATATTCTCGCCACTTTGTGCATAGAATTACAACCTGTTCTTCGATTCCTGGATCGGATAAAATTAAGCAAATTGCTACGAAAGTAGTCCTAGTCGACAGAAATGTTGTGGATAAGGCTTTCGTTTACGGCAGTAGAAGGCCTTTTGACTCTACCTTGTCAGAAATCATCTCATCAGGTGAGAATTCAGCATCCTGTCAACATCCTGTTTGCAATTCTTCATACAATTTTAACCATATTTCCCTAAGGTTTCGGAGCATGATAAGGTATTCGTAGTTTGTAGCAGACACAAGAACTTCCTCCCTACAGAGCTCTCTGAAATATTGTATGAAAACAAAGGAAAGACAACGTGGAGAAGTGTGTAGTAATAAAGTGTTTATTTCATTCTACATCATGCGTGATGTAAAGTATATTGCGATACAAGTACTGTAAGTGCTTCTAGGAAAATTGAAACAAAGCTGAGTATTTTCTAATTCCATGCATTTAACGCGTGTATATTCCATACTGTCTATTTGATAGGGAATAACATAGTAACTAATTAATCAAAAACAAAATTAAAGTTAAGTATTTACTAAGAGCTTCCGGAGCTACAGTAGTAAGGTCGCCAACAATAACGTAATAACGTAAGTTGCAAACTAGTGATCTACTAATCTATCCAACCGATCTATCTAGGAGTGATATATTAGCCACGCCTTAAAGTCTTAGACCAAATTCGGCTGTGTCAATTAAATTGTTAGTAAATGTTACAAATAAAATGTAAATAAAGATACATACACGATTAGAATTTAAAAATTTGGCAGTTAAATATTTTATATTCCATATTTTGTACACTGATCGTTAAGAAGCCAGACAATTTAATATAATTCATGCAGATATGTGTATTAAAATACGCAAACGTGGCTACCAGCACTGCATGCAGGAAACACAAATTTCCATCATGAAAGCACGAAAGAGAAGTATCTGGGAAAGTTTTATCAGTGCCATTTAATGAACAGCACTTCTCTTTCCTTTTATCCTCGAATGAAATGAACAGAGCTCATTACACGCAATGTCAAACTGCAATTCATTCGAACTCCGCATGCTATACTAAGGTATGCCTTTGAAGCTGGAATGCCGCTCTGAATCGTATATTAAGTTGCCGTTTAAGGTTTTCAACTTTGATTTTACCACCCAGCATTTGAAACTAGTAACTGATGCTTCCGTCACAGTAATTTCGGGATCGTTTTTGACATACGAGTCTGATACATCCTTAGGTGAATGAGCAAATAAGCTCGATCTTATACCACTAAAACTGTATGAGCCGATTGTTAAGGTCCAACGTTTTATGGAGTTCTCTCCAAAGGTTAACGATTGTAAACAAATAAATACTTCAGCCAAGTAGCTAGAGCCAATGGCAACTATACCATGAGAGCCAAATATCTTCACTCTTGCGTGTAGTAATACATCCAGCTGTCTATATATACACATATGTTGAAATTAAACGACGGTAAATTATCAAAAGCCCTGCGCCATGGCGTAGCGGGCTAGGCAGCATGCCTTGGTCCCTGGCCACCGAAAGTGGCCCGGGTTCGATCCCACCCATGTGGTGGGGATTTTCGATCCCGGATATAGGACCGGTGCCCACTCAGCATCGTGAGGAAAGAGAGGAGCTGTTGGATGATCGCCCACCTCTGCTGTGCGTAAGTTGGCGTGAGGCCGGCAGTCGGGTTGGTAGGCCTTGGCCCTCTAAAGGCTGTCGCGCCATGGGTTATATTATTATTACATAAATGATCAAAAGGGACAAAAACTGTATTTAGTAAAATATAAATATGGGTAGCTTCCCATCTGAGAAAACAATGTGTTATGCTAGTCCATTTTATGTATGTTATGTAAAATTCATATTACTTGATATTATACTACGAATTTGTTAATGTATTACAATTTTACTTACACTTTCTACCATGTACCTAAGAAAGGCAAGTAGTTACTGTATTCCACCCATTTGATACCGATATGTCGATTATCGATTACCCTCTATCTGCATTTTAAGATTTCTTGTATCCCTAAGATGTGTGAACACAAACATCCTAAACCAAAGGTGTCGAACATACCAAACTTAATTTCAGCATCTTCCAAGGTTCTTCCACAAAGACTTTCAAGAACCCTCTCACCTACACTACCCTATGCATTGAGATCTGGTCGAATTTGATTTCCTCAAAGATAGCTCCAGCAATTTTGATTAAAACAGCATAAGTTCAACATATTTTCATGCCAGATGATGTATATCTGGAATTTTCTGGGAATATTATCAGATTTTCTTAGTTCTGAGTTAGTTTTTGAATAAGTATTAAACCGTTAGAGGTCAACAAATGTTATTTTACAACATAGATCTCATTAAAAATACACTTTCTGCCAAATGCAATTTTGTTATGCATTAAATAATTTTTATCTTGTTAGTTATTTGAAATTTCTATACTTTTTATGAATAGTTGCAATTTTTTAAAACTATTTTTTATATTTCCCTTAACCAGGCATTTTATAATCACCATATATGACCAGCATTTAACAGATCTGACTGTAGTTTCAGGCCTGCGTATTCCAACAATCCTTTTGCACCTATAATAGAATTAAGGGTAACAGTATTTCTGTAAATGTTTATCTCGAATAACAAGCAAAAGGTAGAGGGATTTGTATGTACAACAGTAAAGAAATTAATGTGAGTACAACAAATCATATTTATAATGGAGTGAGCTGGTGAATCCTGAAAGGAATACTGGTACAGGAAATGCACACAAATAAATGCGTTCACTTCTGTGAATTTTGTTGTTCTTCCAGCAATATTTGCTAACTACAGCTGAGGATTAAAATATTTCAAGCATATATAACATGAAGTGACTGTTTACATATCCAAATTGAGCTCTATGATCAACTGCAAACCTGACGCCATTGAAATTTTATACTAGTGCAACCGTTATATCTACATATTTTTGTACCTATCAATAAGCAGTTACTCACGATTTTGGAACAATCAACAGAAAATCCCTGTGATAACCCCGATACCTTGTACTTCAATACATACAATAATCCTTAATTACACTCCTGGAAATTGAAATAAGAACACCGTGAATTCATTGTCCCTGGATGGGGAAACTTTATTGACATATTCCTGGGGTCAGATACATCACATGATCACAATGACAGAACCATAGGCACATAGACACAGGTAACAGAGCATGCACAATGTCGACACTAGTACCGTGTATATCCACCTTTCGCAGCAATGCAGGCTGCTATTCTCCCATGGAGACGATCGTAGAGATTCTGGATGTAGTCCTGTGGAACGGCTTGCCATGCTATTTCCAGCTGGCGCCTCAGTTGGACCAGCGTTCGTACTGGACGATCACACCGCGTGAGACGACGTTTCATTCAGTCCCAAACATGCTCAATGGGGGACAGATCCGGAGATCTTGCAGGCCAGGGTATTTGACTTACACCTTCTAGAGCACGTTGGGCGGCACGGGATACATGCGGACGTGCATTGTCCTGTTGGAACTGCAAGTTCCCTTGCCGGTCTAGGAATGGTAGAACGATGGGTTCGATGACGGTTTGGATGTACCTTCCACTATTCAGTGTCCCCTCGATGATCACCTGAGGTGTACCGCCAGTGTAGGAGATCGCTCCCCACACCATAATGCCGGGTGTTGGCCCTGTGTTCCTCGGTCGTATGCAGTCCTGATTGTGGTGCTCACCTGCACGGCGCCAAACACGCATACGACCATCATTGGCACCAAGGCAGAAGCGAATCTCATCGCTGAAGACGACACGTCTCCATTCCTCCCTCCATTCACACCTGTCGCGACGCCACTGGAGGCGGGCTGCACGATGCTGCGGCGTGAGCGGAAGACGGCCTAACGGTGCGCGGGACCGTAGCCCACTTTCATGGAAACCGTTGCGAATGGTCCCCGCCGATACCCCAGGAGCAACAGTGTCCCTAATTTGCTGGGAAGTGGCGGTGCGGTCCCCTACGGCACTGCGTAGGATCCGACGGTCTTGGCGTGCATCCGTGCGTCGCTGCGGTCCGGTCCCAGGTCGACGGGCACGTGCACCTTCCGCCGACCACTGGCGACAACATCGATGTACTGTGGAGACCTCACGCCCCACGTGTTGAGCAATTCGGCGGTACGTCCACCCGCCCTCTCGCATGCCCACTGTACACCCTCGCTCAAAGTCCGTCAACTGCACATACTGTTCACGTGCACGCTGTCGCGGCATGCTACCAGTGTTAAAGACTGCAATGGAGCTCCGTATACCACGGCAAACTGGCTGACACTGACGGCGGCGGTGCCCAAACACTGCGCCGCTAGCGCCATTCGACAGCCAACACGGCGGTTCCTGGTGTGTCCGCTGTGCCGTGCGTGTGATCATTGCTTGTACAGCCCTCTCGCAGTGTCCGGAGCAAGTATTGTGGGTCTGACGCACCGGCGTCAATGTGTTCTTATTTCCATTTCCAGGAGTGTATAAATATATTAGGGCATACCACTTAACTTACATACATTATACTTACATAATATTTTGAAATATAAATGTTGCATTTGTTGTATTTACAGATAAAATAGGGAATTTATTAGAAGATATTGTGCTACATAAAGCGGAAAATTTAAAACTTTTAACCACCTCTACAACGATTAACATCTTTCTTCAGTATCTTCCTGATCCTATCTGGCCGCTTTAGATATATTTGGACTGTAATTTCTGCCATAAAATTTCTTGTGTGATACAAGTAACTAAATAGAGTCTTTGTATTCTTTTTATTTTAAAGTACAAATGTGAGAATAGTAACTGTCCTGAATCTACCAATACATCAGGCTTAAGCCAGAGTTTAGTGCCAGAGTTTAGCGCCAGTAGTTTCAAAACAATGATTTTATTTCTGAAACTTTGGATACAACGTACTCGTACTTATGCTTAATTTTTTTTTTTTTTTTTCAGTTTGTAGACTCGTCACTGCATGGCAAGGGAATATGTTCTCCGTAAACCATTTTCCTCCGTATCGGGGGCATTCTCGTGTCCCGGACTCCCCAATGCGATGAATAAACCTAAAGAAGGGGCAAGCCGGTTGTAGGACTAATTGTCAGGAGGGAGTTCCAGGCAGTAAACTGTAGGGACTTGTCCTCTCCTAAATCTGGTAGCCCTCTGTCTCCTCTCACCTCATCCCTAGCTCCGTGGTGATTCCCGTTAAGGGACGTATATTTAGAAAATATTTTCCATATGTCGAAGAGCTACCTCCAAAATTTGTTATGACTTATGCATAAATGCCAAATGGGCTATCCTCACAAATTTAAAGACATACTAATGTTAAAGAGCATAGACTATAAACTAAAGACTGCATACTACGTTAAAGACATGTTAAAGACTATAAATTGGCCAATAAATATAATTAATAAATTAATATAATCACATTTTAAATATAAATAGAAGAGGAAAAACAGAAAATGCAACATTTCAGCTAAACTCAATAAATCTCTCCCGAATACAAAAATGTTAAATATTAGGATGCGAATATCAAAAGAGAAATATATAAAATATTACATATAATGTGTTACTTTATTAAAACGTAGTACTTTATTAAATGTGTAGTTAATACCTCATAGTTATGTTAAAAGTCTGGATTTCAGAATTTTTACTTTTGCATATTTAACAGTTGCATCACTAAGTTCTCACTCTCACTATTTTCTTTTTAATTAAGGAAATTTCACAGAAATTTGACATTCTTCACACTGCAATTTAACTAATGATAACGAGTTTAGCGTTCACACTCACTTCAGTTGTCTGCGCGACGTAATGAAATACGAAGTACCTCCTTAGGTAAAGTTCACTCGATGTGAAATCGAACAGAAGACTTTTTCAATGCAGTAGCAATACTCATTGCTACAAACTCACTCGGAGAACAGCAATTTTCATTGTACAAGAAATGTACTCATTAACTCACTCGAGGCCTTTCACATCCGTTGGAAATTTCCAAAATGCATTTCAATTTTTTTCGATGTGGGAGGAATGTTCTGGTTAGTTATTAGTAGCATTTCTGAAGTTGGTGTTGGGGACGACGCTCTCGTGTTTACTTATTTACCGTTATCTCTCCAGTGTCGGGAACCAATATGTTTGCGACACAGAACCCTATTGCTTGGTGTTTATCCTTTGGTTAAGTTATCTACTAAATACATATGTTAAAACACAATTCAAAGTCACGAATGACAAGGAAATACGCATTAAGTAGTACGCATCGCTATTAAAATTGCACTTAAGTGAGAATTCCTTTTTATGTTTTTGCTTCATCCCTGTTGCCATGATTTTTCGCTCTAAGCAGGTATGTAGTATGAAAACAATAGTGTCAGTCACAAGCGTATTCACAGATATTTTATAAAGTTTAAATAAATTAAACATTGGGATACATTTTAGTATATTCGTATAAAAAAATTACATTTATCTGTAGAGCCACCTCGCGTAAAAACTGCCTGCTGGTGCAGTTCTGCTTTAATCGCGGATGCCTGGTGTCAAGGAATCAGATGGGATTACAGCTTGGCTAAGAGCTAACTCCTGTGAGCTTTGAAAGAACGTTCTTGGATTATAATGCTAAATGTTTAATTATGACACCCTTTCTCCATAATCTCTTAGCAACGTCGCTTTTTGTGCTCTGTTAGAAAGAGATTTAAGTACAGCAGGTTCCTGGGTGAAGTGGTAGCGATGCTAAAATACCTAGTCATCCCTATGAAGAAATGTAAAAGAAATATATACGGAGGATTTATACTGCTCTAATTTTAACTGTATTCATTATAAATTGTAGTATATGACACTCTTGCACTGATTATCTGTTTCACATTTCAGAACAAGCTTAATATGGGTTTGCTCTTCAAGTTATGAGCTCTTAAGTTTGGGAGTCCGGAATAATTACAGGTGTAACTATTTCTTCATAACTTTATATCAAACTGTAGCCAAACAGAGATGTCAGGACATGTTCCCAATTCAGACTAAATCTCATGTTAGGAGTTGGTTCTTCTTTTTTGCTGTGAAAAACTGTGCGGTATCAGTTATTATAAAAGAACAATACTGAATACGGACATTTTTCTCTACTGGAGGACCTGCACTTGGTTTCTGAGTGCAGAAAAATTTATGAATTGCGTATTGTAAAGTATAACAGTGTGGTCATGAAAAGCGTTTATTGCAATTTCTGGACATGCTGGAGACTGACGAAACTCCACCTCTTCGAACACTGCCCGATCTGTCGTACATGAACGAGAACATTGGACATAACGGCCATGTGGTATACTGGCGGTATATATGGAGCTAAAGAATAAAATTTTACCCTTTGAACTTGTAAAATATAAATACACAAAAATCCAAACATATGTGAAAAGCAAAGATGGATAAAAATAAATTAGTCAAACCATGATGCATGAATACATTGTTGCTCAGTTATGGTAATAGTATGGCAAATGACGCTACATAATGACTGTTATTCATATTTTGCAGTATCAGAAAATTAAGTTTTTGTTCAATTCCATTGATAGTAGATATTTTTATACTTAAAAATAATTAACCAATGTCAGCAATTCGCAGCAATTAGAAACCATGGCAAATATAATTATATAAATATGTTCATGGGCTTTAGGTATCCGGTCTTGACCTGAACCAGAGAGATAAGTGCTAAATTAACATTTCTGATACGCTTAGTGTGATGGAATACTTGGTAAATTTAATTAGTCGGAAACAATGCAAGCCATATCTTTGCTTCTTATATTACCGTTTGAAGGAATCCACATATGGAAACAATTGAACTACATTTCCCCCATAGAAGAATACAAACACGAGTGGTGGTAGTAGTAGTAGTAGTAGTAGTAGTAGTAGTAGTAGTAGTAGTAGTAGTAGTAGTCGTAGTAGTCGTAGTAGTAGTAGTAGTAGTAGTAGTAGTAGTAGTAGTAGTAGAAGAAGTAGAAGTAACAATATTAATAAATCTGGATTTCTATGTAATATACTAAATGAAAATGACTATTAGAAATAAACCGTACAGACGAAAAAAATTACTTCAACCAGGAAGAAATAATTATATAGGGGCAAAAATAAATAATTTCTGATAACATTAAGAAAAGTTAAGCAAGTATAAAACGGTAGTCATAAGAATTAAATATAAATATTTGAAAAGCAATTAAGATAGCTACAAAATAGCTTAGCAATAAGAATCACATAGTCCTGGAAATAACTAAGTGGATCTACCAAGATTGAAATGTACTATAATCAGTTAAGGTGTGAAGCTACTGGTTAAATTTATGGAAAAGAGTTGAAATAGATATCCTACCATTTAAGTATGTCAAATAGCAAGCTTTATCCGAATTATTCCATAATTATTTAATTATAGAAATGGCATCCTTAATGATCTAAACCTGCAGTTAATCATGATATGAAACAATTATAACAAATTCTCAAATAATAACCAAAACAAAATTTTTGGAACCATAATAATCTCCATTGCATAAAATCAAATGTGCGTGCCGCGTAATATAAGCCACAGCTAAAAAGGAAAGATGTGATTATTTTCATTTGTATATATTACATTCCAAATTGTAGTTCATTTTGAAGAATGGACTTTTAATAAATTGTAATAAGCAAGTTCAAGTAAATGACGAAAGATTAAATGAGGCCAAAGTTAAGAAAAACATGGTGAAAGTAAAGGCTTAAAGCTGTGATTGAATGAGAAAGAACTGGTAGAACTGTCCTTTAAACAATTCTGAACGTTGGGCAACAAGGAAAATGTTACGGGCTTAAAAATAGTGAATTTACGTGTAATTCCATATGCTGAATTAAAAAATCACCATAAAACTGATAGATTAGCTCTTGTTTTGAAGATAGAGTGACATTTCATCTTTTAGAGTGGAGATTTTAAATTTGGGGGATTTTTTGGGAGTTGGCACACCTGGCAAATAACAAAACACAATAAGAGAGAAATTTTGGAATTAAGTAATGGAAAAGTTAAGGAAGGCATTTTTGTCGGACCACAAATAAGAGAACTTGTAAAGGATTCTGCATTTGACAAAATTTTGGAGGGGAAAGAAAAAGCCTTCAAGGGTGTTGTGTATGGATTTTTAGGCAACAAAAGAGATGACAACTACAAGCATTTGGTGGCACTGCTCCTACAAAAATACCGACACCTTGGATGCAACATGTCCTTTAAGATCCATTTTCTCCACTCCCACCTAGACTTTTTCCCTCCGAGTTGTGGAGCTGTTAGTGATGAACATGGGGAGAGATTCCATCAGGACATTTCTGTTATGGAACAAAGATATCAGGGCCGTTGGAATGAAGTAATGCTTGCGGATTACTGTTGGTCTTTGTATAGGGATTCTGCGGAACTCCATCAAAAGTGGCAAGCTAAAAGACGACGAAGTCCACCAATAATTCTGTTTAGACACGACTATTTGCGAAGTATTTTTCCAGCAATTTAGAACTCTTGGCATGTAATTACCAGTTTAAAAGAATCAAATACTCTTTCATTGTTGTTAACATGTATGTAATTAAAAGGCATCATTTTCTGTCAATACGTTAATATGTAATACTTCCACCTTGTGTATATCATAGAAACTAGAGCTAATAAAAATTTTTCATTGTCATATTTGTCTTTCTCAACCCAAAATTAGTAGGAATTGCCTCATGAAGCGCTCGAAACATTCAAAAATTATTTTTTGTTGCCAAGTGTTATATACGCAAAAAGTTAAATACAACAGTAGGTATCCTTAAGACTTTTGCACACAGAATTTGTTTATGTTGCCAAGTGCTCCTAAATAAAACAGTAAAAATGCAGTAAGTCTAAAAATCAGAGAGACGAGACAAAAATTGAAGGCCACAGAAAATGATATAAGCGCCTACTTTTGCTCTTACATATCTTAACCTGAGTTCCATGTTGTCGTATACTCTCTTACAAATTATTGGGGCGTTTGGATTTTATTTAAATACAGCGTGCACACGCTCTCTCAGAATTGCAATAGTTAGCACTGGAGTTGCTTAAACTAAAGACTTTGAATGTACTCAGATTAAGGCAGCCATTGAATACAACACAAAAGGTCGAGAAGCCAGTAATATATCTCTCTCAGTCAGTTCATGTATGAGAACATTTATCATTAAGAAGTGCTACTATCAAATGAAATGAAATGACATATAATCTTATATAAAACCCATTCCTTGGACGCCGTTCAAAAACACTTAAATTTAATGATGCAACTAACTTCTGAGAAACTATGGATAAGTCTGTACACTGGCGCAGAGAGATGAATTAGGAACCCATATGGTAACTATTGTACCCCACACGTTTAGGCAGAAACTCTATTGGTGTGCTGTTGTATTTCAGAGGGCCTTCGTATGCCGAAATATGAGCATTATTAAAATTGGACATATCGTTACCAGTACGCCCAGCCTCATCAGTGAACAAGAATCGTTATATAGCACAATTATGTAGCATACTCCAAGTTCACTGCATTTAATTCTTGACCCACTGAAAATGATAGGGTTACAGAACATCATCAATCATCATCATCATTATCATCCAGGTCAGGGTGAGTTACCTGGATAAGGTTTTCCGTGGTTTTCCCTTATCCTGAACGACGAATGTCGGGTAACTCTAAGCTCCACCGACCCCGGACTCACTAATCATCATTCCACCAATTTCATTCGTCGTCCGATATGACTCATCGTTGGAGGACGTAAATTACATAAACAAAAAAAAAAAAAAAATCATCTTCAAGGATTGGGCCCTGTGACCCGCTCCGTTCTCTTCAAGAGCGTACTGATCCTTCCAGCGTAGAGCTGGACGTCCCACATCTCTCCTTACCTTCGCCATATAATTTAAAACTCTTCTTGACAGTCGTTCCGCGTCCATTCTTAAAGTATGATTTTTCCATTCATTTTTGTTCTTTACTATTTTACAATTTAAATTAAAAATCCCAAGCTCTTCTCTTATTTTTTTCGTTCCTTACGTGGTCTATTCTTTTATAACCTGCCACACTTCTCAAAAATCACATCTCTGGTCACAGAAATGTTCATGCAAAATTCTCCAGATAGTCTTGTGACTAATACCTTCCCTTATTGCAATGGGTCTTGTGCTGTCTGACGCATTTGCTTCCACACCACAAAGAAATATTTTTTCACAGTGAATGCTTCGTATTTCTCTTGGTCTCACACCTTCGAAAACAGACTTTTCTAACGAGCCTCTCTCTCTCTCTCTCTCTCTCTCTCTCTCTCTCTCTCTCTCTCTCTCTCTCTCTCTCTCTCTCTCTCTCTCTCTCTCTCTCTCTCTCTCTCTCTCTCTCTCTCTCTCTCTCTCTCTCTCTCTCTCTCTCTCTCTCTCTCTCTCTCTCTCTCTCTCTCTCTCTCTCTCTCTCTCTCTCTCTCTCTCTCTCTCTCTCTCTCTCTCTCTCTCTCTCTCTCTCTCTCTCTCTCTCTCTCTCTCTCTGTCTCTCTCTCTCTCTCTCTCTCTGTCTCTCTCTCTCTCTCTCTGTCTCCCTCTCGCTCTCTCTCTCGCTCTGCCTATCTGTGTGTTCATGTGCTCCCTGTTGGTGAATTAGCGAGGTTATCTGTGAGGTAACTGCATAAAATGTACATACTGGTGATGCATTTCCATTTGAACAGCCATTAATGTAGCATATATTCATTTGCAGAAAGCATTTTCTTCTAACTACTGCACTGTAAAACAAACAAGCAAACAAACAAAAAAACAATAAAACGATAAGCGAACAGCAATTCAATTAATCATTAATTCGTTGCTATAAAACAAACAAGCAAACAAAAAAGAACAATCAGCGGGCAAAAATTTAATGCAATTAATTATTACTGGTGTCAATGAGGGAGCATATCATTCAATAACTCTCTAACTAACGATTTTCAAACCTAGTTCATGGAAATATTTGACAAAAGGAGTTAAAGACCTGCAATGCACTTGTAGCGTTTGCTTTGTCTGCAAAGTTAATAATAGATCGACTTTTTAAGAGTTTTAAGAGAAGCATGATGATAAATGAGAGATAAATGCATAAATATGATAACAGTGGTTGGTATAGAATGCAGCCATCTGCATAAAGTACTCCTGGAGGTCTGAGTTCAAAATGTACAGTATTATTCCCGGTTGCAACTTCTCGCCTCCCCTCCCTTCCCTTCTAATGTATAAACATTAAATAACATACATGCGTTTGAACCACGGATTTTCCTACTTCTCTGGTGGCCATTGTAGCTCAGTTGGTTAGAGTCGTGCTGAAACCGGAAGATCCATGGTTCATAACCTGTTTATAATTTATAATTTTTCAGTATTATTCTCTGCAGCCTTCTCCAACATAATCGTGTCATACAATTCCTATCAATCCATGTTTTTTCTAGATAACCCTCTGGGAGAGTTGGAGAATTTAATGTCACGTCGGCAGTAGCTCAAGTGTTTAGAGCTACTGAACGGAAACCAGGAGATCCGTGTTTCAAATCCCGACCATGGCATTGAACTTTTCAGTAGGCTATAATTAATTAAAATACCCATATAGCAGTGTAATGTATTTAAAAGCATTAATTCTATAAGAATTAATTCCTCAATATAAAAAAATTAACACTAAAATGTCTAATGATAAAAATTCTGGTATTTAAGTACTTGCTACAGTAATTCGCCACAAATGTGTATCTCGAATTTGAGAACTCTTAGTGGTTTACCAGGAAAATATTATGAGTCAATTGGAGAGTTGAATGTCGCGTCGGCATGCTGGTCATGGTAGTTCAAGGGGTTCGAGCGACTGGACGGAAACCAGGAGTTCCGTGGTTCAAATCCCGGTCGTGGCATTGAACTCTTCGGTAGGCTCTAATTAATTAAACCTCTGGGTGTTGGAATTCAATTAAATTCATTTTCAGCTTATACTGTAACTACGTAAATTATACCTTAAGCTGCTATATTTATATTTATTTAAAGCAGTCTAATTTCTCTTTAAATTATTCAGACATATTTCAAATGCATCCTTTCGAATGAATGCTCTTGATCTTTGATTTCTAAATATGAAACATTCTGATGAATTTGTTGAATTATCCATTATTTCAATAGAATTATTATATGCTTATTACGAGTACAAATTAAATTTGTTGTTTACTATAAATGACGCAAATGGTGTTTAAACTGTGTGAAAAACATCATGCACATTAACAATACGCACCTACAAAATAAAATAGAGGGATAAAAATTAAATAGTTATTTCCCATTTCAGAATAAAAAATATTCATTAAAGAAGTTTTGATAAATGAATCAGTGGGTTTAAAAGCTTACTTGGCAAAACCCACATTAACTTTGTACTTTAATTAGGAATAAACGAGTGAAATCTGTCTGTTGTTAATATTTGGTTTAGGAACTAGACTCTATTGAACTAAACCCCGGCATAATGCGATCACTGTTTGTACAACGATCGTTTGATTTACTTAATAATTTGATTACCAGCTACAATATTTAATTTTTATATAATTGATGTTAAATGATGACAAATATTTAATTTATCAGTTTCACTACAATACTAAACGTGGCATTCTTTATACTAATTTAGTATACACAGATCAGACTGTTTATCAAATAACGAAGTACATTGAATAAATCAAACACAAACTGTATTCGGAACATTAGCAGTATGAGTACCCAAAAATATAAAGTATATATGGCTAAAAGCATATCTAGCGAAGTAATTTGTAAATATTTGCCATCGAACGTATGGAGCGTAAAACTAACAGATATATTCAACTTGTTCCTACTATAGTTTGTAGAGTACGCACCGTTTACTAGCATTAAAAGGACAGGGTTCGTGGAAATGCTGCGATATGGAGTCTAAATTTTCTTACTTAATATTTTAGCGACCCACTTACAAATTCCTTAAATAGTATTAAGCAAAAGGCGCTAAATATTATGTGTCCATTTTGTAGAGAAGGTCTAGAATTTTACATTTGTCTACATGATTCAGAATTCTCAATAATTCTCATAGAAGAATAAATTCTCCAGAAGATCGACAGTATGTATACTCCCGTATTCGAGAGGACCGGGTCCGATTTCCGTGGCCAACCTACCTGACCCATGGGTTCTTTTCAGAGGTTTTACCGGGTCGCTGTGTGAATGCAGGGTAGGTTAATTACAACCCCCGTGTTTCATGTATCTCTATTTCTCCGCCGTTATTATTTCACATGATCTCACATCTAGTGGTCCTTTTCAAGGTAGAAGTGTCAGCGGGTGTCTTGGCGGTGCATGGCAGGGTGATATGTTCTGAGGTTAACTACTTCCTCCGCCGGTAGGACGGTTGCCGATCTCCACGCCTCTGCTGGAAGCATTTCGGGACCGCCAGCAGGGATCTATGGGGCTCGGCTGCTGGGCTCGTTGCCGTCCCGCAGTAGGGGTGCGGGGATCCGTCCCCTTCAGCTGCCGAGGTGCGGGCGCTGCGGACCCCTAGCACTCGTGGTACCTCTGACGTTACTAGAGGAACCTCGGGCCGAACTGCCGAGCCCCTGTCGTCGGGGAGTTGTTCGGATTGGGTTAGACTCGAGGGGGCAGTGTGTTCCCGACACCCACGGGAATTGGGTACCCCTGGCCAGGCTACGGCCACCCGGAGGGGGTAGAGGGTTACCTCATAAGTCCCGGATACTAGCCTGCAGATCTGGTAGAAGGTGTGCTAGATCACCAGGTGGCCCCACCGAGGTTTTCGGTAGTCTTCCCTGCGGGGTTGACGCGCGTAAGTGGCGTATCCACTTCCATCCCGTCTTGACGTTGTGCTCAGCGGGGAGGGGGGGCTTTTTATTAAATCAGGTATTGCCCCATGGAAAGAGCTCCGGAGTATCCATCGCTCCCGGGTTGAAGGAGGCCAGGGTCTTAGGTCCTAAGGGTCCTAGACTGATTGGGTAGAACCTCGGCACATAACTGCACTGTCCGTTGTCCTGGCCTGTCGGAGTAAGTTTCTATCTATGTAAAATATAGGGACCCTGCCCTCTGCACTGTCTGGCTCCTAGGGTCAGCCACCCTCTGTCTCCTCACTTCATTTGTCCTCCTGGGGGTGCACACTTGAGCTCACGGGAACAATGGGCCGAGCATGGTGGCGTACGTCCCGAATCCCCTCCGTAGTGAAGTCCTAATCTTGTGAGTTATAAAGCGCTGTCAAATGAGAGAGGGAAAGAGATAAAACAGTCACTGCAACAGCAAAAACCATGTGTGCTATAAGTTCAGTAAGCTTTATTTTCTTGCTTTGTTTTTAACCAACTCATGCTTTACGTTATGCAATTTATCAACAATTATTGCTGACATATGACCTTATGACCGACGTTCATACTTCCACTGAACTTCTAATATACTCTTGCCTATTTACTTGCTGTCCATTTGCAGGGCAAGAACATTTGTAAGATATATGACAGTACAGTCATGAATATAGCACTTAAAGTGTTCAGATTCTTAGAAATCAATGTGTATAACACTACCGAATACTTCACTAAATGAAGTACTTGCACTTTTTGTGAAAACCCGCAAAAATTTCCACTGAACCCATAGATGTTGCAATGCCGATAATGTGATGTTTATCGTCAATGTGTTCTTAGTATATCAATATAGAGGGAGACAAAACAGGTGGAGAGGGGAAAGAGGAGACAGACGAAATAGATAAAAAGGATAACAATTCAAGAAGTGTTGTAAGATTATGGGCTGGTATCTACCTGGATAACTAACAAGGGTACTAGAATGATTCCCAAAACAATTAGAAATAGGTGAAGCAGATACCCAGATCGGATGGCTAGAGAAGAAGCGGGGGATAAGTAGCTACACTGGCTGGGTAGGAGAAGAATTGACCAAAATAAGGTAGCTCGGGTATGGAGGAATGAAAAATGTCTGTGGCTTATAGCACAGTGAAATGATATGAAGTTACACTGGGAAACAAAAGCACACACTCAAAGAAACAAAAACAGTACACCATGTGGCAAGACAAATCAAGTAGGATAAGAAGACGCGGTGAAAATGGAATGGGCAAGGGGTAATTAGTGATAACAAAAGTCTACTAATGTAAAAAATAGTAGAAACCGAGAGCGAGATGGAAAGTGGGAAAGAAAGTCAATTAAAATATGAAAGAGTAAGTTAAAAGTATAAAGAAATTAGTGAAGGAATAAAAGTTAAATAGAAATTAGAAATAACAATGTGTGGCATCAGTTTATAGTCGTGGAAAGATACCTTCGGAAATTTATGATAATAATTATGAGAGATAGATAAAGAAATACTGTAGACCCACGACAAGATGTCAAGAGACGAATGGGAGTTGAAGTCTATCTGCTGTGTTAGTGCATCTTTTTACTAGGAAATGAGTATATGAGAGTTCATATAAGCCATTCATGCTGCCGGATCTAATTTTTTGCAGTAACTGTAGTGATAGGTATTATGCATGGGTGACTTATGTGACAACACTTGCGTATTTTAAACGAATCTGTCGTCCTTGTCATACTCGGTAAGCGAGCATAAACACCGTTGGGACAGCAAAAGTGATTACGTTACACATTCCTCTAGCTTGCGTTCTTGTTGTAGGTCTACAGTACAGGGATATTTTGTCAAGAATAGCAACATGAAGAAAATGGTTGGGTAAACAAGTGAAAGAGTTGAGAGAATGTATATATAGTGAATACTGAAAATAGGATAGAGAAAACTAGTGAAGTATAAAATAAAAGTTGACTAATAAGGAGAAGCTCTGAAGAAAACAAGGGAACAGAAAACGAGAGTAAATGTGAGAGATAAAATTTAAATAGAAATTATAGAGTAGAGCTGGAGCAGGCCTAGCTAGTAATCGCTCATATGTTAAAACAGTGGAAAGGGACATCCTGATATACGCAATATAACCATATGTATGGAAGTATGTTAGTCTTGGTTAATTTAATGTATTCCCAATATAGGAAATTTGAAAGATGCCTACATATTTATATAAATGTAGAAAATAAAAATGCATTAATTCACTTGCATTCACATGAGTTGGCTTCGACTTGAACTGATAACACGTTGCACAAGTGTCTATCTTCAGGTAATTTTTCATCAACGGTTAAAGGATCTCTTTCTTCATCAGTGCAAATGCAATTAGAGCAAACGCCATCAACACATTACTCCATGTCCTCAATACTTCTTAGGCTTGAAGCAGTATACAGTAGACGAAATAGGTAGTACGGAAGGACTTAAGAGCAGTGCACTGAGCTGAACGTCCAAATTATGGCTTTGGATGATTTGTACTTGAAGAATAAAATAAAAAAAAAATCTTATTGGTTTAATTACTAAGCCATAACATTACTATTAATACTGTGCTTTTACAAAGCAAACATTCCTTGCCTCCAATATGTGTGAATAAAGTGTCTGATTCACATTCAAAAGGTACCAAATTCTTATCTAGGTTAGAAGAGTTACCTGGATTAAGATTTGTTTTCGAGTTTCTCGCTTATCCTGGGGTGGCCAATGTTAAGTAACTCTAAGCTCTAGTATTGTCAGACAAATCTAAGGATAGTTTCAACGATTTCATTCACTCACCTTTCATTACCACCTATAATGTTATGGAAATTTACCATATAAAAGAATGGAATAATCTAAAGTTTATTCAACTTATTTTCATTTGTAATATAACATTTTATCTTCAACTTTGAACTCGTTCTCGTTTTAAACTTTATGCTAAATTTAATATATTAAAGTTGTGGAGATGCCTAGGACAAACTGAGTAAATATTTTTCTTCAAATATCTCTGAGAAAGTAATCACGTACAATGAAATCCAAGGAGCTAAAAATATTTCAGTTTTTCGATATGATCTGATTTTTAAAGGGCTTACTCATTGTTCCATGGGCCAATGTGTGTTGTTCAATCTTTCTTTAATATTTTCAGTACTTCTGTGATGATGTTAAAGGCAATATTCAAATATATATTGGTGTTATAAAAGTTGAAACAAAATTGCATTCGGACATATGCGTCATAACCTGATAGACTTTTGTTGCAGAAACGGTTGCAATTTACGAGATATGAATTTTCAAAAATAATTTGTTTCCTTGGTTGAAAAAATTGCGCATTATTGACAGTAACATCGAGGAGTATTAATTTTCAAAAGTGATATATTCCGTGCTCTCTACGCTATGGTAACATTATATAAGGTTACACCTCAGAATAACCTTACTTTGGCTTTTTCATCACAAATTACAACAATTCTCATTTTTTGTTACTCTTCGTCTGTATTACTTATAATAACATTATTATATGTATACAATAAAGTGTTCTAAAGCTTGTCAGAATTCTGAAATAAGTAGTTAACTGAGATAAATGAATAGTTTTGCTTCAATCTATAATTCGTTTGAGATTGTAGTTTATCCCCGATTTGCAAATTTATAGGGATATTCCTATAAATTTATTTTACTACAGTCATCAGTTATTCTGAATGAACTTTTCTATTATCCCTCCACTTTTTTCGTAAACCTGATCTATTAAACCCTTGCGTTTTTAGTCCTTTGTTAAAGTATATGAACATCTGATTCTTTTCAAAATTCATAAATTCATGTGGTGTGAATATTCAAATTAAATTCATGTGGTTTTACTCGAATATATACTTTTAAACTTTATTTAATGAGCATAGCTCAACCTACTGGTTTTGCTTACAATTTTATGTTTACAGAAGATCTATTGCATTCCTCCCAAAAATATCATAGCGTAATTACAATGAAAACATATGTTTTGAAATTCTTTGAATATAAAATAAAAATAAGGTTCTACGAAAAAAAAGAGTTTGTGCGGATTATTTTTATCCGGCAGTCCATTCCTCCTTTCATTCTTATTTCTTTGTGTTCGTGATCATTTCAAATATATATAGTAAATTTCGTAATTATTAAAAGAATTTTAAGGAATTGCCACACTTTACTTGGGAAAATCACATTTTGAACGGTTTCTAAATACCTCCTGAGTTACTCTTAGATTTTGCTGAACTTTCCAAACATGGTAAATTATCAATTAGTGGAAAACCATGTTAGCGGGAAACTATAGAGGAAAATTCATCAAGGTACACCATTTGTATAATCTTAGAATTACCCATTTCCATGAAGATATTCTTTGATACAAACATCTCCCACAGGACAATAATATATATGAAGCTGTTTCATCTTTAAGTGTTCACGTAAGATTTCAGCACATAACAATGAAGTAGAGCTTTGTTCAGCGAGTATAAACCAGAATGTACTTGTTCATTAATCATATTCAATCGATATGACCATTTTTGTCTACGTGTCATACTTCGCTCTATAGAATGTTAAGACCTTACTCAAGGTAGCCTGGGTTCATCTGTTGAATATCTTCAGTTGAAAACTCAGCTGACTGAGTTGCCCCAAATCCCAGTTTTCTCGGGCTCTCAGACAGTTTCCTGAGGCATTCTCTTGAACCACTACGTCATATACTACTTCTCTTTCTTGTTTTACAACTATGAAACCTTGTTCTGCATTTCTCAACTTCTTTCTGTTGTTGCCGGTAATAAGGATCGTTATTAACTCTGCATATTCATTGGACTAGAATCCTACTTAAAAATAAAAGAATGGCGTTTTCGTATATGATAATTACATACACAAGATGGAAAATAAATGGTAAAAGTGAGAACCATCAGGTTTTATAAATTACATTAGTTATTTGTATCGGAACATTAAGAAATAGGGTGCACAAAGATAATCTGGGATAAATAAAATAGGACCTGAAGATTTCCTGGTGTTATACCCAGTGAATCATTTGTGGTTATAACATTTAATAAATATACTGAGGATGGGAAAGATGCACACTTCTGAAATGTCGTTTTCTAATGGCTTTTCACCTGACTTGCTTCCCGAGAACAACTTGCCATAATATTAGCTAATTGGAATAGTCGAGTTTTTGTCTTGAAATAATTTAAAATTACTATTAATACAAATTTCTCTGTGTTAATTAGATGAAGAAATTTTTTTCTTTCTTTCAGATAATTAAGCTTTGCGTGCTATTCGGTACAGCTAAGGGTTATACAATAAAATGTATTTTCTTTATTTTTCGTTAGGTAATATATTTCCAAAGCAGTTTTTTAATCATAAAACATAATTATATTCAAAATATTCGTTCACAAACTGAAGAGAGCGTAAGAAGATTCTGAAGTGAGCAAACAGTGTGCACCTTTTAGGCCTCATCTTTTTCTATGAACTTAGTTTCCAAGTGCATTATTGTGAGTTATTGTTAGAAGTAAATGCGATTGTATATTAAAAACTTATGTCTCATCTATTCCATTATTATGAATTTCGGTAAACAACAATTTTATATTTTTAAACAGCTTTTACACACTGCTCTTGAAAAGCTCGTTTTCCTATTTACTTAATATATGTCAAAATAAAAGTTCACAGAAATTAGTTGTGTGTGAAACAGTTTCAAGGATATCCCACATATACAGTTCCATGGATTTTTGGAAAAATGTCAAAATACCATTCTTCAACTACCATATGTTTGAGATATTTATGTTACAAATAAAATGCACATAATGTAGTCTGTGGATCAACCTGAATGTATTATATATATTTTTACAACTGATAAATTCTAAGGGATGCACAAATACTACTTCACTAAAATGCAGATCTTTTAAAACGTACACTTAATGTCTAGTGACTTTGTATATATATTTTCATAATTTTTAATTTTAAAATATGCTGAAGCTTCCATTGGAGTGATTCTTGTGCAAAAGTACGGAGAAGGGTTTTCTGATGTACCTGTGATCGGGTAATTATAATGATAGCTTTTAAATCAAGAGCTCTTGGGTTTGGTTCCAGGCTGGAAAACCGTAATTTTTTCATCAGACAGGATTATTTCCTATCCACCCTAAATTCAAATGAGAATATTAGATGTAATGTAATCTTTAACTAACAAGTAACATGAAATAAGACAAATGTAGATATAAATATGTCAGCAGGTAGTTTTAAAGATATGTCTATCGCTACGTCCTCCAGGATCCCGCTGTATTCAATAATGAGACTATAATGTTCATCTCGACTAACATGAAGTAGATGAGAGAATGTCATTTCACTGAAAGGATTTGCACAACAGTGTGAAGAAAGTAATCCGAAACAAACATATTGTACGGTGAGAAAAACAATTACTGTAACTGTAAGTAATCCTGGTCATGCATAACAATGTTACACATTTTCCTTTATACAAACATTATTTGCAAAGTTTTCGGATCCAAGTCCATAAAAAGTGTGATTTTTGGTGTTCGCCACTATTTATTATTGATATTCACAACAGCTGCAAGCTTACGAGAAAAAAATAATGTATTAGCCAAATCCGGGAAAATGCATTTCTTGTTAGTACTTAGAATTTCACTACAGGTATGAAAAAAACAAAATATGAGGTAATGAAATTCAAACTTAAATATTCACAAATAAGTTTTTTTATTGGTAACTTTCATACAAAAGCGTATCCCATTAAGTTTCTGTTATTTATTACTTTCTCTCCCTCGTAAATAGTAGAGAGTACTGAATTCGAAAGTGAGAAGTCACTGTCAAACACGTTTTGAATTTCCCTGTGTTTGTGTACGCGCGAATGTGTATGAGTGTGTATTTTGAGCAGATTAACTCAAAAATGAAAAGTTGGTCAAATATAGTACAATGTTCAATGATACCTCCAAGGATGTGACAGGAAGATTTTTCAAGAAAATGCCTCGAAACTATACTTCACAAGGACAAATTCTCAGAACTTGTATTTTCCCCAAAACGGCTCTAACAACTGTCAATAAAATATTCCATGTCTAAAATATTTTCACGATAAGTTAAAGGTATGGAAATTAATTGTTCTTTCACACTAGCCGTGTGTAGGACGCACTATGAGAGGGTAGAGCCACACTGAAAAATTCAATGCCATAGCCGGGATTTGAACCACGGATCTTCTGGTTTCCGTCCAGCCGCTCTAACCATTTGAGATACACACGTGTGTCCTACACAGGGCTAGTGTGAAATAACAATTAATTTCCATTAACTATACCTAATAGTGGTCCGAACTATGATGCCCTGGCCTTAAAGTACTTACAGCATAGTAAGTCGCCATTAAGGTATTTGTCTCATGTGTTTATGAACTCCTAGTGGTTTACCGGGAAAAACACGAGTCAGTTGTCATGTGGGCAGTTGGCCATGGTAGCTCAAATTGTTGGAGCGGCTGGACGGAAACCAGAAGATCCGTGGTTCAAATCCCGGCTATGGCATTGAATTTTTCAGTCCGGCTCTACCCTTTCAAGTTAAATGTATGTTTTGAGTTTTATGAGAATAGCTTTTCTATTCTTTTTATTCTGAAGGACCTTTGAAGTACTTATAAACCATAAGGGGAAGACAATATCTTCCGGGAAAATGTTATACATACTATTTCTGACCAATTAGTTTTTGTGAAGTTAGTCACTTCTAGTATGTCCCTTTTATTGCTTTTGTGGTTCATAGTTGTGCCTTTTTAAATAATATGTCATTCTGGCCATACAAAGGAATGGAGTTCCAAAGCCATTACATAGCAACCCCCTCTGAATGATGTGACTATACAGTAGTCCATTATTTCCCTTCTACTGTTAAAGAACTATGCAACAAGATAATTTCAGCAATGTTTGTCTCGTAGAGCAGATATAAAAATTAGCGTTTGTAACAATTTGTGCACGAGTAAGGAAATCCACGTAGGTGATGTAACAGATAAAACATTTTACTGATTTTAAACCCGAACATTTGATTAAAATTTGATTATAGTCATGAAAATAATTATCGTTAATCAATAAAAATCACTATAAAACCAAACATAGCACTGGTATTTACAATAATTAAATATCCGTATGCATTATGTGTATTATTTGATGCTCACAAATTTATTGAGAACTTCCGGTAATTGCTACCAAACGCCAAAGCAATTTATGGGCAGAAAAATTAGTTTTCTAATTCTGTTCAACTGAATATAATCACGTATAGGATAATTTTGCGACTTTACCTTTAAACGCTCATAAAAGTTAAAAGGAAGGAGACAGTTAAGTTAGGATCCAGTCCATTGTTGTACCTAACTGTGTATCGCTCGGTACAGGTAGATAATTAAGCGGTTGAGAGCACACTTGAGCCTGACTCGGATTCCTGAATAATTACCATGAACCAAATTAATACCTCGATATTACACAGCATGTACGATGAATTCTCTAAGCCCATACAGCCCGGGAGTACAAATAAACCCAGGTCAGGCAATTAAGCTTATATGTTGGACGTGTAGAACTTTATTGCTTGCTCTAAAACAGAATAGAACATAATATAGCCAGTCGGTACAGTAGCTAGATTACAGAATTTTCATTCAATACCCTTATCTGATGACATTAGTTTTCTGAAAAGATTGAAACCAGCATTTTATGCTCCATGGATAAACTTCACAGTGCTGGGTCCTCTGTTGATCCTCAATACAGATTTGAGCAAAATGTCATGAACTATTCCTAATTGGTGGCCCCGTATCTCAGTCAATGGAACACCTGCCTACTGTGTTAGGGGTCCCGGGTTCGATTCCCGGCAATAGGGATTTTTCTCCGCCCAAGATAATTCCTCATCTTCTCCAGAGTCTGAAAATATGAGAGTGTGAATGTCCGGGTGATCAAAACCTGACGAATACGAGTTAATACCCTTGATATGTTCCAAAGGAAAACGACCGCCGATATGACCACTGCAGTTACGGGAGGGGACAGAACACTGTCCTAATTTCCAATCACGATCTACATGCCTGGAAGATACTTTACTTCAAAAAGAAGAAACTTTGAATCATATATCCTATTCATCTTCAATTGTTCAGTTTTGAAAGAGCTGGGTATTCTCTAAATTTGCACCTCAAACATTTATAGATGCATACACCATTAGCATTAATCAAACTCAACTGCTTTTCACTCAAATTATATTTTAATTACGCGTACAACATAAATTTGTAAACACTATAGTTCTATTAATATAATTGTAAAATAGGGCTTAATTTTTATAGATAAACTAATAATGATGATGATGTTGATGATGGTGATGGTTTTGGCGATGGTGATGGTGATGATAATGATAAATCTGGGGAAGAACGTCATACAGAGCTTATCTGCGAAGGTGCGTTTGGAAAGACCAAATATCTGGAAATACTATAACAAATTTGACAATAGTATGTGCATTTTATAGAAACATTGTTTTTTTCTTCCAATAGACGGGAAAATACTGAGGCGGGTGAGCTCTCCTAGGCGAAACTATTCAGTAGGTAGGACGAAGAACCTTAACCTTCATTGAATGAAACACATTTAGAATTTTTCCATTTGTGATCCTTGAAAGCTGTAGCATATTGCAAACATCAACAATGCTAGAGGCACTCTGTGAAGAAGTTACAGCTATGTGCTGCAGCTCACGACAACTGATCAACATTTCCAAATAAAAAATTCGCGCTTGTGGTATGTGTTTGGCCCATAACAAAATCTTTAAAAGCTAAAGTAACAAAACAAATGCAGGAAACTTGTATTAAACATGTGATATAAGTTTGGTACCAAACTGTATGTGGTTATAGTGTTTACAAATGTTTTAGAGAGCCAATATAATTGCAGTTTAAATGAAAGCTTAAGTCACCCAGTTCTTTTCTTAAGCTATTAAAGACTGTGGGAGCTGAATTTGGAACTCGCCGAAGGAGCAACATTCCGAATGGTGAGATACAAAAATGGAATGGTTAGCTGTATAATCTAACAAAGAGTTGCACGAAACCAACTGTATTTATAGAATAGTAATTATATGTCAGAGTTAATAAAATATGGTAAGAATAATAAAATTTTGTTACAGGTGTTTAGCCCAAGGAGCAGGGGAAATTATGAAATTATGCATGAAACAGCAAAAAAGATTAGTGAACTCAAATAGTTGGTGGGTAGAGTTAGGAGGAATTATGGACAAACTTGGAATGGGAGATACATGGATATTAGAGGAAAGGCATACAAGCGATGTGGGTAAATTGGTAAAATGCAGAATAGAAGATATAGAAAGACAGGAAGCATGGGGAAGTCTAGAAGATATGACATCATTAAAATTTTACAAGCAAATAAAAAGAAATTGGGGACGAGAAGCATATGTAGATTACCGCAATAGGCAAGAGAGAGAAGGGTTAGCTTGGATGAGAACAGCAATATTTCTAAGAGGGATAAGAGGTAGGGAAACGGTAATTTGTGAATTGTGTGGGGGAAAAGAAGGCATAGAACACTATGTAATAGAATGCGAGGAGGTTGCAATATGGAGAAAAAAGGTTTGGGAAGAAAAATGGGAGAAATTAGAGAAGAGGAGAGTAGCTATAAAAATGTTAACGGACAGGGAGAAGAAGAAAGAATTATTGGTGATTTCTTGCAGAAAGTGAAAGAAAAATGGGCCATAAATGTAAAGAAAGGAAGATGAGGGGGAAAAGGGACTAATTAAGTAACAAGGAGGTATGGAGGTTAAGAGCTACCTGGCAGAGTAGAAGACCAGGGTGTTATGTAAGCCAAGGCAGCAACAAGGTAAAGACAAATAAATACAGCAAAAAGTTGTAAATTGTAAAATTTTGGAATATGCACAATAAAATCTCATCTAACCTAAAAATAAAATAATTGAGCTCGTTTTGTTTCATTTCTTAGCTTAGGTTACATCTGAATCTTTTGACTCATAAGCAACTCAGTACTTTGATGTATTCACTTATCTTTCTTTTTTATACACACTTAATTCGCACACTCCCAGACACAAGCACATGGCTTCATACTTCTAATCCGTACGAGAGTAGTGAATAATCCTGTATCATGTATTTCGGAACCTGAAGCTGGATTTGTAACTCGGCTGACATAAAACACCACAAACCAGAGATAGCTCATTTCTAATTTTGCTGCTTCTTTTTATCACCAATAAATGGCTTCAATATCTTGTGGTACGGTATAGAAGTTATGGATATTAATTTGATAAAAAACAGTTCTTATTATAAAATGTAAAATATATATTACGCTCACAAACACAAATTTAACTAACTTGCTCTCTCGAAAATCTTAATGATAATATTCTTAGGAAAGATATATCTGTCATCAATGTTTTGTGAACTGAATTTTGGACAACACCTATGAGTCAAACAGTACCTCTATCTCTTTGGCATATACCTACCTCCTACTGTTTCTCAGAGAGGAAAGGAAATTAACTTGAACAGTGAAGAGCATACTGGAATGTTTGTTGTCGAATGTAATCCCGCTTGTTTTAATTAATCCGCAAATGTCTGGTTGCAGCAGTACTGTGTTAAATTCCCACTACAGTCTGTTAATACAATCATCCTTGATATTCAGTTATTAGGAGAATCTCAAACAAGGGAATAATGCAGAATAAATGAATTCCAGTGGTGTGTCTTTTAGGTCAATTTGAATCTACACACAACTTCCTTATGAAAAATTACACTTACTTTATAAGTAATGCTTCACCCGTTCTAAACTGCAAATTTTTATTTTGTTTTGGGTGGAGGGGGGGTAACTGACTGATGTAATGTGCCTTTTAGAAAATATCCTTTTTGAATGAAGGTGTTTGAACGCTGAAATTTTTGCAGTTCGTCTTGTGCTCAGCGTGTTGAGCTACACACCTGGTTTTGTTTTATTTTTACTTTCCTCCATTTGCCCATGGCAAATCCATTAAATTTCATTTCTCAAAAACAATCCCAAATGTACGAGGGCTGTTCAATAAAGAATGATCATAAATTTTTTACGGTCATAATTTTTTGTACTAAAATTCCAACTAATTATATTCTGTTAGCTTAATGTGAAACAAACACGTCATAGTAGTTTCATTGTTGGTACTTCTGGTTCCCGTCTGTGAGAACCAGGCAAGTTCAGACATGTTCAGTATCGCCTACCGCTGAAATGGAGGTACCATGCAGTTAAAGTTGATGTTAGAGGAAGCTATGGAGTTTCTTTCCAACGTAATCACTGCTCAAGAAGCTTGGCTACATCATTTTGATCCTGAGAACAAACAGCAAAGCTAAGTGTGGAAATCTCCTTCATCACTAACCCCCCAAAAAAGCAAAAGTGGTCGCTTCTGCTGGGAAAGTTATGGTCATTTCATTCTTTGATATTCATGGAATGGTTTATCAGCATGTTGTACCTGCACACACATCAGTAACTGGACAATACTACAGGGATGTCCTGAAAACATTGCAAGTTCATATCAGGTGCAAAAGACCACATTTCCGTGAAACAGGCTAGATGCTGCAGCATGATATTGCGCGGCGGCATATTGCCAATGTTGTTGTTGAATGTGTTGCAAACATCAACGTGAAGTACGTCCCTCACCCTCCCTATACTCCGGATTCAACCCCATGTGACCCTTTTCTATTCCCTAACTTGAAGAATCGCCTTCGTGGGAGGCATTATCCATCATCAGAAGCAGTGGTGAAGGCTGCGGAGGCGATTTTGAAGGATCTCTCAAAATGGTTTCCAGCATGTCTCTGAAGACTGGTAGAAACTCTGGGACAAGCGCATCTAATTCAGGGGAGACTATTTTGAGAAGGCCAATCAACATTATGAGGATGAGTAAGGGTACGTTGTCAAAAAAAGAAAAAGTGGTGATCATTCTATATTGAACAGCCCTCATAGTTTTGGATCGTTCCTCTTTCTGAGGAACGAACCTCAATCAGTTGCTCCAGAAATTCTAACGTGGAATGTTGATTGTTATACTGAAGAAATATCAATCAATATTTCTGTTATTTATGGACTTCAGTCTTCAGTTTCAACAGTTGTTCACCCAAAACCTAGATTTTAACTGAAGGAATGTAAACTTGTAGTCGTTTCTGAAAGTATTTCAGTTGGAATATTTATGGCATTTCTCAAAATAAATAATGCGAATATTTCCGTCGTGTCTTTAAAAATTTAAAATAGACATTTTATAAGAAACGTTTATGGCAAAATAAGTCGCCGGCGATGTTACTGAATTCAGTTCAATGGACATTTAGGCTGCACACTTTCTTCGGATCCAAGAATAATAACTATATCCAAAGGATACAGGATGACCCAATACAGTTATTATTACACCTATTATAATGGAAATAAAAGTTTATCTCCAGAACAGGAATAGCAGTAGATGTTAAAAACAGTTTATCTCTAGAACAGCTCAAGACAGTACAAGAAACTTCTCAGATAGTTATAGGGCAACACTTCTGCCAAGCAGCACAACGCCCGCCTCGGTAGCGTAGAAGGTAGCATGTCTGCCTCACGTTCAAGAGTTTCCGAGTTCGAATCTAGGTCAGGGTGAGTTACCTACATAAGGTTTCTTCCGAGGGTTTCCCTTATCCTTCAAGACGATTTTTTTTTTTTTTTTTTTTTTTTTTGTAATTTACGTCCTCCAACGTTAAGTCATATCGGATGATGAATGGAATGGGTGAAATGATGCTCAAATGAGTCTAGGATCCATAGAGCTTAGAGTTACCCGACATTCGCCTTTGAGGATAAGGGAAACCCCCGGAAAAAACCTTATCCAGGTAACCCACCCTGACCGAGATTCGAACTCGGGACCTCTTGAACGTGAGGCAGACATGCTACCCCCACGCTACCATTCAAGACGAATGTCAGGTGACCCTGGCTCCATTGACTCTGGACTCATTTGAGCCTCATTTCACCCAATTCATTCACCGTCCGATATGACTTAACGTAGGAGGACGTAATTTACCAAAAAAGAAGCACAAGGCAAGTTTTATGTTTTTTCTTTATAAAATTATAGAACTGGTTACCTTGTTATGTGCTTTGTCATAATTCAGTAAAATATTTTTATCGGTAATGGATATGTAACCATAAGCTGAACGAAAATTAAAACACAGAATTATGGTCTGCATAACACATTGAGTAATATTACACATGACTGAAGAGATAAGAGCGTTGTAGGAAGTGCACTAGGTACATTTTTATATTTTTTTAGTAATGCTCCTAAATTGCTGTGTGTTTTGGAATAACAGTTTAAATTAGTTGCAATATTCCCCTGAGCCCCTGGTTTACGACCACTTAGTGGACTAGTACCCTTTCATTAATGTAATTTTTCGCCCGTAACGGCAAAAGTCTCTCCGGTTTTGTTTTAGCAACGCCTCGTTGCTTTACGATGAAAGTATTTATTCCCGTTATATCACATACTGCGGAACGGCCTTAGTTTTAACATATTCTGTGCTTTCCATAAACATTTTTTTACATTTCAATGCATTTTACTCTGTTGATTTAGTAAATGAGGAGATGTAATATCGTATGCGCTAAAAATTAACTTAAGGCCTGCTGCGTAGCATTATTTACTATTATTCATTGTAATACACCAGGTGGAGACACAGCTGAATTTTGTTCTTCTGATAACAATTCTGGCAAAACCTCGCTTCTCTACTCTCTTCACCTAAGTCTAATTAACCTTTGCGGAATTAGTTTCATTACAGATTTCGACGGAGAAGCTAGGGAGTTATGGGAGGCTGAGCTGACAGTAAAATCGTTATAAATTATTTCGCTGGCTTTAGAAGCCCATATTTTTCCAATTCATCACAGGAAACCAAGTAATGAGTTCAAAACTGTATATTAGGTATCGTAAAATTCAAACTGATAGCAACGAATATCTAAGGTATCTCTAATTTCACAAAAGATGTGTGACGGTTATTTCATGGTTTTTAAATTTTAAGAATTTATTTAGAATTGTCCTGGAAAAAGTAATTTGTACAAACTAGAAATGTGAAATTGAGTAGGTCACGGAATGATACAAAACAAGTTAACTGTTGCATAATACTGTTGTTATTGATAACTGCAAGAATACAATTACGTAATGTATTGACGTGGACCAATAAAAGAGAAGTAATTTAGTTGTTTTTGAGACATAGAATACAGAGAACCCAGAATGATCAGAGAGCTTGGCGTCTTTCTGCAAACAAATGTCTTGTGGGTAAGACGTGTTCTTGTGTCACTCTGCGATTGTGCATAAAACATTCAATTGTGAATGCATTTCTATTGCACTAGTGGCGTTTGCAAGAGATATAAAGTTCATCGATGCAACAAACAGTATTTGTGAAAGGTTAGCATCTACATTATTTAAATTGTAGCAGAATTTACTAATGTTTGGTGAAATAAAACCTACAATATTTAAAAGAGAAGAACCGATGTTTATTTTCCAACAATTACAGTATCAAATTCCTTTGCTCCGAGAATGTGACCAGAGGTAAGACTCATTGCTTTAGAGCTCCGAGGCTAATAGATCGTCACCAAAGGCGAGAAACTAATCATCAGCATCTTCCACCATCCCACTTGCAACAAAAACTGGTTGCAAAATGATCGCTCCAACGCGAGTGTTCTATAACGTCGTCTTCAAACATCACATTGTGCAACTCACACAATAAAATTGTTGCAGAAGCCTTCACGTAAATTTTACATTAAAACGAGGTTTACATATTTTCTCTTATGATTGATCATACATTTCAGTTATATAATATTCATTTAGACTGCCTCTATATCTGATGGTTAGCGTGTTAACCTGGAAACCCAAAGACTCCATATTCGATATTTGGGAAATTTTATTTTGCCGCAGATATTTTCCGTCCTTCCTGGAGTCTAAAAGTACGAAATGAGAGTGCATATGTGTGTGAATTTAACACAATAACCAAAAGTAATACATCCAGAAATAATATCTGTGTAAGCGAGAGATAGTGAGTAAAAACCGTTAAAGAGTCATTCCTGGTAATAAATTAAATAATTTTAATTAATTAGTTAACTATCTTTTCGAAGAAATGCAGTTTCAAAGTTTGTATTTTTGGATTATTCCTAACACCAATATTATGTACTCGCATGGCACCTTATACTAATATAACTAATAACAAATTTGGATTATGCTAATTCACATGTAAGTATATATCAGCACATGTTCGTACGCGCAGCCCTCCCCCCCAGCTCCAAACACACCTTTTCAGAGAACAGAGACCCGCTAAATATATTCCTAACATTATTGCATCCATTTTAAGCGTGTAGTGTGAAATGAGGTGACGTCAGAATTAATATATTATTTTCCCCTTATTTTCCCTTATTTGCCACAGTTGAGGAAAGGTAAACATATAAGGAAAGCACTGTTAATCCTTATTTGAAAGTGACAGATATAGACAGAGAAAGATATATATATATATATATATATATATATATTTCATATATCTTTCTCTGTCTATATCTGTCTATATCTGTCACTCACAAGTAAGGACTAAACAGTGGTTTCCTTATATATATATATTAGTGTAACACTTCCTTGATAAAAAGCGTAATCGCATTTAGGTATTAGTAACGACACGTGACAGATATTCCATATATATTTTATTTCTGAATGAACTAATGTTTGGAATCTTAGTTTGGAATTCATAACGTTTGTATTATCACCTATCTGAGGTGTTATAACATTGAGATTTAAATTATTTTAAAAAGGTGTTCTTTAAAAGGGTATTTTACTTAAATTTCTTCTTCTTTCTCTGTTTGTGTTCATTGTTGTATGCGTCGTTTACCCATCCATTATCTTAAAATATTTGGCTTTACCTAATATTCTTGCAATTGTTAGTTATATAAACTACAAATAGGAGTGTATCAGTATTACTAAAAATATGTGGGTATGGTGTTCTCGAATCCCCGAGTAGCAGGATTCCATTGTTGATGAAGCGATGATGTGATTGTGCACCACGTTGAGGCGACATTTGTAGCCGTTGTTTCTCGATACTCTCCGCCAGCAATGTGTGGTCACAGCAACGTTTCTTCTTATTGTAGCTCCAGTTCACATGAGATCTTATCTTGGTGTGGTATCGGATAGTTTAAGTATGGCAACTTAATGTGAAGGAAATCGAAAAATATTGAAAAATTATCTTTAAGTTAAATCCGAAACTTAGTTTCAACACTATTTGTATTTTAAATCAGTATAATTACACAAGTTAAAACAATACATTTCTCCGGTTGATGAATAATTGAAACACAGACGTTTGCAAACATCCAGCACTTCCACACACGTTGAGATCATGCAAAAGACGCTATTATTTCTTATCCAACTATTGATTTTTACGTTTCTTTTCTATAACTTACATATAAACTTCTTTTCACTATGTCAATATATGACTATCATTTTTGCATCTACTAATAATAAAACATTACATCATATTGGATACATATTGCATCATCCCATGACCCACTGAATTTAACCCTTTTCCATATCGATTTTCAAACCACATATTTTAACATTTTTCAATACTCTGGTCCTAAACCAAAACAACGGTTACAGATGTTTTAGTTGAAAATAAATTAATTCGCGGAAATATACTGTGTGAAACCCTATAGTAAGTGTCATAACCTTTTTCTCAAAACAGCTCCCGAGCATTTCAAATTGTCCTACTGTTACGTACATGCGCAGCTGTATTCGCTTTCATTGACTTGATCTCTCTCTCTCTCTCTCTCTCTCTCTCTCTCTCTCTCTCTCTCTCTCTCTCTCTCTCTCTCTCTCTCTCTCTCTCTCTCTCTCTCTCTCTCTCTCTCTCTCTCTCTCTCTCTCTCTCTCTCTCTATCTCTCTCTAACCATGATTTTAATCTGAACATCTGCTTGATTAATATATTCGTCTTGATTTTACGCTGAAATTTTGTAACTTTAAGGTACTACGAATAATAAAATTACCTTCCTTTAATTAATATTAATGTTTTAATTTTTATTACGAAATAATAAATGAATTTATCTACAGATATAAACCTATCTCTGTATTTTATTCTCTTTCCTAACCAAATGTAAAATGAAGGACTGCAGTTGAAATTTAATTAGGATGTTGTAAATACAGGAACAAAGTGCGTAATCTATAATCACTGTGTACGCAGCTAATTACATTACGAGTGGGACAAATGGTCGATATATGAGAATATCATTATGTGTGTATTACAACACATACGTATAGAGAAGTTCAGAAAATACATGCGAATATTCATGCTACTAGCAGGGAAGTAGGAGCTGCAGCATGAGCTTCTAGAAAATTTCTGATAAATTCTGATTTTCAAATTCGAAATAAATGTACACAATCCCCTATTCCTCCAAAAATGTAATATGTTTCTATAATGTGGAAGACTTAAAGATTGCAATCGTAGCAAGGAATATCGACAAGAAATAGAAAAATATGGAAATTCTTGAGTGTAGTGTGTACCAGAACAAATACAAACCTAATCCTTACAAAGAGTAGAAGCAAAAGGAAGAAGAATAGGAGAATGCGAAGGGTCAAATTAGTCAAAATAATACACAATGATAATGAGTGACAAGAGAGACATGCAATCTAATTCATACACGGCATTCAGAAAGTATATAAATCCACACAGCTGTTACTGTAAAAGAGTAACAAATGCAAATTAAATAAATTTGTGAAACAGGGTACTGAATCGACTTGAAGTGATCACTTTGACTGCCAAACTCTTTCCCGTATATGCACTACAAGAGGGACGATAGTTCAATCGATATATGAAGAAGATGTAGTCGGCAGCTTACCCTAGCCAAAATTTTATTTTACGTAACATATCGCAGCTTCTTAATACCTTGCGATTGGCCAAACTTCAGTACCCCAACATAATATAGGTGTTTCAACAACAATAGTAATTAGGCCAGGAGTAATTCATAGTTCATGAAAAAATGTCGCGGTTAAAAACAACAAAATGGGAGAAAAGATTACTACAACCAATCAAGATGAAAACACAAACAAGTTTGCTACACAAAGTTGCGGAATTAAACACAGATCTGAATCTTCCTAATTCTAAAGAACATATTTTAATCAAGGAAAACCCAGTGACTTTTGAATCAATTAATATTAAAATAGATGTAGACGAAATAGTTACATAATGAAACTTCCAAACCTGTACTAAAAGCACTAGCATTAGAAACTGTGAACAATAGACACTTCCTGAAGAATAGTTACATAACTACACAGATGGATCTAACTTGGACAACAACTCAGGAGCTGGAATTAAGTGTGCACTGTTCTCATTCTATCAACCAGCAGGATACCACACAACAAATTTCGATGCAGAAGTAACGGCTATTCATATTTCACTCCAACACCTTCTATACAGAATAGGTACATTTAAAAATGCTGTTATATTTTCTGATTCTAAAGAAGCATTATATGCAATAAGTACATATAAAATGAGGTCAATCCTAATTTAAGAATGTCACAAAATGATTCAATAACTTCAAAAACTACAGAAAAGAATTATATTACAGTGGATGCCCGCACATTATGGAAGTGCTGGAAATGAATCAGCTGATTTTCTTGCCAAAAAAGGTGAAAATTCAATTCAGAAAAAAAAAAATAAAAACTTGATCTTTACATCAATAAAAATATTAATTAAAAACAAATATAAAAACAAACAAAGCCAATCAATATCAACAAAGCCAAAGATAAAAAATGAAACATTTTAATTAAAAATCCAGAAATTATTTCAGAAATCCGATCTATAGCTGCAGTAGCAAAATTTAGATTACCTACGGAACATGATTATTTGGCCAAACACTTACACAGAATAGGAGTTTATACAAGTCCAAATTGTCCTCTGTGCAACAAGGAAGAGGAAACGACTGAAGAACATCTAACCTGTGAAGTTCTACCTGCCGGATCCACTACGCAGAAATATTGGAGAGCAAGGGAGTTTATGGCTTCATTGCCAAAGCCTAGCATTTGAAAACAACAAGAATTCCCCATATGTGAGCGGTGAGATGCTTTGTACATAGATGAATCCAAAGTGTTTGGCTTTCTGAATTATTAAGATCATTTACGTCTGCTATTTAAGTTTACCTCATTTGTATGTGAGTACAAGCATTATACCGAGATATTATTGCCCGTGTAATACTTTTCACAACACCTAATTAAATGAAAAATTCATCACATCAAATAAAAGGGGCAGATATAATCATTTTAGGTCCGTCACAGTAAAACGTCAGCGCATTTTAAATTAGGCAAGCATGGAGACTAAGTATTTTCCCATTTCTTACTATTGCTCCGTGATGAACAGTTTTATCTCGGCATATTTGAGATCAAGAGTTTTGAATTTTGCTGACTCACAAAGGGGGGATTGATGCGTTAAAACGCATCCGACATATTTGTTGCTGTGAGTACCTACTTCTTCTATACATTAATATGCACAGCTTGAGCATGCGCTTGCGTGCTGGAAGTGTATGCTAGACTTTTCTTGATTTGACGTCATATCAGACAGTGAAACTCAAAAGCCTCGTTTTTATCTTAAACAACTATCTTAATTGGCAGGATTATAAAATCGCCATCCGTGTTCTGGAATTTCACCTGCAGTGTTTCTTTGCAAGATAGTAAATCTACTGAATTGAGGCTGTCGCTTTTAAAGACACTTAAAAACCACCAGTATGAGTCGCTTTGAACTAACGACATTATCAATAGATCAACAATTAACCATCAGATTCACCAAAAGCAACGTAAGTTGCAATTATATTTCAGACATCATGTATACTCTACATGTACTGTGCCAACTGTGTGTATTATATAATTAATGCTAACATATGGTGAAGGCTGTGAGTAGGATTTGAGTGCTGACTGGGCCTTTGTTTGGTTTGGGAAACGTCATCTTTGTGCTTTAGCACTGTTAGCTGCTGTGTTTAGCTCCAGACGTGAAGGATTGCTTCTACAGATCTTCACCTGTGTATGTAGGTGTATGTGTGGGGAGGGGGTACCAAAAATTACTTCAGTGAGTCCCTTCTAAAGAACTGGTCTAAATTCTAATGTACAATTGTAGAATAAATGGTTTCAGTTTAACGCGTTCGTCTTTTTCCATGTTGTAAATATTTAAAGGGACACTAGTGGAGAACTACATTTATTTGTTTATTTTCTTAGTGTTATATGGAATGTTGATTTAAATAGCAATGCTCTGGAATGTTCAACTTATTCTTGTGGTTTTAATTTATGCTAAATTAATTGTGGTCCTATAAGGCCTTTTAATTGTTAAGGAGTGTTACAGGCTTTTAATGCATTTCTCTGATTCTTGATTAACGTAAACGTAATTCATGGACATTCTACAAATACTTAATGCTAATCATTCTGATTATGTCATGATCATATTGATATATGTTTAAGCGTACTCAACCAGCAGGTCATGAAAACTCTTACGAAGCCAAACAATGAAAAAGGCCAAAGGTAAAGAATACCACAAAATAAAATGCAAGTATAAATCGTAATATAGGTAACTATGCACATTTATTTATTGCAAAGGCCAGGGCTACAGGGATACATTTGAATAAACAAAGAAATAAAAAGGCCAATAGTTATAACGCTTTGATGTATTTCAGTAAATCTTGAGTTTAAAGTCTCCAATGGTAAAGATTTAAAATCCCTTTCAACTGCTTTGTTGTCGACAAGCTCTAACAAGACTGATGAGTAGTTGGACAGACTCCATAAGATGTGTTACGGAAAACCACTCTAGCAGCAGGTGTACCGAAAGAGCTTTGCTGCACAATGGACAACCAGGGCAGAATACTCCCTAAAAAGATAACGGTATTGATATTGTAGTAGGTAATACCTGAACCAAAGAATTCTCCTCGTGATGAGGTACATGAGAGTTTATCTGTTCTAAGTTTATTCCACGGAGAGCTACTCTTCGCGCAAACACGGAAGCACGCTATCCACAAAGCAAGTGTGAAGTGTTGTTATGGAAAAGACTATGCCAAAACGGGCTCTCGGATTGCCACATTGGCTGCTGAATCAGTATTTCATTCCTTAACAAGACAAGGTGATCAGGAATCCATGCATACTTCACGCTATCGCCGGCGGCGAGTAAAATATGAAGGGTATCCTGTAAGCACTGTACAGTAGGATGATAGTTGTACTCTCACGAAGATTTTGAAGTGCACTAAAGGAATCACTCATAATAGATAGCCCTATATCAGATTATATTAGATTAGATTTTTATGGTGCATATTAAAAAATTTACAAGTTACAACTTTTGACTACATTTATTTGTCTTTACCTTGTTGCTACCTTAGCTTACATGACACCCTAGTCTTCTGCTCTGCCAGGTAGCTCTTAATCTCCACACCTCCTTGTTACTTAATTATCCCCATTCTTCCACCTCATCTTCCTTTCTTTACATTTATGGCCCATTTTTCTTTTACTTTCTGCAAGAACTCACCAATACTTCTTACCTTCTTTTCCTCCCTGCCCGTTAAAAATTTTATAGCTACTATCCTCTTCTCTACTTTCTACCATTTTTCCTCCCAAACATTTTTTCTGCATATTGCAACATCCTCGCATTCTGTTACATAGTGTTCTATGCCTTCGTTTCCCCCTCACAATTCAAAACTTCGCTTTTCCCTACCTCTTATACCTCTTAGAAATATTATAGCATTCTAAGTGTATCTGTATCAGATGATATTGATCACATTGCACTGCAAGACCCTTTAGAAGAAATGCGTATAGGTAACTCATCTTATTGTTTATTTTATTTGTTCCTTTATAAAATATTTGAATAGTTATATCATAAATTATACTGCTCGCAAAAGTTAAAGGCGTGTGAACGTTGGCCAATGTTCAAGCAGATCGCTGTTTCCAATCATATTGCATGTACCGGCGGAGTTTCTCTACATAAGAGCACGCTTTACACGCCAACAAATGTTCTAATCATTTTCCCTGCAATTAAACAACACATCAAATATTCCTAAAATATTAACACCTTACCTTAACACACGTCACAGCAGTGGAACAGCAAGCACGGTTTCCAATTCAGAAACTCACTTTCCAACTTTGTGGGTCTCTCCCGGAGATTGAAATACGCTCCCTTTATCTAAGGAAGTAGCTGCTTCACTACATACCGTGACACTGTGTGTACACTACCTACACCACAAGCTACAACAGTTAATTGCTGGGTCCCTGAAAAATCTAAAATTGTCCCATATTCTGGATTGGAGAGCTTTTGTAAAACTTGTTCTCATTAAATATAATTTTTCAGCCCTGAGAATGATTGTTGTTCGAAAAGTTACTTGTCCCAGCTTTGAGGGAGATGTTCATGCACTCGGACCACAAACACTGCAGAAAAGATATTTGTATAATAATAATTTAAACTAATATTAACAATATTTCAGCTCGAGTTCAACACACGACTTAATGGTGTCGTTCATTTTAGAAGTAACACAACATTACTGTGAAAATGAACTGAACACTAACTCAAACGGCTTGCATGACTTCTGTTTTCATAGTATATACACTATGTGTGAGGAAGGAATGGTGTTGCTTTTAGGCTTATCTGTGTTGAATGGGTGGATGTTGGGTAACCATAACCATCTGAAGATGAAATGTGTATCACTCGTGTTCTAAGTATCGTAGATACAGGATTTTGGTACCGTTATTATCAGAAAATAAAATTATTTTTTTGGTATAAGATTGGCATCTGTCATTTACAGATATTTATCCGAGCGTAATTAATGAAGGTAATGTTCTCAGTTCAGTCACGTGAGATGCGTGTATCACATTCGGCAGCGCTGTTAGGAGGGGCAACTTAGGATGTGCTGGAGTCTTTTTTTTTTTTTTTTTTTTTTTGTAATTTACGTCCTCCAACTTAAGAAATGAGAGCGGGGTCCATGGAACTTCAAGCCACCCAACATGCATCTATCAGGATAAGGAAAACCCCCGGAAAAACCTTATCCAGGTAACTCACCCTAACCGAGATTCGAACTCGGGACCTCTTGAACGTGAGTTAGACACGCTACCATCTATGATACCGAGGCGGGCGCACTGGAGTTTGCAGTATAGCTCGCCTCCACATGCCTGTAACTTTTGCAAAGATTATTGGGACAGTTTCTGGTTAGGACATAACTTTCTTGGTCATACCTTGTGATTTTTCTGTGAAATCCCATCTACTTGCTAATTTACCCAGCGGAGTAACCATCTAAAACACTGTCACCTTTGCCTTGGAACTACCTTTGACTACAAACTATGTTTATCTCAGACTGGAATCTGACATTGTTAACCATTTTTGAAAGAAAAACGTTGCAATTAATATTTTTAAGAGCACATTTCTGAACCAATTAATTATCTCTTCTCCATAGTGTAATAAACAATTTCATTTTCTATATCTAATGAGGGCTCACCCCAGAAATAATGAGCTTTTTTTTAATGACCGTATGTACTTAACAAATGAAAAACCCTGATTCCCATAGCTACGGTCGCTAGTTCGTTTGGGTTTGGTGCTCTGCCGCATGGGAGCTGTCGTTCGTTGTTTGTGTCCGTGTAAATAAGCCCCTGTGTACCTGTGTAAAGTAAAAAGGGAAAATCCACAAGGAGGATGTACAAAAACAACGTACTAACGAATGTAAATATCTGCATGAAGGTAGATAGTGTTTTTCCTTGAATAAAGAGAATTTTGGGAAGCTCATTGGTGTCAAACGTGTTTACTTTTAATGTAATTCTTACTTAGTGACAGAGGAGAGTTCGGGTTTATCTCTACGTTTATCTCGAGGGGCTGTGACACATTCATGTATTTATGGGAGTAACAAATATACCTCTCTAATGATTGGCTAACTTGGATGGAATCAGTCGTCACTGACTCAGTGGGTGAGTGAATGAAAGAGTGAGTAACTTTAAAATCTTAAAGCTTAGTTATCAATAAATGTCTTTCATCAAAGACTTCTGCAACAATAAGAGTCTAACAAAACCTTGACACGGAATACATTTTTAAAATTAAAATCTCGGAGGTACCCATGATAGAATACGTATCAACTCACATTTAAATGGTTTTATCTACTTCTTGAAATTTGCTTAAAACTGATAAATACGCATCAAAATATAGAATGCCTGTTTATGTAACTAAACTATGTTATAGAAACACATGTATATAGTTTAATCACTTACCTGAAAAGAAACAAAACGTTAGATGTGCATACTAAAAAAACAGTACTCCATTTTGAAGAAAAAACTTTCTGTTGGCACACAGTCAAATGCTTATACTTTTACGACATTAAGAAATAATAGATAAGCATATTACTTCATCATATGGTCTTCAAATAACTCTCGTGGTTAAGGTAGTTAAAGAATTTTAGATAAAGAGATAACGCCACCGATAATTATCTAATGTCCTAGTGTTTCCTTCATTACCTCGCCCTATCAAACAAAATGGATTTATATTTTCACTGCCACTTTTATTGTAGAACCATCCCTTACTCGATTGAAGTGCCTTTAGCATTGTCCGAAGTAAGTCGAAATCCTACAATGGTACCCTTTAAAGGATCAGCTTATCTTCTTTTGTTAGTTAAACATTACAGCTAGTTAAATTGATGAGAAATGAAGAGTACTCGGTAATATAGGGGTGAGGTGTGACAAGGAGTTCAAGCTGATGGAGGAATTCTTGGCCTCTGTCAATTTCAGAAAGGAAACAAAAAGCCATACATATTCACACTGAGAGAACATTTTTGCTGTAATGGAAATTAATCTTCTCGATGATGGTATTATTTTTACAGCATTCCAAACATAACATTAGTAGGAAATTAAAATTACATTAATCCGTGAGTTCTGTAGTTCTACAGCAAATATTCATAAAAAGTATAATAAGCTTGCTTTTAATAATTTAAGTGAATATATCTATTTCTTGACAATTTCCTATAAAGTCCTAAAATCTTGAACACGTGTCATCATATAGCAAATCCGTTTATGCCTTTTATTTAACCTCACTTGCACGTGACCTTCCCCTACTTCTCTTTATTCCCTCTTCCCTTCCTGAGATGTACGTAACCACCTTTTGAGTCAGGTCATCTTAGGTGATACATCTCTACCTGATAATTTCCCAATAGAATCTCACCTCCAGAGCTCTGAAAATCCTGAAACTGTAGCAAAGGGACAATATCTTTAAAAATAAAAGGTAGGAGTTGGAGGTAACATAGTAATATATAAGAAAAGTCTTCTCAGAAGTTCCAGGTCAGCTTCAAACCAAGAATTTTCCTAGGGTGAGGCAGAACGCTACATGTTGGGAGATTAAGTTATGTCGCTGCTTTTAGTGGTGATGTGTGGCCAGTAGGACAGACAGTAGGCTGTAGGGTTCTGTACAATAGAGATGGTGGAAAATCATGCACTGAGCAGGTCTCATCTCGCTTTGTGCTAGACAAAATGTGCATGTGTGCATTTATTTTATTTTCTACTGTTTATTATGAATCCACAATGCGAGACGGAAATTAAAACACGAATTTCGAATATGAATGTTACAGCTAGTGCGAATGACAAGAAATCCGCCCTTTACCAAAACAAAAAAGTCTTATTTAATAAAATCGTGAAACTAGTTCGTGTTTACTAGTTGCACAGTCAGTCACACGTCAACAACCTCATTTTGCTTCTGGGTAGAAGAGGAAATTATTCTCTCGTCAACATGGACCTCCAGGCAATGAATGTTGAAATATGGGGGTAGAACCCTTTTAGAATACCACCGAAACCTGAGTTAAGCAATAATGCGGAGGAAAAATAATCTTAACGTCTGATGTGCTAAATTCACATGATTTTCTTCAGGCATTACCACTTCACATTCATAAATTACTTTATAAAGAATGGTTAGTATACAAATATATAGGTACGTACACCCTTTCAAAAAAGTGAGGACTCCGGTAGTGCATATAAGTGTGTATATAAGTCCACATCGTTTCCACGGCCGGTTTACAATGGTGTCACGGAACACGTCTCTTTAGCTTCCTCCTACTGAGTCCTCTCATAACTGAGTCTCAGTTACTGAACGTGCACTGATAGCCGAGTGGTTATATAGAAGTATGTAGGAGCTAAACCAACAAAGGTTCGAATACTCAACATAATTTTGATTGTTTTATTGTAGAAATACGAAGTGTGTATTACGCATGTTGTAATATAACCTCCAATTGCTAAGGTTTACTTGATTTTATGGCATTTATGTTCACACATAGAAACTGAAACACCCTACTCTCTTTGTAAATAAATTGAAATAAATAATATTTTATTCATATATGTTATACCAAATAAAAATGAAATTAACTTAGTATCGGGTGTGTAAACCCTCTGCTTCTACTGCTGCCCTCATTCTGTGGGACATGGATGAGACCAGATGCCCAGTTAAATTTTCACTTCGCATTGCCATTACTTCGCATTATATACCAGCAACTTTAATGACAAATGAATGAGCCCAAGAGTTTAAACAACCAATTCTAAGGCAATTTTCCAACAACATTGCATTAATTCTGAAAACGACAAGTATACTTTATTTGCTGTTTTATAAATGAATGTGCTTAAAATATGATTATTTCTTTTCTGCAAGAAAAAGCATAAGGCATTGCTCTTAAAGTAAAAAATAATAAAAAAGAAACACGCACTTCAAGGATTCAAAGTCATGTTGACTCAGAAATACACGCGTTTTAACGTTCGGTTACCATGCATAAGGCCAAACCGCCAAGCCTTTTCCTATATATCGCACAGATTTAAAATGAAGCCAGTGTGGTGTCAAAGCATTTTTTGGAAAAATTAACTGTTCTTTCACACCAGCTCTGTATAGGCCAAAGTATGGAAAGGTAGTTAGATAGAAAACTTTAACTTCTGTCTGACTCTACCCTTCCAAAGCGTATTAAACGCAGCGTCAGCGAATGCTCCCGAAGTTTTCCGAATCGAACTTGGTTTCTGGTAGCTGCTCCTTTTTTTCTAAGGCTGTATATATTATGTAATTATGAAAATTAATAACAGTTAACACATATCATACTCAAATGTAATGTACTTAAGATAAATAAATATAGACTTATATATATATATTGTTATAAAAACAGCGTTCCATTGTCTCCTCATTCATCGAGATAAATGTTTCTAAAAGCTGATTCATTGTGTATTTTCTGTACCTAAATATGAACACATATAAAGCAGGCCTCAACAGTAGTAAAATGGTTTAAGGTGGCTTTGAGGTTCCGTTCTCAGAGTATAAGCGGATAAATCCCATTTTACAAAAGTATAACTATTTTATAATTCAAATCAATAACAAGTAATATTTTTGAGGTGTAAAACTCAACAAAGTAGGTATTTTTCATTAAATGGTGTTTAAATAATAACTATATCTTTTGCAGTTTACCATTTATGATTAGGTCATTGAGAATTATTTCATTTTTCAGTGGAAAGTTATCTGCTCTATGGTAATTTAATCAAAGCCCTTGGAGTCATTTTGAGAAAATAAACAATTTAAAAGGTATTCCATGTAAGGGATAGTTTGGGTTTGTTTTTTGAAAATATTCATGCTGACCTTGGAAAACGTTCTTGTAATTTTGCATGTGTTTTTCTTTCCGTTATGCTGTTCACACACATACATACACGCGAGCGCATATGGTCATACAATGGATCTATTTTTTGGAGGGAACATAATGCTTTTTCTGCTTACTATATAAGGAGGAGAGAATTAAAATTAAGAACGGCATATTTTTCAATATGTTTTACAATTCAGTCTCTAAAGACTCAAGATATGACAACGAATATTTCAAAAATTACTAATGTTACACAGAAAGGTGTACTTCAATGTTTGTTGTGTAGTTCATTGAGGTTTACATTTTTCTCAACAGGTTTTATTTCTTTATTATTTACCAGTTTGAAACAATCACACAATTCGTTCAGAATTAGGAACTTCGTCTCATAAATGTAATTCTTATGACAGTTTGTAAAATAATTGCAGGATATGTGTGGTGTCTGCAGAGAATGTACTAAGCTCTTTCAAATTATTAGTATTTCTGGTAAAGTGTGTATAATTGGTCAAAGTTACAAAGTTACGCATATTAGGGCTTCCCATTGTATTATCCAACAAAAGTAGACCTCGCGATGCAGGAAATAAAATACCGAAATGTGCCCCTCCGTTGTCATATTAAGGTATCATGGCACAGAAATCCATCAAAAACCTAAAGGCGTAGGGCAACAAAGTCTAATTTCTTTCCAAAAAAGGGTTACCTACCAATAAGTTTACGATTGAAACCTATATAGTAACTCACGCTACTATAAATGCTTTCAGTGTCACCAATATCATAATTATGTCTTTGGGAAAGCAAATGACTTATCAGACTTGCAAAGCACCACTTTACCTATCTGTGAGATCCAAGTTGTACGCTATTCCGTCCAGTGTCGGTAATTTCCATTATCTGCAAGTTTGAATGTCTCATTATTCAACAGATCTACAAATTTCCACTCCGGAAGCGTTTACCTGCGCCGCTCTAATGTAATTCCGTTCGATATTTGTAGCCGTGTGTACTAACGACAAAGGTACACCGAGGTCAGTGGTTTCTGTCATGGGATTCACGCTCTGCAGCGGGGAACAGGTAGTTCAATGATAGTTCAGTGACTTTCACGTGCGACATGACAACAGCCATTTCCATCTTGTCTCTTAGTGAATGAGAAGTAAAGCATAGCCAAAGACTCAAATACAACTGCTTCTGTAAATGACGTACATCCATCTAAATTACGAAACTGTAAAATATCAACATTATTAAGACATTAAAATAGATAGGCACAGGTAAGAGCTGCAGATGTTAAAGAATTGCTTATCTGCTTGTACAACGAGCTCTACATTCTGCTGTGCCTTACTCCCGACGAGTAGGTGAAATGACCACTTTCCAATCCCATTGACATAAATTATGCTTAGGCCTGAAATTTTAAGCATTCACAACTTTAGCTCCCTTCATTTGAAAATTTCATACCGCAATTAGGGTTTTATATGTAATGTGCACACTAGATTACATTATATAAGGAATTTTATCCTTAGGATTTGCTGATTTAGCTGTTTTCACTTATTAACTCATGCCTTATTTAAGACTTTATTGTTTATATGTGCAGGTTACTTGTTCCAAAAGGTATATCGTATGAAACAATTTGAGAATGAGAATGTGGCGACAAAATAGAAACCGAATTTATAAAATATAGTTTTAAAGGAGTACTTGCACTCGCATTAAATTGTTGAAACAGCATGCACTGCACATATGGTCGGTCTTTAATTATCCGCTACGTATATCTAATTTAGGGTTTGAAGTTTTGTGAGACCTCTTTTCAATGTTTAGTTCACTTTTACATAAGCAAAGAGTATGTTTATTACTGACATTGATAGAAATCTAGGTTTAGAGGCAGATTTGTAAATTGAAACATGGTTTTCAAATTCCACATAACTATAACGGTTGTTCAGAGTTAAAGTAAAACTTTTCAGTGTTTAATAACTCTAAAATTTATATTTGTGAACCCTAGCTAATTTCAGTTTTTTTTCCCACAGATGATTATCCTTAAGAGAAAAGAAGAGAAGTGCTAATAACTGTAATGCCAGTGACGAATTAGAAGAACGAATCAAACAATGCAGGGCTTTGCAGTGCAAAGATTTAACGGAGTTTGGAAAGAAATCATTTTATAACACTTTTAAGATGAAACCTATACATCTGTAAGCATAGTCATAAACATTAGGACACGAAAGAAGTTTTGAAACTTAAGTGCACCATATGAGATCTATTTTGCTTGTAGAATCCTACAAAAGGAATTGAAAGGACAAAGAGGGCAGTTGAAATCAGGGCGGTAGGTTTATACAAGAGGACACAAGAACGTATAGGCTTCGACAGTCCAAACATATCAATCACATCGTGACGAATGTTTCGCCATTATAGACTTATATCTCCTCACGGAGAGATGGTCCGTCACATAACGAATTTGAGAGCATGGTCAACCTCAAAACTATCTCCATCGCCACATATCTCACCCGTCGTCCACACGCCTGATCCTTCGGTCATGAAACATAAGTAAATGAGAGGAATTTAAATGAGTAACAGTAAAATGTGTAGCATTGTGTAACCCAACTCAGTATTCACACGCCATTCCTGCGAGAAAAACAGGTTGGAGTGAGGAAAGATAAAGTCAGACTGAAAAACTCAATATCTTAGCCGGGATTTGAACCACCGATCATCTGGTTGCCGTCCAGCTACTATGGCCAACGTGCCGACATGAAATTAAAGTCTCCAACTGATTTGTGTTTTTCCCGGTAGACCACTTAGGAGTTCTCATAAACACATGAGACAACTACCTTAATGGCGACTTACAACTTCTAAGTACTTTAAGGTCCGGGCTTTATAGTTAACCACTATTAGGTCCGTGTGTAGGCTAAGGTATGGAAAGATAGAGTTAACCTGAAAGATTCAATACCATAGCCGGGATTTGAACCACGGATCTTCTGGTTGCCGTCCAGGCATAGTCCAGCCACGTTGGCCATAGTAGCTCAAGGGTTAGAGTGGCTGGACGACAACCAGAAGATTCGTGGTTCAAATTCCGGTTATGGACTTGACTTTAGACTGGCTCTATCTTTCCATACTTTAGCCAACACACGGCCAGTGTGAAAGAACAATTAATTTCAAGGTAAGAGTAACATGCCCAAATCGAGTCGAACCGGCCACCATGGAGTCATCTCTCATGCTGAAACACAAATCATACAGCGCATGTAATACACTCTTGATAATAAGAACAACAGAAAAATATTCAATAATTGGGTAAAAAAATTATTTTGACGAAGAATGGCAGGAAGGAACAAGTTGATGATGATTTTTCACGTGCTAGGCCATCACAGGGTAGATTTTTCACGTGCTAGGCCATCACAGGGTATAATTTATGGAAATGTATTGGGACTGAAAGCGCAGTTTGTTCATAAACAAAAACCCCTTTGTTTTCATAACGGTTCAGCGCGATGAGCTTCATTTCTCGCCAACACAAAAGTTTGGTAGTCGACGTCAAGCATTTGAAGTGCAATTTACCAGAAAACTCTCCCTATTACATGCAAATGAATTACAAAAACTAAAATTAAGAGCATAGGGAATCTGTTTTGCTGGTCCGGAAGCTTTGATTACACCACACCATAATGCCTGTAACTGTGAATTTTAACTAAGTCAACTAAGTTTTCAAATAATGACAGAGGGAACAGCTTGTTTTTTCATGGATGCATATAGGTTCAGTAAATTCGTTTCTTCCCAAGTTCTACAACCATTTGCTCATTTTATCGATAGTACGTGTAAATTTATATTATGAGACAGATAATGTGTGTCGTTAAGAAAGGCTAAATGCTATAAAGATAAAGATAATCCTACAAATACCTCCTGGTGTGTGGAGTTAGAGAATATATTGATGAAAACAGGGATTAGGGGATATGTGGTTAAATAGGGAAAGACATGAAAAAGCGAAGTAGCGTAGAATAAAAGAAACTGCATAAAGAGGAATTATGTAGTTAGCTTGAAAATGAAATGACACACCGCTTATACAGAAAAGTAAAGAAGGAATTGGCAAAAATAAACTTCAGAATTAAGTAAAAAGCATCACATTCAAAGATTAGATTGGATGAGAAAGGAAGTATCACTTTCGAGTAACAGACAGTTATCTAGAATGAAGTATTATATGCGGGGAAAGTAGCTAATAATACTTATTTTCTGAAACATATCTTAAATATATTATAGTGCAAGTTATAGCCTAAATCTCATAATGTTACTTAATACTTTACAATTATGGATAAATACATGTGTTATGTTTTTAAGCCACTAAATAGAATGGCGACGTCTAATGAGTAAGGGGCGGATTCCGATGACATGACATATTTTTAATGAAGCCTGTAATCTGAGTTTCAAGTAAATGAAAAAGTATATACATGTTTTTGATTAAAATTCCACAAGTTTCATTGGGTGATAAAGGATAAGAGGTAGTACAAAAAAGGAATACAAACAGATATTTTTAAGCTCAATTCTTCTTGGGCAGCAAGGCAGTTGATAAGACGATTAGAAATTGAGCATATTCGTCGACAGGAAAGCTCCAGGTCTTATTTTATATATTTTTAAGATTATATTGTTTTTTAAAGGTCCTGCGATAGCTAACTCATTTGGACTTAGAATAAGTAAAAAAGAAATGAATTTTAGAGATGAGTTTATGAATCATTGAGAATAAAAGCACATTAAGATTACTGTCATCCTCCTCCTCATGATGATGATGATGATTAATAATAATAATAATAATAATAATAATAATAATAATAATAATAATAATATATTATTAATAATAATAATAATAATAATATATTATTAATAATAATAATAATAATAATAATATATTAATAATAATAATAATAATAATAATATATTAATAATAATAATAATAATAATAATAATAATAATAATAATAATAATAATAATAATAATAATAATAATAATAATAATAATAATAATAATAATATATTATTAATAATAATAATAATATATTATTAATAATAATAATATATTAATAATAATAATAATAATATATTAATAATAATAATAATATATTAATAATAATATTAATATATTAATAATAATATTAATAATAATAATAATAATAATATATTAATAATAATAATATATTAATAATAATAATATATTAATAATAATAATAATAATAATATATTAATAATAATAATATATTAATAATAATAATATATTAATAATAATAATATATTAATAATAATAATATATTAATAATAATAATATATTAATAATAATAATATATTAATAATAACAATATATTAATAATAATAATATATTAATAATAATAATATATTAATAATAATAATATATTAATAATAATAATATATTAATAATAATAATATATTAATAATAATAATAATATATTAATAATAATAATAATATATTAATAATAATAATATATTAATAATAATAATATATTAATAATAATAATATATTAATAATAATATATTAATAATAATAATAATAATAATATATTAATAATAATAATATATTAATAATAATATAATAATAATAATAATATATTAATAATAATAATATATTAATAATAATAATATATTAATTATAATAAATCATTATTATTATTATTATTATTATTATTATTATTATTATTATTATTAATATATTATTATTATTATTATTATTATTATTATTATTATTATTATTATTATTATTATTATTATTATTATTATTATTATTATTATTATTATTATTATTATTAATATATTATTATTATTAATATATTATTATTATTATTATTATTTCATTATTATTATTATTATTATTTCATTATTATTATTATTATTATTTCATTATTATTATTATTATTATTTCATTATTATTATTATTATTATTTCATTATTATTATTATTATTATTTCATTATTATTATTATTATTATTTCATTATTATTATTATTATTATTTCATTATTATTATTATTATTATTTCATTATTATTATTATTATTATTTTATTATTATTATTATTTCATTATTATTATTATTTCATTATTATTATTATTTCATTATTATTATTATTATATCATTATTATTATTATTATATCATTATTATTATTATTATATCATTATTATTAATATATCATTATTATTAATATATCATTATTATTAATATATCATTATTATTAATATATCATTATTATTAATATATCATTATTATTAATATATCATTATTATTATCATTATTATTATCATTATTATTATCATTATTATTATTATTATTATTATTATTATTATTATTATTATTATTATTATTATTATTATTATTATTATTATTATTATTATTATTATTATTATTATTATTATTATTATTATTATTATTATTATTATTATTATTATTATTATTATTATTATTATTATTATTATTATTATTATTAT
>CM060951.1:74375654-74383154 GCA_030765055.1 Mantis religiosa | reverse complement strand
CAATATCGAACTAATTCAAAACAACATATCATAAGCACCACATAAGACTTCCAAAATCAAACAATACAGACCTTGAGAGTATGGGTACACAGTAGGTCTGTGTATCCTGAAAAAAGTATTACACCCCATGCTTCAGGTCTAGGTTCCTTGTAGGAATTTAAAGCTATAGGCACCAATCTTTTTCATAAATAATATAAGGCACAGTTTTATAATTTAAACTAAATAAAAAGCATACATCCTTTATACTCTGCGCATGAAAAATTATTTAGTTGTGTTAAAAAAGAAAAGATACTATTTTTAAGGACTGAATTTCATTGTTCCTCCATTTTATAAATCATATGAATACAAAAGTTATATTAATGTTTTCAGGGAACTTAACACATAAACACTAAAATTTTGTATCAATATCTTTTATAGTTTTTGAGAAGCATGCACCTAAATTATGAAAAATCAAGGTTTTGGTAAATCACGATCAAACATTAAGCACCATTCCTTTTAAATTATACATAATCTCAGAACATGCCTGCTCCATATTCCTGCTGAGTTAGGTCTTCCTCATTTTTCTTTTGTTTTCCTTTTCTCACTATTAGCTCTGCTTTCAAACAACTCAGCTTTTCTTTTTGGCTTTGAGAGTCGACGCACATTTTATTTTAGACATACTGCCCTCATATTTTCATCAACCTTTGTGGGCCCAATTGACCTTGTTGTCGACGGGTCCTTAAACACCACACACTCACTCAACCTTTGTACCCATTTTTGTCAATACTTTACGCCTAGCGCTGCGTCCATCATTATAACAAATAACACTACCATATACACCAATTTTTAGAGTTTTTTGTCCAACATACACAGCTTTTGGAATTCTTTCCCATATTATATGACGAAAACTTTCATTTGGGTTTTGGGTTTGAACATGCAAGCACTTTCTCAGTAATTTATCTTGAGAAAGTTCCCTAAATACTGGTTTAATTGACAAAAGAACCTCTTCTGGAAGAGATTGTTTATGTTTATAAATTTATTACCTAATCTGAGCACCATGTACTGAGCCCAGGAATCGAACCGGGTACGTCACCACTATGAGAAAATGCTCTAGAGACGTGCTATAGGACCAGTTAGATAGTTAGGTGTTATTTTCAAGCTCTGGTTTTACGTTTAGCAAGGTCACCTCTCTGTTGGTATGGCGTCCCCTGTACTGACGTACAGACAACTCTTCTGCTGCCGCGTTATTTGGGAGTAACTAACTTCAACGAAAGACGGTTTGACTGGGCTACCTGGTATATCACAAATCTGGCTCTGGCATTAATTTCTTACCTGTTGGTTGCATAAAGAGGGCCCTTCAGGTAAAGGTAGTCATCACTTTACCTACATTAAAATTTCATGTAATTACTCGTAGTAACTATATTTTATGCAATCCTTAAATGAATCATAAGAAAACTGTATTTAACGTAGCAAAGGCAACGTTTGATAACACTATCCCCCTACTGCAGAAATTATTTTGCTTCACTCTTCTTCTAAGTCTTAAACCTGTTTATATATCCGTATCACAGATTTTGTAACGTAAGTTATTCGAATAGTAATGGTGATTAAGGCAAATAACTTCGAATAAAATCCAGCTAAAATTATATTCTACATAAAGCAAAAGTATGTATTGGAACATTAAATTATACCTTTAATTAGATGCATGATAAAAGTTATGAACTATGTTTGAGAGATGTACATCCGTTTAGACCAAAACATCTGTTCTCCAATTTTAGCGACTGCTTCAAAAGGATAAAGAGCGCCCACTTTAAATAACCGGTGTGATTGGTTTCATTTGACTGCATTGATATTGATTTTTTTCTATGGACATTACAATAATAGTGAAATGAATTGAACTAGTTATATGGTATACCTAGAACTACTTGTAAGTTATTGTACTTTAGTGTTACAGTATTGTAAAGCTTTAACCGAACATCTTTGTTACCTGAGAGAAACACTAAAGGGTTAAATTCCTAAAACTAACTGCGGCGAATGATACTAATATTTTACTTGTCTTGTGTTTCTAATTTCTTAGTTTCAACTTAGCTTCTTAAGCAAAAATTGTGAATGAAAAAGCAGTCATTGAAAGGATCACGTTCTTCAGTAGCATCAAACGTGACAAATCGAAAAGAGTAGACCTTCAGGTTTGCTCATGTACAAAACTGGGCACCAACATGGATGCAACTTAGAGCCTTGTTATAACCTAACAACGACATATTAACAGTCTACGCTAAAAGTTACCAACTTATGACGCTATCTTTGAATCTGAAAAACTCTGAGCGGTCACTTGTAGTTTGAACATTTAATCTACAATATTACTGTTTCGGTAAGCTAATTTAATCGTATGACATTGTCATCTGTGAACTATGAATTAATGTTAACTCGCTTAATTATATTTATCAGTAAAATAAAATTTAATTAGTAGCATATCACAAAGTTTAAACAAAGAGTTTACACTAAGATGAGCTTTTAGATCACTAATAACACTGGACAACAAAATTTAACTTTTTTCTGTTAGGGAAATGTAGATACTGAAATTCAATGCATTTTCTCAGGTTGAATATGAATATGGCAATAAAATTGTCAGATGTTGTCTAGTTTTCTCGTAATTTAAGAAAGAATAAAGTAGAAAAATTTGCATTTTCCTAAATATGATACTATTTGGCTGGGTTTACCTTAATTACCGTTTAGCTTGTCTGCTATACTGGACATCGGCAGCCTCCCTCACCACCGACCAGCAATAATCTGCTAACATGGATGTACTCCATTTAACCTGGTAACGTCTTTCGAATGTTAAAATTGTTTATTTATCAGAAACTGCACCAAAATTTTCGGGGAAAAAGTCCAAATGAGAGTGGGGAAAGTTTATTTTCAATGACATATTGCACCACATTTGATGATAAACTAGCAATATGTTATCCATTATTTCCTTATAGTTTGGTGCACAATAATTACCTAGGAAATTTGAGGCGACCTCTCTGAAAGATTCCCAATCAGCATGTTCTTTTCTGGCCAGAAGTCCATCAAAATATTGATCAGAAAAGAGTTCTCTGACTTCGGGTTCTAGGATAATTCCTTCTATAATGTTAGTTGTACTTATCCTTGGAAATTTCGAGAGTAAATATCTGAACGTTGGTCCATCAGGAAATTTTTCATCAGTCCCAGTTTTATGTGTAAAGGAGGGAGCATGAATCTCATAGATTCAATCAATGGGTGCTGCTTTATGTTCATTATTCCTGGTTCCAAAGTTTGTTAAAGAGGCCGGTCTTTCCTTTTGTAGAGAGAAGTTCTAGCCCGGCTGTCCCACTATTATAGGAAACAATACTTTGTAAATCTTTGTCGTAAGCCAAGAAGTATCGCACCATCTTTAAATCACAACATATTTGCCAGTTATATCTGTCATACTTTATGTAATTTAAACTATCTCTCATATTTTCACATGTATCGTTCATATGGACTGCGTAACCTATTGGTACTGAAGGCAAAAATGTTTCCGTTGTGCAGTAACACAGCTCTAAGGCTCAGAGTTGAATCATCTTAAAATATATTATAATATGTATAAGAATAGTATTTGACATCTCATACATGTAAAACATAAATAAAAGTACATAGTACGATACAATTCTCTGCAGTTGTATGGTAAATCTGCAGTTTTCAGATGCCATCCTCTTTGAACAAGGAAAAATAAGTATCTCTAAATCATCGAGACTTGTTTCGACAGCCTGTGTTTGATTCCAAAAGAAAATTCCTTCTCCGACCAAGACACTTTTTCATGACTGCAGTTTATTATCATCTCAGCACTACTGAGAGGAATTAACTAGCACGTTGTGTTATAACCGAAATGTAGATATAACATGAAGTAATAGAGAAGCAATCCGGTGTGCTACATAGACGCTTCTACAGCGCCAAAAATAAAGAAAATAAAAAATATAAAAAAAAATTCTTTTGTCAAATCAGCGACCGCAACTGAACACGTCAAAAATAATTTCCCAAATGCATGGGATGCAATGAACAATAAAAGTAAGCGGTTATTGACAATGGGAAACCAAAAACGTACGTCCAATTTCTTTCACGGTAATCAAAGGTGCAGTATCCATTATTCATAAAAATAACGGCAATATTTTGATGAGAGGGTTCCAGAACAAATTTATTACGTGTCACAGTTCAAACAAGAGGCGTTAAAGGTCACCGAGCACTACCACAGGGATATAATTCTGCTTGTAATTCCAGAGGCACAAAGGTGAGTTTTCATTCATAACCTTTTCTATGGAATTCTGCTCATGTCCTCATTTGCATTCAGCTATCGATGTAAAAGCAGGGATTGGAGCTTGCAGCTACTAGACAAGGCACTGTCTATAGATTTTTCTATACAGCGGTAGTTCGAAATATCACGGCCATCTAAACCATGTATGCGCTGTATTTTATGCCTTCGATTGTCACTAAGTACGGAAACTTAGGCTGATAGTGTCAATTTTATATTATTTTTTATTTTATCGTATGTGGTGCCAAAAGTCCATTAAGTTAGGATGTCTGGACACAGTTTCAGCAAACAAAGAGAAACGTTTGGGAAATAAATGTTGAACACGTACAGAGTTGATTCAACAAATCATATGTGATGAATGACGGAATTCCGGGTCAACTTTCATTATGTACATTTGTTAGTTCATTGTTTAAAATGTCACACTGTGTTTCACATCTTTTTAATTTATTTCTGCATGAGTAATACACCTAGTTGCCGTAAGTTCCAACTAACGAACATTGAAAAGTGAAACGCCTCTCACCTAATAGCCGCGGAGCTTTCCACCATAAGGTTCAATTTAAATCATCAGAGTAAGCACAGCAAGAACTTATTTTGTCTGAAACTGATGCAACAATGAATACAAAATATGAAAGAAACCATTCGATCTATACAGATCCCACAGCGATCTTCGCAGCGGAAATGGGTAATTTCCTCGTACAAAGAGCGACAAAGAAAATCTTCGACAGATTTTGCGTTCTTTTCTGGGGTCCTCTAAGGCATGTCCTTCACCTACTTATCGCAGAGCGCCGTGACTCGGCAACACAGCCATCTGAGAGAAAAGAGGAAAGGTTGATGTCTTTGCTTTTTCTGGTGTTATTCAAACGAACCCGTTATTATTGTCTCAGAACCAATGATGCCGCTATACCAGTAAAATTACTCGCGGACATATCGTGGGTGTGTGAGAGGCTGTTCGCACTGTTAGAGGAACTGGAACACATTCCACAAAATTGATTTTATAGTAAAATATTGGTTAGAAAGATTTAAGATACTTGAGAAAAATGATCTACGTCAAAAAGCGGGCATCTCCCGTAAATTATGTGAAGATAAAATTCCTTTTTAAATACAAAGAGAAAAGTTACAAGCTTTTACTAAACATCATCTCTTTTGTTGAGGTGAACAAATATTTGAACCAAAGTGACCCTTTTATATTTTGTCTCATTTTAGGCTCAGTTAATGGTAGTAGTTTGTAATTTATTTCTTATCTTTCCTTCTACATCAAATGGAAATACAAAATCAAGATTACAATTATAAAAGCCATACTGAAAATGCCATATATTCCTAAAGCCTGGAAATACTATCATGTCGCCCACCACTGACTAATAATTCGGTCTCCATACACCTAACCCTAGGTTTTTGTGTATTGGAGGCCCTCTACTCCTTTTTACAGATTTTGCCATTTCACCTATCCCACTCTACATTTTTCTCTTAATTGTTCTTAGCCATCTCTCTTTAACTTTTCCTAAATAATTCCCTATATTTCTCCTGCCCTTTTGCCCTTTTACTGACAAAATTTTTCTAATTACTACTTCAACCCCCAAATTGTCCCATTTACGTAGCCAAGCCTGCTCTCTCAATTTACAATGTAAATCTATATTCTCTTCTCCACACAATGGACATTTATCTAGCTTCTTCTCTTGACCTATACCTTTCAAGTTTATCACTCCTGTTCTCGCCCAAGCAAAGCCTTCTCGCCCTAACGTACTACATATATCTATATATCCTTCCCTCCCCCAGGTTTCTCTATATAATATCAGTGAGCTTCTGTCCCTTGTATTGACAAAAATGTCTTGTCTGTCAATATCTTCTAATCTTAGCTTAACTTCTTTCCAGAAGCCTCTACACCCATACTCTGCATTTATCCAAGAATGGCCCATACCTATCTGCTTCAACACGTCATTTATTTTATGCGCTCAGGACCCACCCCAGTTACTTCTCTTTTGAATATGAAAACATTCTTTAATAATATTGTCATCTTCCAAGTTAGTGATTCTGTATAAATATTTCATTGCCCTTGACAAGATTTTAATTTTAGTAGAATGCCTGCCTAGTTCTAATTGTGCTGCCCCATTAGGTGATGATATCGATAATCCCAGTATATATTTACAAAATGATATATGCAATCTATCAGTCTCTCTCCAAACCTCATCTACTCCCCAAACCTCTGATCCATGTAACATTCTATTTTCTATTATTGCTGTATAAATCCTCTACAACTATTTGACATTTATGTCTGGCAGTTTACTGTAGCATGATCTTATCACCTTCATGGCCATTTTACCTTTTGCCACAGACATCTTTTATAATGGTAGTATGGTATCTCAGAATGCGTATAAACATTGTTATTTTTTCAGGTTTATAAATATGAAAAATGTGTTGTTAGCCTTACTTCCTGCGTACACATTTGTAGTCATGACCTATGCATTGCATCAGAACTTTATCAAACCTCTTCCCTTTACAAATTCATCTCAGCCGATACAATGACTTCACGATAACGAACATTGAACATTCGTGAAAATAATTTTTTTTTATTTATATAAAAGTAGACTAAACGGTATTTAGAATGTTCTTCACTATCACGACAACGAATATTGAACCGTTTTAAGAATGTTCACACTTAGCACCGCTTGTCGAGACGAGCCCTAAACTCCAACTGCCTCGCCCCGGGAGAGGTACCCAGCCTCGACCTCCGATAGAGACGGTGGAGCAATCAAACACTAGACAAAATGCAGCAAGTCACTATCACCGTCCGTATAGGGAAGTCAGACAATTGCATGTAACAAGTCTCTGTGCCAATCGGCACAGCATTATCCTACTGAAATATTTTATATCTAATAACAAATTGCACATGGGGTTCGGAGTATTGCTGTGACTAAATTTGCTCTACCCTCTACACGAGTTTTAAGTTTGAGTTATACCTCCACTAACCTTGTATATTTTGGAGTTCGATGTTGATAGGTCAAGACCTTTACTGGTGTCGCATGCTGTCTACATTCACCTACACTCATACCCCGATGTAAATACGAGTACAAACTCGCTTAAAGATTGCGGGGCTCAGTATTACTTGAAACGATGCATTTTCTTTCTCTTTCAGCAATGACTATAGTTTTTCTTCCTAAGTATATGAAATGGCTGCTAGGAATATGTCCTTACTGACTACTCATATATAGCTTTCTAAATAATCC
>CM060951.1:74035654-74370654 GCA_030765055.1 Mantis religiosa | reverse complement strand
TTATGAAAATAGATGTTAGTCTGGAGTCTGTTTTGAAAATGTTTTCCCTACTTTTTTCCCGTTCACTATGTTATATAGATATATTTTATCAATGTTTAAGGAGCGACTGGACATAAGCTAACGTAAGTATTTCACAAAATTTTCGTTTAGCTGAGATAAATCGCATGCACATATGTAGAAGTTTGTACATATGCTTTAGTTACTGTCAACAATATTATATGGTAACAGTGGTAAATAATGAAAGTTATAAGAATAAGAAGAGCATTTAACCTCCTTTATCTGTAAATATGAAGAATGCAATATTATTTATAATGGAGGCCTGTGGTACAGACTTCCAGGGCCACAAGCTAGGCAAAATGTTCATCATACACCTGGGATTTAAAAATAAATCTGCGAGCTTAGGTGCATGTGCCTAGAATCTAAACCTGTACTTATTATGTTTATTATATAACAAGATACAAATAATATACATTTGTTTAATGAAATCTTGTTTATGCAGACAGACTTATGCCTACATAAACTAACCTAATGGTCACTGTCATCAATGACCTTACAACTAAATATAACCTAACAGCAGGCTTATTACTATACTACATCTTCGAATAAATAATTAAATTACAATTTTAACGAGAAACATTATGGTTCATATCCAATTCATGGAAATGAAAGACAATTAAAATAATATTTGTGAACATTGATAACCAGCAACCAGCAACCTAAATAACCTTTATTTAAATCACATTAATTCAAATTTACGCACTGCGGCATGTATAACAAAAAATTAACGTAGAAATTCCACTAGAAGGGGGATACCATTTTTACAGAAATAAGTGAGTCATCTTGTTTCAAGGACGGAAGAATGTCCTCTTCGGTGTTGTGCCACTTTTTACGGTATATCACTTGGGCACTTAATTTAAGTTTTAAGGGACAAGTTCTTCATTCTTGCCGTTTAGGTGCAGCCATTGTGGTCTTGAAACAGCAATGGACCATCTTTTGTTTACATTGTCAATTGGAACATTCCCCCATCTCACGTATTAGCCATTGAACTCCATTCTCTCGCCAAAAACCTCAAAAGTTGTAGATTTTTATATACTGGTACATTTATTGTAAGTCGTTACCTTACCTTGAGCTGTGGAAAATTGAGGGAAGATGTCTGTGGCTGCTGAGACGTTGTGCAGGTGGCGCCATAGTTGAGCAGCATCTGGTAGCTGTTGTTGAGGATCTTCTTGTGTGCCGAGGCCTGAGCCCGGTACGCAGACACACTCAGCTTCATTGCTGCGTCTCACCTGCAACATCATTAAACAAATGTCACTGTTCTCTGCATGTTAAAGGATTGTGACTGTTAAGTCACTGTGACCGCATATTACCTATTATCAAGGACGAAAAGCACAATGATTAAAGAGAACCACAATTTCTTATAAGGTTATAAGATTTAGGGTTTGAAAATAAATTTGGATCTTACAATCAGTATGCGAAAATTTACTGGCCAAAATTTATTTTCAACTATTTTAGTGTTAAAGCGTGGTTAATTTATTCTATATAACAGAAACTGATAGCAATTTGCGGTCAACTGCGACAAATAGCTGGAAACACTTGAATGTTCCGTCCCTATGGTTAAGTGTGAGGTATCGCTTAGTGCCCTTTCCCGGAATCCTGTGTTGATTGACGGTTGATGACAACTTGAATTGTTAGGCACCCCATCCTTACCAGCCCGCATCCGGAATGTAGTCAGCCGTTGTATTTCCCCATAATCCCATCCTCCCAGGCCTTACTTATAAGTAATAGAGAGACTAGTATGAGATACTTGCGGTGTTGAGCTCCAGGTACACCCTGAATGCGATTATCACTATCTCAGACAAGCTGTAAGTTTACCCCCGGTTTTAAAATTCTAACCGGTCTGTTGTTTTGTTTGACTTTGGCCTAATATGGCTCTTTAAATTTTTTCCTATTTTATTGTGCTAGATAGTTTCTACTTGTTAATATTTATTATTTTGCCGAGTTTCCATCTCCCCGTATAAGATCTTCTCAATTAAGCTGTTTCAGTTTCTATATTAGATTGTTTGCCATCGTTTTATTTAGTATCCCATGCCTTTGCCCTTTGTGCCCTTTTATGTATTGTTTCCACATGTACGCTCTAAAATCAGCAGATGTATGGGTCTAGTCCGCAATTTCACCTGTAGTGCTCTATTTCTTTCTTGTTGTTGTCGTAATTTTACGTCCTCCAACGTTAAGTCATATCGGACGGTGAATAAAATGGGTGAAATGATGTTCAAATGTGTCCATGGTCTATGTAGCTTACAGCTACCAAACTTTGGTCTGTAAGGATAAGGGAAACTCCCGGAAAAAAAAAACTTATCCAGGTAACTCACCCTAGCCGAGATTGGAACTCGGGACCTCTTGAACGTGAGGCAAACGTGCTACAACCTACACTACCGAGGCGGGCGTAGTGCCCTGATGGAGACCTATTTGCACTATATATTCTTATTGTAAATCTCAAGATGCACCAATGCTACAACAGTTATACCTTTTAGCCGAGTTATCCAGTCGGTAGCATAATATTTGTGCTCCACAGTTGGGAGTGTAGTACTATGGAATTATCTACGCTACGAAGTACATTTCTTTTCCCTGCATTTGGTTCTCCATTAGTCAATTCAATGCTGCAATAGTTTTGTTTACGGGCTGCGTTTTTTATAAACTGGAGTTATCAATATTCATTATGATAAGCAAATTATATAAATATTACGAAGAGTTTGATTTCTATGTTGTAAGCTAAATCAATTACATTACTTACCTGATAAGACTTATTATTTGCAACATTTTTTTCTCTATGGAAACATTTTCTTTTCCATTATTCCCTTATATATTTATATAATTTGTATATTTAGCACGAATAACGCACCTGCTGTAGAAAAAATAAATATAAACCTATGTTCCCAATGCCTGGTCTTTTGCCTGTATAATTTTCCATTTGGTAGTTAAGTGAAGCAGAAAATAGAGTAAAACCTATTTTCACTTAGTTGTATGTATTTATACTCTATAGGTAATGATGGGACAGATGCCACTTTACCTAAATCTCTAAATAATTTAATGTCAATCTGCCTGGGTGGTTCTCTTCTGCATTTTCGAGGTCACGGGTTAAAATTCAGCACCCAGACTGATGGTTTCAAATTGTGCTTGAAAGCGACAGCTCCATTGCTTTAGATTTACCAGCAAGAAAATCTGCTTTGTTGCACCTATTGTAAAAGTACTAAACTCTGGTAACTGACAGTGTCTTTAAGAAACAAAATGTAAAAATGAGTATTTATTTCATTCTCCTATTACAGTAATTATTATGGATAGCCAAACTAGGTTTATATCTGGCCTTAACGTAATTAAAAGCTTTTGTTACTTTACACCAGTTTTAATTTTCCCCCCTTCGTTTGATACACTACATTCACTTCATCCAATGCCTATTTTTCTGTACCACAACTGGTGAAAAATATTTCCGTTTGCTGTAGCTTTGTATGTTCTTTAGCTTAACACTGATTGAATACGTCTTAAAGACTTCAAATTAAACAAAATATAAAATCTTAGACAGTTTATAAGACGATACAAAATGAGAATGAGTCGTTACCAGTATTTGAGAAGGTATAGAAAACGATTGGGATAAACCAGTTAGCCTAATGTGTGATGCTGCTTGTGGAAGTTACGATAAGGACGTCAATTTAATTTATGTTAGCAAACAGATATCACGTAACATGGAGATGGATTGGGGTTTCAATTCCGAACTTGTGTAGGAGGTTTGTATGTGCTACAACTGTAGATGTCGTGACCTCACTCCATTTCGACGTCAGAAACTAGGTGGGAGAAGGAATAAGCTAAAGTCGACGTTATTAAAGCTAGCAGAGCCTTTTCCTATCCAACGGCAACTAGGGGAACTTTTCTCGGGTTGCAGTCTGCTAAGAATATAACACAGTGTTCAGGAGAATGGTCTATTTCTTGTTCTTACTTGGTTTCTTCTGGGTAGAGACGACAAAGATTTCTAAGAGGATTAAGGTTTAGTAGAACATCTTTTTTTTTAAAACCGAGAATTATTGATAAAGCAAGAGTAGAGTGCAGATCCCTTTATCAGTTATTTAAGCGGGAGATAAAATGCTTTATCCAACCCATGTTAAATTTACTAAATTCATTACTCGTTATCTAAAAAACTATTTAATATATGAGTATGACTTTTTGCAAGATTGTATGCATACCTATTCTATTTGTATCAAAAAATTATTTCTAAGGAAGAAAATTTTCTTTTTTTAATTATACCTTACTTTGATTAGAATTTATCAACAGTTTCTTTTAGATATTACCAAATTTATTAGCAATGATTATTTGGACATTGTTACTATCAGACTGATATTTTACTACCCCAGGATTAATATTTTCAGGGGGTCATTTATATCGAAAGTTTCAATCAAAAAATAAAATAAAAACAGTTTACATGGGTAAATAATACCAGAAGTCATTTTAATTATTCAAAGCACCAATTTTTTAGAGAAAGCCTTCCCCTCTATTTTATCACATTAACAAAGACGTATAGCTGTGATTTTTTCTGCAAAAGGTAACAGAATACACAATACAAAATTGCAGATGAAGTAAAGTTTTAAAAATATAGCTTTTTTGCCTAATGTGATAAAATATCTATGAATAAAAAATAAAACTAAACATAAATTAATAAGATAATAATTACGTAGAAAATTAAGAAAATGAAGCTAGTTACAAGTAATCATATAATAATTACAATATAGTAAATAAAATTATATGAAAGGGTAGAGCCAGATTGAAAAATTCAATGCCATAGCTGAGATTTGAAACAGGGATCTTCTGGTCTCCGTCCAGACGCTCTAAACCATTGAGCTGCTATGGCCAACGTGCCTATGTGACATTGAGTTCTCCAACTGACTCATGTTTTTCCCGGTAAACCACTTAGGAGTTCTCATAAACACATGAGACAACTACCTTAATGGCGACTTACTATGCCGTAAGTACTTTAAGGCCCGGACTTTATAGTTCGGACCACTATTAGGTACAATTAATGGAAATTAATTGATCTTTCACACTAGCCGTGTGTAGGACGCACTATGAAAAGGTAGAACCAGGCTGAAAAATTCAATGTCAAAGCTGGGAATTAAACCACGGATTTTCTGGTCTCCGTCCAGCGGACCAGAAGATCCGTGGTTTAAATCCTAGCTATGGCATTGAATTTTTCAGTCTGGCTCTATCCATTCATAGTGCGTCCTACACACGGCTAGTGTGAAGAACAGTTAATTTCCAATATAATAATAGTTACAAATAATAATTGCTCACAAATTTCCTTGAATAGATTACGTTCCTGAATCTCCATGATGTTATGATATTACCCCTTCGCGTAGCGAAATGCCTCATTCACATTGCATTTCCCGCTATAAGTCTTGAATCTCCCTGTCAGAAGGACCACAAAGTTTAATATCGAGCAAGGAAGCAAGTAGCTCTGACGCTATGTTTGTTATAAGATTTGGTTACCTCTAGTATGCGAGCAATTGGTCAGTTATAACCTTCAAAATTCAACTAGGCCTTCCTTCATGCAGGTAAGAACGAGAATAATACCGTGAACCTATGGGAGGCTCACCGGGTTCATTTTCCGGCTGTGGAGTGAAAACATTTCTCTATCCAAGATTACTGCCGCTGCTCCCTTTATTCTAGAAGCATGAATGAAAGCTTGAATGTAGATATGTGTGGTATAATGTAGAAAGCTCAAAATGACCCAAAACTCACTATATTCAGGTTGACACTATTATCTACACGTAGGTAATATGCTCCGTAGAAATAAATTGCCCGATATTTTTATAAATTAACAAGCATAAATTCATAAAACAATTAAGATGTTAAGTTTTAATTTCAACGGTCCTTTAGTCAGAAAAAAGACCAACTCAGTAAAGGGTCATAGAGGAATAACATCTGTATTTGTTTTTGTTACACTGGAAGCTTTTCTTAGTCATTTTAACGGTAAGTGAATCCTAGCTTTAACAGTGTCAGAGATGACTGCAAATGACAGCAAGAAAAATATTGCTAACTTTACTGACGAATCAAGTTAATGTAAATTTTAAGACTTTGGAGTCCAGACCTATTCATGTGTATTCAAAACAATGTCTTTATCAATTCATGATAAACATCTAAACATCGTAAATTAACTTATTTTTATTGTTCTAAATTTTCATACAGGATTGTGATTTGGTTCAAGTTTGACTATCAGGTCACAATTCCTTCTTTCCATTGTCAGTAGCGGTTAAATAAATCTTCGTTTCTCGTCCCAATGGTCGCTATCGAACACTGGACTCCTCTCTTCCGGTGCTAGCTATCACAAGATGCCACTTAATCTCTGTCTGACTGATTGACCCGTCGAAAGCACGTGCTTGCACTTATAACTGTGGGAGGTTCTGCAAGTTTCGTAAACTGCTGTGGGCGAAGGAATGGTCAGTTTTCACAAGTTCGTCGTCGTTCTTGATTAGTCCTTCAGATGTTTCAGAGTAGCACCCACTGCCCCCTCTCCTCACCCATACTATCCTCCTTTCACGTTAGTGGGGTAGCCGCTTCGTCTTAATTAGCACTAAACGTTAATGCCAGCGTATGTGCTTTATCGATTATATGTAAACCTTCCCCGGGGTTAAACTCCAACCACCACTGTTCGTTAAAATATGATGCAATGCCCGCTCCAGAGCTTATAGACACAGTGTAGCATATTCTTGGAAGAGCAGCTTATTGTGGGGGTAGAAATCGTTATGGTATCGAATAAATGCAGCGCACGTCTGCGAAGCTCTCATAACTGATTTCAAAGGCTAGATAAATTCACAAAGTGGCGAACTGTCTGACTGCACACAGCAAACGCTCTGTTTTGGTGAACCTACACAAGCATTTGCTGAAAGGAATGCAACCAGTTACAGACATGAAGGTCAATCCAGTTCAGAAAAAGTGACAGTACAAAAAGATAATGCACTAAGAAGACATTAATGTAGTAAAATAAATTGTGATTAAATTTTTGTTTTTAACTATGCTGCATTTAATAATATGGAAAAAACTATCTTCTTTGGGTTCAATGGAGGTCAGTACAACCATTGGAACAAGTAAATATATTATAACAGAACGTAAACATATTCCACTATAAACTATATCATTTTGTACGAAAGTATCCCGTTAGAAAAGCTAAATGTCGAATATATATTCATTAACATAGTAATAAACCAAAAGAATTAATATAATCATTTCCATGAGTAAGTATTGTTGAAACTAAAATTGGTAAACCTATTAATTTTAGAATTTGTTGTTTAATTTTATTTTTTATTTTATGTTATGTAATAATAATGAGTAGGGAATTATATATGCCATTTTTCCCTTTTCAGTGCTTTGAAATTTGTGTGGTTCCTTGTATTTACATTCAACTAATTAAAACAAATGTGTTTTCAGTATTTAATTTTGCAATCATTACAAATGATCAATTCTATAAATGATTGACACACTGAATTCCAGTATAAGAAAATTACGTTTTTGACGAGTTAATATACTATTCAACTTTGTTGAAATTCCATTTTGCTAAGTCACAGGAAGACAGCTTCGAGAGTTGTGATATATTTCAGCCGGGATTGAGAACTGCAGTGCGTGTGACACCAGGCAAGAGCTATGTAGTACCAAGTTGCCTAAATGGCAAGTGAGTACAGAAACTGAGGGTTCAGTCAGGTGTAGCGCACTCGATGACAACAATGTAGCTGTCACGTACATAAGAGAACTGTTAAATTTGCAATGTGACGATTTATTGAAGGACAAGTATACACACAAGAAAGACTTGGCTGATTTTTACAAGAATGTCTCCAAAACCAGGTTTCCGAGGTTCTATTCACTTGCTGCATTGTACATGTTTGGCTCAATACATGTTTCCAAACGATTTTTCTTCTGCTATGAAATCAGCTAAGTACAAACACCGAGTACCTTGTTGGATCCCAAACTATCCTGCTGCCTTCGATTACAAATTTAACAGACATTACGTCCTGACATTGATAAACTAGTTAAAGTAAAACGAAACAGAAAGTTTTGGAAAATGTCCCCGTGATTCTATTCTGAATGGGTCTCGCCTAATTTGCACAGAAAATTACTTTGTTTTATTTTATTTACTTTATAACATGCCTGAACTTCAGATATACCACGAGTTGGAGTTTTATATATCTTTTCATAGCACAGCGCTAAAATGTAATTGTTTATAAATTATGACTGACGGAGTAATTAAAGCACTCAGTATTAATATTACAATACCCAAGATGTAAGTTGCACATATTATTAATACCCGATACGTGTCCTGTTTTTCCAACGCAGTTGGAACCCCAACACATCAAACTATTTCCTTCCTTTTGAGCAGCAGAAATCAGCGCAATGACGTCATACGCTAACTTGCCCTTCGTTCGGGAGCATATTTGGCAGTTAAAGCTGACGAAGCTGACGTCACACCGCCACTGCCTGTCTTCCCCTGGGCTAAGTTTTACTGTCTGCCCAGGACAAGAAGGCATGCTAGAGGAATATTTAATGTAATCACTTTTACTCTCCGCATGATATTTGGGCTAGACTTCCGAATATGACAAAGATACTAGGTTTGTTTAAAATACGCAAGTGTTGTCACATAACTCACGCACAATAGTACCGGTCACTGCATTTTCTGCAACGTGTATTATATCTGGAAACAGGGGTGACTAATATGCACTCTCACACATTCACTTCCTAGTAAACAGGTCCACTAATAGAGCAGATAAACAGTTCAAAGCCCTCTGCCTTTCATTCGTCGCTTGCCTTCTTGTAATGGACAGACAGTACCTTCGTACTCGAACGTTGTTGAATAAAGCAGTCCATTAACATAAAAAATAAACGTTACTTAGAAGTCCCACAGTGACATACATGTTAATAATACACTCCTCAGTTAACTTCACTCATTTAGTTCGGTCAGACAAAGACGAAACTTTAATTATTGTATATCAAACTCATAACTGCATCAGTAAGAACTTTACTTGAGCTACAAATAAACTTATCGATCTGGCACCTATTTATGTCCCATTTTGATCCTGAGAGCAAACAGCAAAGCTCAGTGTGGAAATCTCCTTCATCACCAACCCCCAAAAAAGCAAAAGTGGTTGCTTCTGCTGGGAAAGCTATGGTCATCTCATTCTTTGATATTCGTGGAATGGTTTATCAGCATATTGTACCTGCGCACACTCCAGTAACTAGACAATGCTACAGGGATGTACTGAAAACATTGCAAGTCCATATCAGGCGCAAAAGATCACATTTCCCTGAAGCAAGCTGGATGCTGCACCACAATAATGCGCAGCCGCATATTGCCAATGTTGTTGCTGAATATAATGCAAAAATCAACGTGAAGTGCATCACTTAGCCTCCCTAGAGTCCGGATGTAGCTCCACGTGCCTTTTTTATATTCCCTAACTTGAAGAAGCGCTTTCGTCTGAGGCATTATCCATCTTCAGAAGCAGTGGTAAAGGCTGCGGAGGCGATCTTGAAGGATCTCTCAAAAATGGTTTCCAGCATGCCTTTGAGGACTGACAGAAACGCCGGGACAAGTGAATCACATTCAGTGGAGACTATTTTGAGAAGGACCATCAAAATTATGAGGATGAGTAAAGGTACGCTGTCCAAAAAGAAATTGTGATCATTCTTTGTTGAATATCCCTCAGATATATATATATATCGACACTACAAAAATTATATTCTCCTTCGCAATGTAACTTTAGACCACTGAAAATGTCCAGTGATTGGTGCTTCTGTTTACTATCAAAGATGTTAGTTCTTACCTGAAATCTTCATTTTCGGATTATCTATATATCGTTTACAAAGTAATCCAGTCAAAATATGCGTAATCTACAAAATTTTGCAGCATAACCTATTTCGTCTAGATGTCCTCTGATAAGTGGTAAGCACTTCTCAGGAAATTCTAAGATTGTTTTAGTACACACCTTACGCCGTCTTGCATTGCAGTTCCCTAAAGTTTAATCTGGATATCACTATGAAACTCATCAAAACTTAATATGGACACAACTACAGTTTAATAGATTAACGGCAAAGACATGGCTCATCAATCTCAATCTCCTATTTCATGCACATAAATTAGGTATACTTAGATTATGAATTTCTGTACATACTCCAGCAATTACTCCGAATAAGGAAACTAGTACCACGATGAACAGAAAAGCGTTGGATGAACGTGTATTATTTTGGTTGGCTGCTGGATGATACTTGTAATGAATTTCTTAAACATGTAGAAATTCTGCTATGTAAATCTGCCCCTATATCACAATGTTCGCAACGAATTATAGCAATACTGTCTGCCTCATGGTTATATGCAGAGTAATTGTTGGAAGCTTCTACATGCACATTAAGTGCAACGCGTAGGAAATAAAGTTATCGCTTCTTTCTAAAACTTTCTTAGAATCTTTCTGGCCAATAGCCATGAAACCAGATTTTTTAAGCTTTTCATTGTATGTGAAATTTATCAGCCTTTTATTTTAACTTATACTTGCTTTATGGTATCAAAGTTTTATGTGGAGATACCCCTTGTTGGCTGGTAATATATCTAAGGGACCTAATTTTGGGACGTATTTAAAAGTTAATTATGTAAATAGGCTGATACCTAGCGGTATGGCACAGGCGAAACCGCCTGTGCCATGCATTCGGGAGGTCCGGGTCGATTACCTTGGCCGACCTCCCTGACTCATGGTTTTTTCGCAAGTTTTCTCGGATCGCTAGGCAAAAATGCCGGGTAGGTTTATTGCATCCCCGAATTTCCTGTACCTTGATTTCATCTCCATTATCATTTCACATCTGGTGGTCTCTTTCAGGGTAGGGGTGTCGACGGGTACATGGCAGGATGATATTGTCGCCAGGCGTTGTTGTGCTGTTGCCACCCGCCCGCGGACAGAAAGGAAGGAGATTTGCAGCGCAGCGATTTGCGGTTGCTGAGAGAGAGAGTGACAGAGGGAGAAAGAAACAGAGAGCTGTCTGGATACTTCTCTCCTGGTCTTGCTGTGCCGCTAAGGGCCTCGATACGTCGACAAGTTTCTGGAAACAATGGTAGAGGTATAGGTGTGAGTTGTTAATAGACAGTTGCAGTTGTGCAGTGTTCAGCTGTGTAGACATATGGCAGACGGTCTTGAAAATTGCGTTCGTGTGTGTTACATCATTCTGCTGATCTCAGGGTAGTACAAATTATATTTTTTGCTTTAAATAAAGAGCGTTTTGAATTTCTACAAACTAGACTTATACTTCTACGAACCCACAAAGTCTGCAATTCTCTCAATGATCCCCTTCCATCTCAAGTAGGTCGTTGTTGGTCTCCGATCCGGTTGCTGTGACCACTTCCGAACCACACTACGGGGGAATATCCGTTGTCCTCGTCTAACGAGGGAGGTTCCTATCTAAGTAAAATATAGGGACCATACCCTCTGCACTGTCATGGTTCCTTTGGACGGCCGCCCCGTGTCTCATCTCAGTTCGTTCTCCCTCCCTGGGATGCTCCACTTAGGGGCATAGCTGCAATAGATCAAGACTGGCCGCAGTGCCGAATCCCTTCCTATTAATCCTAACTAATCATAAATAGGCTGATTATACACTTTTAATAAAAACTATAAGATATTTTCAAAGGTTAGCTGTGTTTGAAATGTTAGGAATTACCTTAAAAGTAAATGAAATTGGTAAATTTGCATGAATTAGTACTTTATTCTCAAATGCCTCTTTATGGATGTTTCAATTAAATGGCATACAGGTAGGTGCATTGTTTGCGTTTAAATTACGCCTGCGCTTATTTTTTCTCATCTGAAAGTTACTGCGTGAATGAGTTACCGAAACAGTTGCAAATAATTTGCAAATGAATTAGCTTATATATTTCTTTTCTTCCATAATAATGGTTTGTTGTCCTACGTAGGTGGCGTGAAAACTGCCTTTTGTTTGCCCTTTATATAATCCATCCAGCTTTTGAACGACTTCCTTTTGAACTCCTATAGGATATTGGTTCAGATTTTCGTATCTGATACTAATCGTCACAACCAGCAAGCAAAGAGGACTTTGCTTCTCGTTTGCTATTTCGAAACATCTGTGTGCTGGAAACGGTTGCAGGATAGCTGCACAAAGCAAACGCAACAGTGACAGGAGTACAAGATACTCCAGAGTTTCCACTAACGCCTTTGTTTTGTTATCCTTTTGTTGTGGTACGCTTTGCCAAGCAAGCAGAAACAGTTAGCACCCGCATCCGGGAAGAGCTTTAGTTTTTGGTCCGCAGAGAACATGTCTCTACAATGGTTTAACACAATTTGCAAGGAATGGTGTTATTGTAGTCAGGCTCCAAAGGGTTCTACAAACTGAAGGAGTGCTATGAGCGGTCAGTGCTTTGCTAAGATGAGCTTTGGGGACATATTATACATTCTGAGCAATATATGGTCTCCTAACATACTTTAGGATGCAATAAGGATGTAACAGAAACTCTAAGCACCTTCTAAAATGTAAATACTTTGTATAAACTATGCTTTGAAACAAGTATATAGAAACCATGTAATATTCTATACAGTAAGCTGAAGTTAGATAAGCAGTTAATTGATCTATTTTAAAAAGAAATGTATGTTATTAAATTGTAAAAACAAAGCAGATTGCTTTAAAAATAAGTTCTCAGGAAGAAGGGAAAAACGTTTCTACTTTCTATTGTGTGTTATCTCTGGAAACTAAACATAAATGGTAGAATAATAAAATAAGAATTGTTATTACTTGGTTATAACTTCGAGGCTAGTTATATGTCATTTCGATTTGTTTGTGTATAACATTAGGTAAGAAGTATTGGTGACTTCTTGCGGACAGTAAAAGACAAATGGGAAAGAGATGTAAAGAATATAGGAAAGCAAGATGGGGGGAGGGGGCAGGAAAGGGGCTAATTAGGTAACAAGGAGACATGGAGGTTAAGGGCTACTTGACAGTGTACAAGACCAGGGTGTCAAGTAAGCCTAGGTATCAACAAGGTATAGACAAATAAATGTAGCCAAAAGTTGAAAATTGTAAAATTTTAGAATTTGTACAATAAATAGTTCATTCATTCACACTGAATCCGCAAGACATTGCTCCTCTCCTGAACACCTTTAAGTTTCCAAAATGTATTACTGCATAGGAAAAAAATTATCATCATCATCGTCATCATCAACATCATCATCGTCCGATATTACTTAACGTTGGACGACGTAATATTTACCAAAAAAATCAACATCATCATCATCATCATCATCATCATCATCATCATCATCATCATCTTTATCATCATCATGATTATCATCATCAATTATTCACAATAGCTTATATTTGCGTTAGTTTTTGTAATAAATTCATTTGAAAATTCTTGTATATATGTGAAGATACAGTACGCTGAAAATATACTCAGATTCTTAAAGGGTAGATAAACGTACAAAGCCATAAAAAACTATAACTTGAAACGGTATATTTTTGAACAACAAAAAACGTCAAAAAATGACAAATGACTTGTTTAAATTTTGTGTTTTAACGTGATACTTATTTCTCATTTGTTTTAAAGCTTTTTCCATCAGAATGAAGATTTCTCTGTGTTCTTAGAAAACTCAAGATTTGCGCTTTATTTATCACACAAATATCTTAAAAATTGACTTTATTACAATACAAACACACAAACAGACACACACACACACACACACACACACACACACACACACACACACACACAACAGAGATCTTTTTCTAAGCCTGACTTTAGTGAAAACACAGGACCTGAAAATTGGTATTTATGGAGAAATACCCATAACTAAGTTTTGGTTTGAATGCAGCATCAGTGGTAGAGATAGGAAAAAACGTTAACGTTGTGTATCGTTGATGTTGATGTGGTAAGCTCGATCGCAGCAGAAATAGCAACTCTCCTTTACCCGCACTTATTTATTCAGTTCCCTAGAGATGGCTTTACCGCCGAGAGACTCGATCAGCACGTGACACCCAAAGATTGGAATGGCTGACAAGCTACAGCGTCTAAACAAGTCTATTATTAACATCTTTTAGCAATATCCCTTGGGGCTGTCCTAAAAGGAAAAAGAACAGTGGCCATAGGTTGTAGCCAGTACCCACAGGATACAGTTTGAAGCAAAGACAAAATAATTGTAATAAAGTGATTCAATGGTTAGTTTCCATGACTGCTAGGACACCAGATTAGTCAATCTTTGAAGGTATCTACTGCTCTTTCTTTCCCCTGAAGAATAATAAAAACTTTCTTTTATTTTTAGGCTGGCCAAGTAGCTAGTCACTGGAGCACCTGTCTGCAGTGAGGGGAATCTTGGATTTGATCCTGACTGGGGGTTAGAAAGCCAACTCTCTAACCAAGATATTCCCTTCTCCAGAGTCTGGAAATGTAAATGTATTTGTGATATAATGCGTAAAACTAAAAATATTCAATAACAACTGGACACAAGTAATGGTAATATGTTCAGAAGATAAAAATCCGTGAATATGAGCATTCCAGATAATGGCGGGGTATAAAGTATTTCTAAATCTGTATGCTACCATTATTTACTTACACCCTAGTCAGTCTCCCTTCTGTCATAGATGTAATCAATTTTAAACTGGTAGTAACGAAACAACTATACATGCAGTGCTAGGTTACTCCTGAAACACTTATTTCAGCAGAAAAGTTAAGTTTTGTAGACCGGTCTGAGTTGTATAAAAGTAATATAATGAACAATAACTGATTAAATTTCTAAATTTGTAGTTGTTTTTTCTTCGCTCAATAGCACATGGCGTAACAAAGAGTTCAAATATATTGAATGTTGGATATTCATTTTTAATGATCATTAGTTGCTACCCTAATTACCTCATAGCAGCAACTCCCTGCACCAGCAGGAGTCCTTTGTCCTTTAGGGAAGTATTGGATATTTATTATTTATTATATTCTAACCAGTACAAACTAAGCAAGCCAAAACTTCTAATAGTTAGTATACCAATCTTGTATACAATACTTTTTGTGGCAAAATGGTTATTTTTGGAGATAATATTATATGGATAGTTCATGCATATACAAAATTGTTTAAAAATTAGACCGACTAACTTCGGTAGTTGATAGATAACATTATTTTAAATACTTTTTGTTAAGGAAAGTCTTTTATTTCCTGCGGCACATCGTTTTAGCGCTAGACCAGTTATGCCAAAGCAAATGTTGGAAACCATGCTCATTGGGTTAACACAAAGAGTGCATTGGCGTGCCATATTCTACCGTACTCTCGCAAAGATACTACCATTTCTCTAATTTCGCCAGCTCCGCAGATTATTCGTGCCAGAAGTTTTCTTCAGATTTAAGAGGTGTTTTATAACTACATCTTCATGTTCCCCCACAAAATGAAGTCAAGTGGAGTAAGGTCACGGGAGCGTGCCGGCCAGTCAATGGATCCACCTCTGCCTATCCAGAGATCCGCAAGATGACGACGTAGTTCAGCAGCCAAGTGAGCTGGTGCCTCATTAGTTGAAACCACATGTCCTGTCTGATATGAAGTGGAGCCGTTTCAATTAGATCAGCAAAAACGTGTCGCATAAATAATAAGAAATTGCGATCATTGAGTCGGGTCGGTAAAATGTATAATCCTATTAAGAAAATATCCACAATATCGGTTAACACATTAACTCCAAATCCCACTTTATGTGACCTTTGAAATGTAGCATGGCGATTGAATTCCGACAGTTAAATTACTGCTCACGTGTAAAAGCTCCTTTGTCTGTGAACATTGTATGAGATGCAAACAGTAGATTGTTTTCACTTTTGTTCAGATATCATTGACAAAATTGCTATTGCAGGCCTCAGTCTTCAGGCCTGATCGTGTGGATCTTTTCAAGGAGAGAAGGGTGCAACGAAATATCCTGCAGAATTCTTCCATAGTGCTACGACTTAGGTGTAACTGTTGAGCGATGGCACAAATACTTGCTGAAGGATTGTTCTCGAGACTCCACACACGTGGCGTCCTTGGCCATCTGCTCGTCTAGTCAAGGAGAAATGGTGGTGTTTGCGAGAGTACGGCAGAATACGAAATGCCGATGCACTAATTGGTTAATCGCTTTGACATTAACTCGTCTAGCGCTTAAAGGAAGACCGCAGTAAAAACCTTTTCTTAACAAAAAGTGTTTAAAGTAATGTTATCTATCAGCACCCAAAGTTTCTGCGCCTAATTTTGGGACATTCTGTATATGTAAGTACAACGAATTGGTCATAAGAAAGAAACCAGAGCTCTCTACATACATACTGAATTATCCTTAATCATCCATATGCTACTCTTTTGAACCTTCCATTCATCTTCCCTGCCGTTCTTTGGAATGATTTGGTAAATCGTTTTATTGTCCCTTGTACCCACTTAGAGTAAGTAGAATAAACACTTGTTATCACAAAAATGTGAATATAACGAATGTTTTGACTTCAAAAACTGTAGCATTATATGTGGAAAATTGTGGATGCGATGGACCTTTACCATATTAACATGGCTTTGGGCTTCTTACAAGGGAACTATCCCTGTACTAACGCAGTTACGCACCTGAAAATTTGATGGTATAATGCCTGATATATGTATATTATATATATAAACCATATGCAGCAAACATCTGCTTCGGAGCAGAACCTCAACGCCCAAAACTGAAGCCTAGAAAGTACTGCATGCGAACACTGACAAGTAGCTGCTGGACATCCCTTGTCAGCTCTTTTCGTGGTGTGAGGGAAGGCGCACCTTACGCATGTCATGTGTAGGCCGCTGCCCTTCAGAGGTAAACGAGCCCTCCCGTACAACGTTCTGTTGTTATGCCTAAAGTATTTCTGCATAAGCTGGACACATTTTCAGGAACTTCGGGAACTCCGCACCTGAATATGGCATACAGGCTCCACATATAGCTGAGATGTCATCAAACTCTCAAGTGAGGACAGGTGTGAGCATAGTGATAGTTCCCTCCTTAGAAGTAATGCACTCTTGTGGTACATATGTCGGAATACTAAACATATGCGATATATTACCTACATACATTTATATACCTATATGTAATACAGATCAAAAATCTCTTTAAGACACGTTCGTACTGTCCCCTCTTTTTCTCCAAAGAGCAGAAAACCCCGTAGACGTTTTCCCGACAGAGGCCTAAGCACGTATTCCATCCCAAGTGTTATGCAGAGATTTCATCGGAATTAAATGTCTTCATATCCCTGAATTTAATATAAGTTGTTATCTTTTAGAAAAATGTTGTGTGTTTTCGGGGGGGGGGGAGGTAGCGGATATAACTCGAAAGTGTAAACAGTATAGATATAAAATTGTGTATTTAGGTTGAACATATTCTAAGGTTACGAAGTATATGCTTAATATATTATATATGCACGAAGTCCTCCTTCTGAAAGATTTCTATATATTTTAATATAAACTAACTTTGTGGTGTTAGAAGTTTCCCAGGTATTCATTATTGTTTGTTGGAATACTTTAAATAGAAGACTCACTTTTAAGTACTGTTAGCAACCATACGGTTATTTCGTGTGATCTCTTGCAAAGAATATGGTATGTCAAAGGCTTTACATATCGATCTCTCTGTCTCCTTGTAGCTACAGCCAAGTGTCTAATAAAACTTTTTCTTCCGATTTTTATGATATAGGTATATCATAATTATATCAAATATAATTATTATTTGTAGATCATATACAGAGAAAAATAATAGTATTAAAAGAAAATGCAGGATTATGACAAATCTGACACTAAATAGAGTATTAGAGCTTACATTAGGCTCAGAACAAACATTAGGTTTTTGCTCATTAATCCCGCACATAGTGAAATATAATTCAGGAGGATCTAAAGTCTCTTCAGGATTATAAAATAAGATAATGACGGTATTTTTCATACAAGAAAGAAGAAGATTTGAAAATTGGATAAAGAAGAGGTAATGCCTATCGGGTAACTTGTGATGCTTTTTAAAATTTATTTAAACCTATGTGTTACCTAATGTTGATTCAAGCAGTCGTGATCCAGCTTGAGGTGGATGACTTTTATTTTACCAGACGTAGAAGAGTAAGACGGTTAGTGAGCGGGATGACAGATGGTTTGATCTGTGGCCCGCATTCTGGAGGCCAGGATACGATTACACCTACCATGGGTCTTTTCGGGGATTTTCTCGAGTCGCCAGACGAATACTTGGTAGGATAATTACATCCCCAGAATTTCCTGTCCCACCATTTCATCTCCATCATCATTTCACATTATCTCTCATTTGGTGGTCTCTTTCAGGGTAGAAGTGTCGGCAACTTCTGTCTCCTCTCGTCTCATCCTTCCACCTGGGAATGCTGCACTTGGGGCTTGGGTACAATAAGCCAAAGATTTCGGAAGCTAATTCCTTCCGTAGTAATCCTAATCCTAAGAATGTTAGTTCTTAGTAGTCAGTGTTAAACTTTCAACAATGTCGTTAGCCTGTTTTACTAAAATTCTACAAACTGTTGAATAAAAGTGATATAAAACTTAACTTCCTTGCAATTATTCATGTACTTTTCACATATTGTATCTCTCTCATACCATCCTGTGTCACTTGGGTCCGGATGCATAAAAATCGCTAACTGCAGTTCATTTATAATCGAAGATCAAAATTGAACCAAGTTTACGAACCCGCGTGCGTTGTAAAATGCTGACCTTAGATCAGATGAACGTCGTTCAGTACTGATCCGAGATCACAAAAACAAATGCGACAACATCACCAAACATGTTGCAACTTGCGTGTTGTATCGAAAGGATTCGAGATTTATCGGAATTACTCGAATCTGTTTAATTCAAGTGCATAGAGTAGCCAGTCTAGACATAACAAGAACTAAATCTTTTGCTTTATGTTTATTTGTCCTAGAAATAATGTTATTTTAAATGAACAGTATAAGAATTTACTTCATATTGAACCATATTTATCAAAAGTTAATCATTGCGCTTATTTTATCTCCATCATATGCCCAATGTACATCTTCTTCATTTTCGTCTATGTACAATCCTGTGAGTTGGAGAACATAAACAAAGAATGGAAGTTCATATAAAAGAGAAGATGCGTTCAGATAACCTTTAAATCTCGCATAATCTTTTTTTTTTTTTATTTATTTTTTTATTGTAATTTTACGTCCTCCAACGTCAAGTCATATCGGACGATGAGTGAAATGTTGCTCAAATGAGCCCAGGGTCCTTAGAGCTTAGAATTGCCTGACATTCGTCTTTCAGTGTAAAGGAAAACCCTGGAAAAACCTTATCCAGGTAACTCACCCTGACCGAGATTCGAACTCGGGACCTCTTGAACGTGAGGCAGACATGCTACCATCTACGCTGCCGAGGTGGGCTAACCCTTTGGAACGTACTGGCAAAAGCTAAGTGAAAGTTGATAAAAAAAATAAAATAAAACAGTGATTTTGTAAGATATACATTTATCCCTACCTTGTTTTTCACAGTGTTTTTATATTTTTTCAATTGCCTCTATATTGTGTATTTATATGCCATTAAACTGTATACCTCTTTGAAACGTACAATCATTGTTCGAAAGAGGCCATTGTCTGCATTTCGGTTTCTCGTTGTGGCAAAGCTGGTTTCTGTTTGGTGAACATATAATGGCACTGGATGTTTGTAGAAAGTTTGTTGGCGTCACACAGAGAGCAGCATCCGGTCAGCTGCGCGGTCACCGAGGCTAATCAGGTAAATAACTGGGTCTGGAACGTGTTTAAATGAAAGTCAGGCCAATTTGATCAGAGAGTGGTTTTTAACCGACACTGGCCACTGCAAATATTCTAATTTAAATATGACGTGAATCCTGTCTTTCTGGACAGAGGCAAATTGTAGCTTTCTCTTCTAGCGAATAATTTAACACTTTCTTTTGCTTAATATTTCGGGCACTAGGCCAGAAAAAATACAGTGGGTGATTAAGTTAATAATTCCTATTAATAAATATTTTCATAGCAGTATTATATCAACATAATTTATATGCTACTGAGGCAGCGCATATTTACGTTTTTGAGAGGTATTCGGAGTGTTTATCAAGCGTAGTTTAAGGAGCATTTAATCGAAACATAAGTGATTACACTGATCCATTTCTAAGTCATTATTAACTTAGCAGCATTTTTACCTCTCTGAATACTCAAAGACACACTTTATGATTAATGTGATCACGTTCGTTTAAAATACGGACGTCATATGCTGCAGAAAGCTATGCGCTCATATCTTCTATTTTTCTTGTTGAGGCCAGATATAGGATTAACATATTAGAGATTAACTTTATTATTTATTTTTTCTGAGGTGTTTTAGTTCTAACTTTACGGATACCTACAGCGTTTTTAAATGTTAACATATTTTAAGCAAAGAGCCCTTAACATGTTTTGCCATAACTTTAATATTGTCACCCGATCGTCGGAGTAGCGACAAGCCAGTGGGGGGAGTGAAAGAGACAGAGCAATGAGCGGAGCAATAAGTGCTTTGCACTTGCCGAGAGAGAGAGAGAGCAACAGAGGGAAAAGGAGACAGAGACAGTTCCATGGTGTTCCCGCTACATCACGAAAGGTCCTGTGGCTTCGTCAACTTTCGAGTGTGTGTGGTATTTTAGGGCCCGTCGACAACAAGGTCATTTGAGAAACAACGGCTCGTGTATAAATGCGGCTGTGGGAGCTCTTGTCAGTCAGTCGGCATGGAGCTGCTAGGAGTGAACAGAGTCGCTAGTGACCTGTTTATTATGTGTGTATGTGTGTTTGAGTGGAGATTTGAACTGCACCGAGTTGCAAGTTGAGAACTGATAATGTTGTAGAAATTTGAAATGGAATTCCTTTACTTGTTTACATGTGAGGAAGCCACGAGAGACTGTGTTGGTGTATGTTACGTCATCCTGCTGCATAGGGATGTACAAACTGTCTTTCTACGGAATTAAAGAGCATATTTTAATTTCAAGAAACTAGACTTTTAATTTTAAGAACCCACAGAGTCGCAATATGTTTTATACATCTTGGTACTATAGTGTTAACATTATGAATCTCTATGACAGATACATGTCTCATATTAATGAAAAAGAATTAGGCGCAAGATTAAACTTCGTCCACAATGCTAACATAAAATCCTATCTACGTTACATTAATAGGTAAATAAAGTTTCGCTAACCCATTAGAAAGAATCAAGTTGACGCTTGGTGACCCTTGATGTCCTCAGTGGCCCATGTATACATGTTGATACTTTGCAATACCGTAAGTTGTTGTTACCGTTTAGTAGACATTAATTAGGATTGAAATTTTAAGCTATTTTTCCTCTTTTTTGGGCTCTTAGTGCATTTAGGGAGAATTTCATTGGGAAATCGTGGTCGATTCAATTCAACATGAATTACAAATTTCGAAATGTTATATTATGAATCCTCACATTTTAATTTCGGTTTCCAGTGTGCTGAAATAATTCTAGAAGTTACAATAAACAAAGAATGTAACTTATATACGAAATTTATGAGCGCGGTCCTTTGAAATCTGTTAGCTTAGCGAAATAGCACCAGAGCTGTTCGTGAGGTCTCTATTTTTGGAAGCTATGGGCATTATAGTTCTACTATAAACAGAATCATAGTCTGCTGTTCATAAAAGTGCTCCGTGTAAACTACGGACTTAAGCGTAATTATCTTCACTGTCTACTAAAGCATGATAAATCTTTTGACTATACAATAAAGGAAAATCTATCCCGTAACATTAAAGGGCTATATTTACCACGCTTCATCGAATCTAGTAAGCTTCATTGTGACCGTTTAATGAACTGTACATGTTGGTAACCCTTAGCTAATACAAACCCTGAAAGGCATACGTTATGGGGACCCCTAACAATACGTTGTGTGTCGATACATATACCTTTTTGTTTCTTTCTGGGACAACTTATTTTGTAGTTCCTTGCTCGTCCGAGGCAGATCTGTGTTAATTCATACTAATTTTAGGTTGAGAAAAACAAATATGATAATGAAAAATTTTAATTATCTCTAGCTTCTATGATATACACAAGGTGGAAGTATCACATATTAACGAATTGAGAGAAAAGAATACATTTTAATTACATATATGCTAACAAAATGAAAGTGCATATGATATTTTAACTGGTAATTACATAATAAGAGTTCTAAATTGCTAGAAAAATACTTCGCAGATAGTCGTGTCTGAAGAGAATCATGTGGAGGCCTATTGACTTCGTCGTCTTTTAGCTTGCCTCTTGTGATGGATTTCCGCAGAATCCGTATACAAAGGCCAACAGTAATCGGCAAGCATTACTTCATTCCAACGGCTCTGATATCCTTGCTCCATAACAGAAATGTCCTGATGGAATCTCTCCCCATGTTCAACACTAACAGCTCCACAACTAGGAGGAAAGACATTTAGGTGGAAGTGGAGAAAATGGATCTTAAGGGACATGTTGCATCCAAGGTTACGGTATTTTTGCAGGAGAACTGTCACCAAATGCTTGTAGTTATCTCTTTTGATGCCTAAAATCCATGAACACCCTTGAAGGATTCCCAAGCTTCTTTTTCTTTCCCCTTCAGAATTTGGTCAAATGCAGGATCCTTTACATGTTCTCTTATTTATGGTCCGACGAAAATGCCTTCCTAAACTTTTGCATCAATTAATTTTCAAAATTTCCGTCTGATTGTGTTTTGTTATTTTATAAGTGTGCCAACTTCCAAAAAAACTCAAATTTTAAATCTTCGCTCTAAAAAATCAAATTTCACTTTGTCTTCAAAAGGAGAGCTAATCTATCATTTTTATGGTGATTTTTTAATTCCACAGACGGAAATAAATGTAAATTCACCTTTCTAAACCCCGAAACATTTTCATTGTTGCCCAGTGTTATCAATAGAGCTATTTAAGGAAGTCGTGACTCGTCAACGGACAGTCATAAACAGAGTGTAATGAGAGAGTGTATGTAATTGGATCTGGTGTGTGTTTTGGAAGTGAACTCTTTATTGTGGTCTGTGTACGTTACGTAATTCTGCTGATATCCAAGTGTATTTCTACAGAAATAAGGAACATTTTGAATTTCTGCAAACTGGACTTTTAATTCTACGAACCCACAAAGTCACAATACCTTTGCGGATCCTATGTCCTGACCACATAAGACGATTTTGCGGTAAAGTGTAATGCTCGCATTCAGGAGGTGTCACTTTGATTCCCGTAAACCACTCATTGTGACCGCTTTTTTATGGTTTCCCCTTATTTCCAACATTTCCATTGCAGTGATTCCTCCTCATCCATCATATGCTCTTGGTTTCGCTACCCAATATGACGTAGATGTTTGCTCAAAGGAAAGAAATCTACCCCCCGTGCATATTAAAGGGTTGCTTGATCGGTGGCCGTTTATCGTCTGCTCTAGGCTGCTCCAGAAGTGTCACGGCTCCTTAACCCAGAACTGTTAAAGCCTGTTTAGTAAACGCGTGTGCAAGTCGGCCTCTTCCTTTGACGAACCCTTATAATCGTTTTACAACCCCGACCCTTCTTCTCCCAGATCTTTCTGCTAGGTTACCACCTTTCTCGATACGTCATGCGTATCGTACGAGGTTTCGTCTAAATAAATTATCTTATGTCCATTACTTCGAAACTTCCTTAGTTTTGACATATATATATATCGTACTGTGAAACTTCCTTAGTTTTGATATATATATATATATATATATATATATATATATATAATTCTACTGGATTCCATAATAACCCTTAACTTATTCGAAGTGTGGTATTTGAAACCCAGCTCCTTTAGGAGACCACGCAAAGTTCAGTGCCCATAAGGAAAATCACAAATTTCTTCCAAATGTGCACCCAATTCATCTAAGATGGGAGCTCTCCCTTTTGCATAGAATCTATAAATTTCTCGACGAATTAAATCGCATGTGAAATTATCTACTTTAGAGAAACGTTTCCTTTCGTTTTCACACTTGATCGGCGTCTTTGGTATTCCTTTCGTCACAATATTTCTTACTGTATTTCTGTGAATACCCAGAATTTATCATCAGGTTCATTGCACGACCCCTTACCAAGATTATTTTTCAGCACATATCTATGTGTGTTTAAAACAAGCGGTTGAATTTGCTTAGAAACAGTTGCCGTTATAACTTTGTTTTTTGAGGCTTTTCCAGTAATATAACTCAGCCCAGTTATTCACACTATTGTCTTCACTTTATTTTCACTTGACTGAAAGTTTTCTACTACTTCATTTGCATTTACCACTGTACTTACCTCCCACGGTCTCCACATCGTGACACACAACGAATTTCTGCAGGTAATGAAACAGATCAACTGGAAGTTGGAACTTTGGCAACTGAGACTCCACGTGGAGTAGACATGCAACTGTCATTTCCACAAAATCAGGGTTGCTATTGGTCCTCAACAACAGTGTTCCATTTCTGAAGTGTGGAGATAGATTTATGGCGGTCATTAGTGGGCAGGAGGCTCAGGTTCCTTTGACTCTGAACTGCACATGCGTTAATTAAACAGACTTTAGACTTCTGCACGTCTCTGTCTTTCTACCTATGACCTGTAGCCTCCTGTAGCTTCTTCACTTCATTACTTCCTTCTGGAATGAGAGCCGCAGTAGATCTATGTAGGTCCCACTACACAAGGGCTCCCTATTGAATTATAACCTGACCTTTGTCCTATTCCATAGCCTGAGAGAATGTTGCCCGTTAACTATAATTTCGCCACCACCACCGCCGCCGCCACCACCACCACCGCTACGAACTTATTTCAATGCAATATACGAATGTTTTTATAATATTTGCCTGGTGGAATGTACTTCGCAGACTGTGACCTACATCATCTATTGTACGAGGGTAGGTCAGAAAGTAAAGCCTCCTATTTTTTCCCTTAAATAAGTTATGTGAAAACTTTGAATTTGGCGCAATTCCTCAAACCTTTTTCTCCAATCCCCTGCAGGTGGAAGCACTGCATCCTCTTGCAAAATGGCTGACATGGACATTCGTATTAGACAGAATTATGTGATTGAATTTTTGACTGCGGAAGGTGAAACGCCAATTCGCAATCAGGAAAGGCTAAAAATGTGTATGGTGTTGCCACGGTGGATGTCAGCACTGTTAGACGATGGGTTCGTCGCTGTAACGAAGCTGAAGGGCAAACACCATTGGTAGATGAAAAGCAAAGCGGTAGGCCGGTGTCTGCAGTGACACCATGCAACATTCAGCGAGTCAATGACATCATTCGTGGTGATCGCCGGGTAACAACAGGTGAATTGTGGCGCATCACCTCCCTTAGTAAAGGCAGTGTGATGACGATTATTCAGCAACTGGGTTACTCATAAGTTTGTTCACGTTGGGTATCAAGATTGTTAACCGCCCAAAACAAAGAAACAAGGAAAACAATAGCCTCCGAACATTTGCAGCGCTTCAATTTCGAGGAAGAGGAGTTTCTGGAAAAAACTGTTACTGGAGACGAAACGTGGGTTCATTTTTTTGAACATGAATCAAAGAGGCAGTGCATGGAATGGCATCACACAATGTCCCCGAAAAAAGAAGAATTCAAAACTCAGCGGTCGGCAGGGAAAGTTATGGCGACAGTGTTTGGAATGCAGAGTGTGTGCTTATGATTGATTTTTTGAAGCAGGGATGCACAATAAATTCTGTCAAATACGTCAGAATTCTCAAAAAGCTGAAAGCACGTCTTCGCCGAGTTCCCCCAACAAAAACTATATCGAATGTTCTTCTTTTGCATGACAATGCAAGACCACACACCAGCCGTTAAACCAATGCAGAAATTAACAAATTGGGATGGTGAGTCTTACCTCAAGAACCATACAGTCCTGACCTGGCACCATCAGACTTCCATCTGTTCGGGCCCCTAAGGGGAGCTCATCGTGAGATTCATTTTGAAAATGAGGAGGCTGTGAAAACCTCCGTACGTCAGTGGCTTAGGAAACAAGACCGTATGTTTTACCACGCTGGAATTCATGCCCTAGTTAAAAGGTGGACCAAAACTATGGGAAAGGAGGGAGATTATATTGAATAGTGACAAATTAATTGTCAATGTAGTTGTAAAGCTATGTAAATTAGATTCAATTTTCTTCTTGGCAATTAAAAGAGAAAAAAGTAGGAGGCATTACTTTTTTACCCATTCTGGTACTTAACATCTCTAGAGGAAGAGATGAAGTGTAGGAACCACAGCAGGTCGCAGACCGCAAGCAGAAGCCCACAAATTGCTGAATTCTCCAAGACCGGTTCCGCTGCCCAGAGAGGACATGAACGACCCGTCTCTAAGTAGCTTTCTATTGTCCCCTTTCCTTTGAACAAGCATCCGTACCATCTTCTGCACGCCTCATATCCTAGACGCTGCATGAGAGATTGTAAGAATGGAAGGGAAGTTTGCAAATAATTCGTGGTAAATGAGAAAGCACTCCAGAAATCTCCTACCGACCAGGAAAAAGCATGACAAAACTCAAAGTTGGATTCGAACATCAACCGAGTATTAAAAACGTATACCATATATTGTTATGGATTAACGGAAATGAAATGGCCTTGCTACTAACCTGAAAAAAAAAGCTTGCCTAATCTCTCGAATGTGCTAAATTTGCTGCTTTAATAATCAAAATCAATGGTCGTCGTATGTGTGGTCCGTAGGCGGGAGAAATGTCGTGCTGTACCTGACCTTGCACACTCATACACCCACACATATGCATGCTCGTCAGAATTCCGATAGTTGCTAATGAGCCACAACGACCATCCCCATTACATCCCCTGCTCCGCTTCAAAATGTTGCACGTCGTTAGGGCTTCCGAGCGAGCAGAAATTAATCAGAAGTGTTTCTCTCTCCCCAAAGTTACTCCATGTACCTCCAAAATAGCTTTTGCTTGTAAATCTGTGAGGCTTTCTACTGGGCTATGTAGCTTTTTCACAGCATACATTTTATGATGGCTTAGGAAATAGTTTAGACCACATTTTTTTTTGCTGTACTTCAATACGCGTTGAGTTTCATTGCGTAATTGGTAATAATGGAAATTGCAATCTGAAATAAACATATTTTCTTCTAAGATACCACATTATATTACGAATAAGGAATAGTCATGACCATGAAATTAAACAATACTCTTACTGTCTTAAAAGATTTTGATTAGTTTAATGAATTTAAAACTTTAATTTGAAAGCTGATAATATAGAGTAATGTAGTCCTCATTGCCTGCAGAATATATCTCTATTGCAACCTTTTAATATTTCAGTAAACAACATACTCCATTCTCTTTTAATTTTAGACTAATTTACTAAATAAAATACCTTCAGCAATATTTAACGTAGAGTGTGATTGGGATACCCTAATCTGTTAGATGATCTGTAGTTTTACCACACTCGCACTAGTTAAATTAATCAGAAAAACTATTTCAATCAATACTTCTATTTAATTTTCTGTTTCTGCCCTCTCAAAGATTATATATAATTATTATAATATCTTCCATCCCCGTTGGATCGGTTCAAAATGTGTGTACAATGATAACTCCTCAGTATTTTATGCATCAAATATTAACATATTATTAGTGTTAATATTTTGGTTAAGTAATAGTTAAAAATCCAATGAAATTTTGATAAAGAAACAAAGAGGAAAGCTCACATATCATCTCGTTGTGTAAACGGCTAATCATTGAGGAGTCATGTGGTTAAATGTGGAACTAAAAGAATACGGAATTGCTGTGACTATGAAAGTTGAGCATAGGCAGCAGCAGCAATGGTGTCGTTGAAGGTGAACCCTATTCCGAAGAGTAGGGGCCTTCGACCTTTAGCCATTCCGGGACAGTGTCCCTAACTGGCATAGAGATAATTTTAGAAACAGACGGTGGTTAGATGGTGGCTTTTTTGCCTAAGAAGTTGTTCTGAAGTTTTGAAGTTGAAGTTAGGTATAGGTATAGGGATAGAATTTTGAGATATTTAGAATTTGGATTGGAGTTGCATTGAAGAGAAGATTTTTAGGTGCCTAAGACAGCTCTGGGATGATGATAAGAGCTTCCAGGGTCAATATCATATTCCCCGAGGCCACGGATTAAATGATTAAAACTGTCAGGGAGACTGGCGTAGAATTTTCGGGAAAGGTCTAGGATGTATTCAGATAATTTTGGAAATGATAGATCAGAATGAATGTTTTCATTTGGTATGTACCAATCTGCACCTGTTGCTGTACGTAGTTATCTGTTTTGTAGAACCTGAAGTTTATTCAGGTGGGCTTTGGCAGCTACGCCCCATATTTGGCAGGCATATGTTAAGGCAGGTCTTAATATCTGCTTGTAGATGAGTAGTTTGTTCCTGAGTGCTAACGGAGACTTCCTGTTATATAGGGGATAGAGCATGGCCATACGTCTGGAGATCTTATTGGCGACCGATGTGATGTGGGCTCTCCAGGTGAGCCGCATGTCTAGTTGCACCCCTAGATATTGGGCTTCTGAACTCCAGGGCACTGGTGTTCCTGCCAGGCGCAAATCTGGGACATCTTGTAGCTGGCGACGACTGAATGTTACAGCCTGAGATTTGTTGGCATTTATTTGTAGCCTCCAAGTGAGGAACCATACAGTTAGCATGTCAGCATATCGCTGAACACGAAGTACAGCTGTCAGGTGCTTGGTGGATGCCGTGGAGAATGCAGTATCGTCCGCAAATAAATATAGGTTGCAGCCATTTATGGTAGGTATAGTATTCATGTAGGTTAGAAATAGCAGCGGGCCAAGGACGCTGCCCTGTGGAACCCCTGCATGGATGGAGTGTATTTGGGAGATAATATCGTCTCTAGCAAAGACGAAAGTGCGATTTGCTAGGTAATTACTCATTAAATGGACCAGGTATGGGGGAAAGGCATATTGAATTAGGCGGAAAAGAAGACCTTCATGCCAGACTGAATCAAATGCTTTAGAGATGTCGAGAAATAGGGAAACAACGTAATGCCTATTGTTGAAGCCCCGGATTGCGTCATCGACAAAACGTAGGAGTTGATGGGAGGTGGAGTGTTGTCGGCGAAAGCCGAATTGTTCTGGCCTGAGAATGTTTAGGTCGTCCATGATTTGCTGTAGCCGACGTTGAAGCACCTTCTCAAATAGCTTGCTAATGGCAGGAAGGAGACTGATTGGGCGGTGATTTGAGATGTTTTTTGCATCTTTCCCTGGTTTTGGGAGAGTTATTATGCGGGCATGCTTCCATGTAGCAGGATAGTGAGAGAGGAGAAGCAGACTGTTGAAGAGGTGGACGATTAATTCAACCCATTTGCTCGGAAGGGCTTTGAAGGCGGCATAGGGTATTTGGTCGCAGCCGGCAGCTTTGTAAGGTCGAACGGATGCAATAATTTGTCCAACTTCCTGAGGTGTTGTAAGCGGTATGTCATTCACTTCATAAGGAGTGTGAAGAAAGCGGTTTACAACCTCTTCTATTTCTTCCACTTGCTCAGCATCTGGGGATTCAGCTGGGTGAAAAGTGGAGGCCAGGTGTTCGGCCAGTAATTCCACCTTTTCTCTAGATGATTGGGCTATTCTTCTCCCATCAGTTAGCGGCGGATCGGAAGCGGGTATGCGCAGTAAGGCCTTTGACATCCTCCAGAGAGAGACATCTGCAGGATCAAGGGTGCTGAGACGTCTTTCCCATTCATCATTGCTGAAGTCAGAGATTTCCATCTTTACCAGAGCTTGGAGTCTATTCCACTCATGTTTATCCTGCGGGTGGCGTGTGTGTTGGTATCTACGCCTGGCTCTGTTTTTAGCTGATATTAGCTGGCGTATTGTTAGTGGAAGGGGTTTCTGGGGATTGAACGGGGCTCGACGAACTGGTGTTGCCGCCCGCATGGCTGCTGCTATGGTGTTGGTAATGGTATTGGCAAGCGCATCGGCCAGCTCCGGTGTGTGGCATGGTTCTATTAAGGCTGGCTTGCTAGCCATAATGTTGTTGAATTTATTCCAATTGGTACACCTGGGATGAATTGATGGAGTGAGGGGCTTAGGCTTTACTTTAGCTTGGAAGAAAAGTAGTAGAGGATAGTGGTCGCAAGAGAGTTCGGGGAGTGAAAATATTTTTGGATGACAGCGGACATTGTGCAATAGGGCTATGTCTAACCAGTCAGGAGGAAGCCGCTCTCCATGAGTGATGGTAGGAGATGAAGAAGCAAGCACTGCCAAGTTTTTCCGCTCTAAATAGCGTTCTAGTAGGCGGCCACGTTGGTTTGTTATGGTGGAGTTCCATAAAGTATTCTTTGCATTAAAGTCTCCTAATGCTAAAGTTGATGGTCCGGTGAAAATCAAGTCCAAGTCACGATAGGAAATGGCTCTTCCTGTAGGGATGTACACAGAAAAGACGTTTAGTGGGCCCTTATCTGTTTCGATTTGGACTCCTGTCCCTTCCAAGCCATCAGTGGCTGGCAAATGTAGACGGTGGTGTAGGATGCCACGACGAATATACACTGCTGTGCCTCCATAGCCATCAGCTCTGTCAGCACGATGACATAGCATTCCAGGGATGGTAGCCTTGATATTGGGAGAGAAGTGGGTTTCCTGGACCAGAAATATGTCCACCTTGTTAACAGCAATAAAATTGGCTGCTTCACGTAATTTATTTCTGAGTCCATTGGCGTTCCATGAACAAATGCGCAGGTCTAGAAGGTGGCGAATGATATTATTCGTGTCTGCCATGATTTGCTAAGAATACAAAGGTGGTGTGGAACAAAATGGTTTCTGCTGGAATAGATGGGGGCCAAATAGCCATGGCGTCCGCCAGACCTGCAGCAAAATCAGCCTGTAGATGCAGAGGTATACGCGCCATTAGGCTCAGGAACTGTTCATCCGGTAAAGGTGCTGTAGCGTGTTGGAACGACTGTGTGGTGTTGAAGGTTGGAGCATTCATTGACCTTCTCTGATGGGTGGCTTGCCCTAATGCAGGAGGAGGGCGAGATTTTGAAGTTGCAGCAAGATGAAGCCTGTTGTGGTTGATGGTATGTCCTGTGCTGTGTTTAGATTCAGGACGTTTTGAAGTTGGTTGTTGTGGTGGTGGTGTTGGAGGTGGTACCACTTTTGTATTGGTGACGGCCGGAGGATTAGAAACTGGAGTAGAAGACTGCAGAGTAGATTCATCCTGCGGTATTTGCTGAGATGATGAGAGCGCTGCTGCATAAGATACGTGTTGCAGCCTCTGAGCTGGAGGCAGTCCTGGATAACGCGTGCCCTTAAAAGCCTCCTTTGGTATTCCCATGGGGTTTGAAACTTTGGGAGGTGCATCAAACCTCGTGCGTTGTCCGTTTTTATTGAGGACCATTTCTATCCTCGCTTCCTGCCATACGGGACACTTTGCATATCGGCAGGAGTGATTTCCTCCACAGTTATAGCACACAGGTTTTGACCCTGGTACTCCGATAATTTTGCATTCTGGACGTTTGTGCCCAGGCTCCCCGCAGTACGTGCATACGGGCTCAAGACGGCATCCTGCAGCACTATGCTGAAACTGCTGGCTGTTTGTGCATTGAAGAGGGCGAGCAGGAGGACGATAAGCTTCTACCCTGATTATGGCATCGAACATTTTTGTTTCCTTATAGATTTCTGATGAGCGGGATTCTTTGCGCAGAGCCACCCTAAAGTGCGGAAGTTTCTGCTGCGTGGGAGAGCGGTTTTATCTTAATTGCCCAACTCGCTCTACAGGATAGTTGAGCTCTTGTAGGTGAGTTTGTACATCGGCTTCTGTGACGTACATGGGCAGGTCCTTGAGCGTCACGTATAGGAGTTTTTCTTCGGGCAGAAGGGTGGTTAGATATTGGACTTCAGCTTCAGATAGCAATTTCCTAATGAAGCGGTGATCAGAGGGCGTGTCTGGCAAGAAAGCAATGGTTCCTCCCATATTTTTTATAGTGAATTTAACATCAGGATTATTATTATGTAGCCTTGTTGTGAGTTCTCGAGCCTGTCCTGGGTTGCGCAGGAATATGGGAGTTGTTCTCTGCGAGGGTGTAGGTTGCTTGGCTTCTTGCTCAACTTGAGCTGAAGGGTGGGCAGACCTGTCAGTTGGGTCTTCCTCCATTTGCTCTGGTGGTGGGGAAGAAACGGCGACCTTTCGTTTCTTCTGGTTTGCATCATCAAGCGCCGGAAAGTCTTGCTTGGAGCTGTCCTCCGATAGGGCGTCATATTTGTTGGCAGTAACAGGTGGTTTGGCCTGGGGCATTGACTGACGGGGTTTGGCTGCCCTCTTGAGGTTGGGTGTTTGCCAACTAGGATTGTTCTTTACATGGCTCTCATGCTGTATTAAATAATTTGTGAGGGCTTCTACCCTTGAACGGTGAGCCGAGTAGATGCGGAATTTTGCCGCAACTGCATTTACGTCGGCAGTGGAGAGCATATTTGCGAGTGACGCATCTGCTTGGTTTAAGTAATTGTAGCGAGCCTTTCGCTCGAGGTGCAAATATCTAGCAACTTCTGGTGAGAGAGGGATGTTTGGGTTCACTATTAAGTTTCTACCCATGAAGGTGCGGAAATCCCCGCCTTGAGTGTAGTATTCAAGTGCGGCTTTTTCCGTGGTTGCATCTATGGTTGATGATCCAGCAGGAGAGAGTTGAGGTGGAGCAATGTATGTAGATGAGGAAGAATTTGGCTCAGTATTTGACTCATTTCTACCGGAAGAATCCATGGCACAATGCTCAGAGGCAGTTAGTCTAGTAGAGGACGAAGCATGCTGTACCTGATTGGTGATATTTTCCATCTATTGGCCAATGACAGCGCAGCTGCCAGCCAAGCAAGTGCAGCCAAGCTGCGTGCAAGAGAAAGGGGTGCCTCGGGGAACTTAATGTAAAAGATAGAGGAAAAAAATAGAAAATAGAGAAAGAACAAGTGTAGGGTGCAATAGCTCGAGTATCAGAGGGCCTCCCGGTGAGGGCGCCTAAAAACCAGTCACTCGGACTGTTGGCTGCAGCCTTGATACTCTGCCCAATCACTTTGTTTGTTGTATCACTGTCTCTGAAGCTGCTTCTACGGCTCGCCGACACGATGCTGCAGCTCGCTGGTGGCGTGGTTCTTCTTTGAAGATCGCTAGCAGTCAAGAGCCAAGCCCTGAAAAGGGCTATATTGGTCTTGCTGCGGTGCTCTCCAGACGATGTTCTCTCCTCGAAGTCTCGAGAGTGTGGAAATGAAGTTGAGAATAGGACAACATATGTGTAGTGAGAAGAAAAGTATTCGTACAGTACAGGACCTCCGATTGGATTTATAATTTGAAGAACTTTTAAAAGATATAACATTTATTGGATTAGCAGGTGATAGTTTCAATAAGATTGTATTTATTAAAGGAAAGTAAGAAATAATTTATAAACACTTCGATGAAAATAAATCTTATTTGTGAATTTTTCAGGTGTAAAAGGTATTCCTACAACAAAAGGAACTACATTAAAACGGTTCTTACGTCACATGGTACCCCTTCATTCCGAGTAGTTGGCATTCATTTGTGTCAGAGCAATTGACCTGCATGCACAGACTGATAACGAGGACAGTGGTTTGCGGAAGTAAAGTAAAATTTGCCGTAAAAGGCATGAACGAAAGAAAAATCATAATTACACTGTAAAATAATCGCAAAGCTCTCTGCGATATCGCAGATAGTAAGAAGATCACGGTCAACCAGACAGCGTATCAGTGACAGGGTAAGAGACAGAAAATCTGTCTTAAACAAACATTGAGGCGGTCGCCTAAAATCCTCACGGCTTGAGATAAGAGCAACAGTCTTAGCTGCATTAAAATAAGACCCGAATGACACCTCCCCAGATTGTTACTGAGTTGTTGTATGTAGAGGGCAGGCATTACTGTTTCAGAAAGCACCGTAAGAATGGTTTGCAATAACCAAGGATACTACGGCAGGATACTACGAAGAAGTTGTATGTCAGTTCACAGAAAATGAAAAAATGCACTGAATTCATTTAAAAGTACCGTTAAAAGGCCGTAGACTTCTGGGTAAAAGTGAAGCCTTTTTAAAGCGTTTGGCTCTGACTACAGCCGCAAATTGTGAAGGAAAGCAAACATGAAACTGGAGCAAAAATATCTAATTCCCCCATGAAACATGCTGGAAGATGCAACCTTTTTTAAAGTTGCATCAGCGCGTCAAGTGTCGGCAATCTTCATATTATTTATTGAATAACAGATTACAGGAATACATGGGTATTCTGAGCAAGATTTCCGTACTAGTGTGGAGAAAATGGGTCTTCAAGAAAATTCGATGTTTATGGTCCAAGGCAAGCAACGCTTAATCCGCGACTATATTCCTAAGCAGCTTCATACTTCTTCAGTCACCCGATATTAACCTTATCGATTAGTCTGTAGCATCCTGGGAAACATCGTCAGAAAAGAAACCTGAAAATGGTCCTTATTTTAGAATGGCACAAAAAGCAAACCATGAGATTAAATAAGCTTGTCCATTCTGTACTTAGAAGATTAGAAGCTATTTAAATCTAAAGAGTACCCGACGAAATACTGAATGTTAATATTTTCTTAATTATGTGTAGTAATTTTGCATGGAGGACCTTTTGTGCCAGAAAATGTACAATTTTGATATATTTTCATAAAGCGACACGTTTTAAATTATCTACGCTTTTAATAGAAAATGCAATGTTTTTAAAACCATCATTGTCGATCCAATGAATGCTACTGCTGCCTTTACAGGTTTAGTGATGTGGGTATACTTTCTGTGCTCACCGTATATGCAACAGACGAAAATTCCCCAGATTATGTCTTCCTAGGGTCTGAATTTCATTTTCATTTTGACTTTGGGTACATCGTAGTTTTCTCTGGTTGGTAGTTGGATATTCTGGAGACTTCCCATCTTCTACGATTTCCCTTCCTGTATTTCCCTTTTATTCTATTTTCTCATCATCTTTCAGTGTAATTTTCTGTTTCCTGGTGCATGGTAGTGCCGGACGCATGGCGCAGACTTTTCTAAACAAGAGTGCTGTCCAGGGACATTATAGTACTGCTTCGACGACATCTCCAGGGAGCTCCAGCAGTTCGAAGGGTCTACGAGACTGGAACTCTCGAGGACTTAGGAATGTCCCTGTGGTCTGTGGTCTGCAGCCATACTCCTGCGTTCCTTCCGTAGATGACCGTACCTCTAGAAGGGGTTGTGCTAGCCACAATAAACGTAGTAATATGTCACTCTCGGTGTACGTAGTGTCCCTCTCCGTGCAGAGGTTACGCTCAACATGAATACCGATTAGCGTTGTGTTATTCTCATAATTGTGGCCTATGCTATATTGGCTGGAGTAGAATTTCTTATTACTCAACTTTCATTTAGGATAAATCCATTCATATATTTTTTTAATTTTAATCTAACAGAAATATTGTTGCAGCCAGGGTTGCAAGGGGGATGAAGGACTTACAATCCTAAGTCACAAGAAGGTAAGGATGGGGAAATCAGATGATAGAGCTAATTGGTGGAGGTTGAGGACATGAGAAGGGTTAGAGATCTAAGGTAGCTACAAAATAGGAATGAACTTAAGGCGGAGCTAGGCGTGGCTGGTCTATCGTAGTCTAGCCAATAAGGTGAGTGCAATGTTGTACAGTTAAGCATGCATACTGGCTCGCTTGGCCGAACCGTACGGATAATTTCTTTGCGCGCTCAAAAGATACTAATTACAGAATTATTTTGTTTATCCTATGTCACAGAGCTATTTTTTCTGAGAAAGACTGTCCAATTCCCATGTTTATAGGATATCTGGTTTCGGAGATATGAAAAGGTAAGACGCCTGACTAGAAAGAAAAGAATCATTAACTGTCAGTGAAGAAATTGCGGTTGCAATTTGTAGCTTGCATTCGGATAAGTGGTGGTCCTTTAACAGTATAGACGTGCTCTTCGAAGTTAGAAAATAAGTCGCTTAGCAAACCTAGTACTAGTGCGCCTAGTAGTGACTGCGAGACACGCCCGCCTTGGTAGCGTAGATGGTAACATATCTGACTCACGTTCAAGAGGTCCCGAGTTCGAATCTCGGTCAGGGTGAGTTACCTGGATACGGCTTTTTCCGGGGTTTTCCCTTGTCCTGGAAGACGAATGTCGGGTAACTAAGCTCCATGGGCCCCGGACGCAAGGAGCATCATTTCACCAATTTCATTCATCGTCCTATATGACTAAATGTTGGAGGACGTTAATTACAAAAATCTCCGAGGCAACTCGTAAGATATTACATAAGCAGGGTATAAATATTACTTCTTCATGTGTATTCTTTTTTCAAACAATTGTTAAATAAATAAATTTTTGAAAGTACAAATTTCGCTCAAAACCGAGAATTAATGGCACAGCCTTATCATGCTAGTGCTCATACTGTGAGGAACGTTGTTAAAGAAGGCAAACAGTTCACCAAATTAGGAGAAGTTTCCCTAATTTAAGTCTCCTGGAAAACATAGAGCAACATTCTAATACGCATGGGTATCTTCCGTACTACTTATTAATCATTTTAATGAAACAGACATTGGCTTAAAGTACATTACAGACAATTACAATTACGACATAATTAAAGTATCATTGAAATGTCAGTACTTTGTTTCACTGCTGCAAACGCCATTCTTTCGTGGAACGCATCTAATTTGTGTCATTTCGTTTTGTATGCATTTGAACGATGCTGCATAGGCGAACTGTTCTCACGTACAAGATCTTAAGCTTCAGTTTGTGCCTTCATGCGAAATCATTGTATATGTTTTCACACACATGCGGAAATATTAAGCGAACTTTGCTGTCAGCCTCTGTATATACCAGTACATCTCAGTTACTGCTGGAGGGATACCGTGAGACGAAGACAGGCACATCTGCTACCTCTGCCACCCACTGACTGTAGACCTGGCAACGCAAAAAGAACGCGAACACTTCATTGGCTGCGCCCAAGTTCATTCTTATTTTGTAGGTACACTAGTGTTAAACCACACTAACAAATGCATTTTATAATTCGATAGAGCAGAAAAAGGCACTACCTCATCTTGAAGGGATCAAAGCTGCAATTGGAAGATTATATAAATTATAAGATAATGAACTATACCTTTGGTTCAAGGTTCCGTAGTGTCTTAACGAACTACTATATAAATGGTGCAGTCTAGTGTTGATAGTCTTGTTTCGGGTTGAACACACAGCAACAGATTTCTGTGATCAGACCTGAGAGACCTAAGCCGCGGGCTTAATAATGATCCATAATCATCCTGCGTACCGACTTATATCATTTAAATAGGGGTCCCACCAACTGATAAGTCAGCGGTAGTGGGGTAGTGGGGTAGTTTTGGTGGTTCCCATTCCAAATTCCTACTTCCTGCATGGTCCTTCCTCCTTCTGACTTCCTGGTATTGCACCATCTTGTGCAGTCATTGTTTATATGAGTTGTTTCAATTTTCCTTTGTTTTATTGACAAAGCAGGAAGTATCTAACAGTTCAATGACTCTATCCCTTCATCTAGCGATGTGAACCAAATGATTCACAAATGAAATGAAATGAAATGAAATGTTAAGTTCCAATAATTAGAATTCTTTTCAAAATTTGTTCAGACCTTATACACAACAATATTGGAATATATTTCCCACGTGGAGTAAATCACATAATGAGGGATAGTTCCAATTTACTGTTGTGAAAACCTTAGTAAAGCTGTCATTCTAATTATAAATTAGAGTATCCTTCGTAACTTCGACAAAATATGGACTTATCAAAACAGCGTTATTTAAAACTACAACAAACTAACGGCACTGGAGTTTTTCTTTGTTCCTAATCGATAACGACATTTATATATCCTTCTTATGATCGCTACAGATGCAGAAACTAGCACTGATCTGGTGGAAATTAAAGTATTCGTCTCATTGTTCTCACCTAACTTCGTAGTTATAAAACAGAATCCAATTTCTTTTATATTTTAATTATAAAGTCTAAAAATAAAGATTTGATTAAATCAGTAGTCAATAATATTTTCTATCAGTGCAGAAAATCGTGTATAAATGTTATTATTTTAATTTATCGGACACAAAATTACTTCCAATCCACATAAAAATAACTTACAATAGCAGTGTTTAGATGTATTCTTGAAAATAATTTTCTTTTTGCGGAATGGTGACTGCACCAACAAGAGATAAAGAAACAACTGTCAAAAGCTTATATTGTTGATATAGTTTTGCGCTTTACGTCCTCCAACTTTAACTCATATCGGACGGCGAATGAAATGGGTGAAATGATGCTCACATGAATTCGGGGTCCATGGAGCTTAGAGTTACCTGACATTCGTCTATCAGGATAAGGGAAAATCCCAGAAGACCCCTTATCCAGGTAACTCACCCTGACCGAGATTCGAACATGGGAGCTCTTGAGCATGGGGCAGACAAGCTGCCATCTACGCTACCGAGGTGGGCGATATACTTATATCCTGAAATGAAGCGGAGAGGATTCCACACGTATCCCAGACAGGGTACTTACTGTATTTTAGACCTTTGGGAGAAAGGATGAAACGGTAGAGCCCTAGTGGTGTGTCGGAACGCGGGCTAGGAGCGAGAGTCTCTGTGAGGGAGTCCCTGATCTCTGCGCCAGGGTTTGCCAGCAACACAGGACCCGACAACGGCCCGTTTGGCGAAGCAGACGATGTAACGTCACTCAAACGCCAATAAAAGCCCTTAGCTGGTCCTTGTAACTCTGAGAAAAACAAATTCAAATGAAATTGAAATGAAAAGGAGGGACGGGAATTTGAGAAAGTAAAGCATTCATCCCAGCGTCTATTGGTGACCAAGGAAAAGGGGGAACAAATCTTTGGTGAGGTATGTTGGCCATAGGGGATCGAAAGTGGGACCTCCTGAACACGAGTCACAAGTATTATCGATAAGCATTCCGCTCTATCATGTGGATTAGAATTTAATATTCTGAACCCTATTTTTTGTACTTGAAGACTACATTTATGCAAGAGGGTGAGACACGGGCATTCGTGTGTACCATTAAGTACTACAAATTTTCTCAAGCATTGAGTTAAGACTTGTTTTTTATTATAAGAATATTATCAGTTATGTATCTTAAAATTCAATTTTGTCTGAAATAATAACCACAATATCCCACCCCAACTCCACAAAATTCACAGTGTCTTTGTTTGCACTAAATAAAACGTTGTTGGACATATTATGTTTTAAATTTTGAATTCTTTGTTGATAAAGCTATATTCATATAATTGTTTGTGACAATGCACAGCCTAAATTACATATGAAAACAACAGAACTTCAACTTTTACCGACTAGCAAGTTTTCTTTGTTTTTCACACTAGAATGTTGGTACTGGAATTCCTTGAACAACATAACAAAATGCTAATATTCAGCAATACGGCACTTGAGCAGTTTTTCAACTACACTATTCATATTTGTAAGTGTTTTTAAAAATTAACATGTGAGCAACTGATCTCTACTCAATATAAATTTAAACACGATTATTCATTATAATGCAAAGCGTTCACCCTAAGGATGATTTTAAATGCGTTTCACCAATACATGAAAAACATTGCATTGTGGTGACAGAAGACTGAACCTGATATTATATATTTTAGGTTAATTACTCCATCAGTAAAATGAGAGTCAACATGTTTAACGGTTGAACACACTTACGGCTAATGTAATTATTGATTTTTGCCATGAGCGCGAGCTAAATGTAGCCTCTCGTCCATTTGCTAGTTATTTAACGATCGCCGCTTGTAATATTTGAAACATGCACTTGGAACTTATCTCAGGTGTCGAGTGGCTTGTTTCGCAGGATACTTTATCAATGTATAAAACAAATTGGTATAATAAAATCACTCATAAAATTATTATACATATTTTATTTTGGTGTCCCTAGTAAGAGACAATTCATTGGAAGCTCAACGGCAAAAACAATTTTTGTAGATTACTGTAGTTTTTTCTTATTGTGCTGTACGGAGGCAATAATTACGTCTTCTTCTTTTATCTAAGTTGCACTTATTTGCCTTCACTTCGGATCTTAAAAGAATGATAAACATCCTTCTTTCCATCAGTTTTTGACAAATATGGAGGCAATTACATATTGTGACTTTTTTGGGTTCGTAGAATTAAAAGTCCAATTTGCCGAAATTCAAAATGTTCTTTATTTCCATAGAAATACACTGTTCAATTCTCACGTAACATTATCACATATACAACACAATCTTCCAAGGTCGATGACAATAACAAACAGCTCACGTTACAACAACAACACTCTCAGTTGTTTACTGCTTGCCTCACTGTTTTACAACTGACTCATCACTAGCTATGACTTCTTTTTATACACCCATTCATGAATTCCAGACTGTTAACGAATGTTCTCTAACATGCCACCAGATAAACACGAATGTTCTATAATGTAACTATATCGTGCCGGCAAGTCTTTCACCTCTGTGATACACTATCCGTCTCTGGTTTATCGGTGGTATCGTTATTTGCCGGCTCTTTGTGAACGCTAGCCGCCTATCAGTACCTTTGTATAAACACGCCGCGCGATCGTAGATAATGGCTCGCGACAATATATTGATAACATATCAGCATCAAAATTCCTAATCTTTCAAACAATTGCAGAATAAGTTTTCCTTACCGCTATGAAAGTGCTGGTAAATCTGGAAGTTTTATATAAGAATGCCTAATCAAAAGAAAGTGTTGCTGATATAAGCTCTTATTTACCCATGTAGTACTTATTTTTATTCCACTTACAGCTTATTGACTAATATAGAGAAAGTATATTCCATATATAATCATATTTTATCCAAAATTCGATATCGGATTCATTGACTCGCAACAAAAATATAAAATACAGTCTATATGTTAAGGGAAAGGAAGCATAAGTATATCTTAAAACCGAAAATTGTATTTTTAACAAAGATGTGCCACTGCAGAGAATTGTTTAGATGTAACATTTTCAATGTTTTATTTGAGATATTTCTGTTAAACTTGGGTGTACAGCTTGAATTTGTTAACCATAAACAATGCGGTCCTCTCTATTCCGTTTGAATTTTGTACATTTTGGAAACTATAAGATAGATAAACTTGCCTTAGATAAGTTTATAACTCATTGAAATACATTACTAGTGACTAAGAAATTATTGAGTAATTTCAAAGTATTGTTTAAAATACATAGAAAATAATGTAATAATAGCATTGTTTATGAATATTGAGTATGTAAAGGATGTGTGTGAAATATTACGAATATAGAAACGCACGTGAAACTAGAAAATATAATTTTATTGCTATCAATTTGATGGTTTTACATAGAGTTTACTTCTGAGTCTTCTTCTTCACTCCAAGGGCTAGCAATGCTGCCTGTTCCGGCTTAAAACATATCTGACCATCGTTTTCTGGTCTTCCCGGATGTCTCTTTCCTCTAGGTTTATAGTTTATAGCACTTCTTGGGATCCTATCTCTCGGCACTCTCTCAATATGCTCTCTCCATTCATTTCTATGATTTATTATATTTTCTTCTAAAGAACTTATTTTTAAATCTGCTCTTATTTTTTAATTTGGGACTTTATCTGAAAGAGTACATCCTTTTACTGCTCTAAAAAAATCTCATTTCGGCAGCCTGTATCTTGTTTTTGTCTACTTTTGTTACTGTCCATGTTTCAGAACCAAAAAGAAAAGCAGGCACAGCCATTACTTTATAAAATTTCATCCGTGTTTCTTTTCTGGATTTAGTTTTTAGGCTTCTATTTATTATGCCTCATATTTGTTGAAACATTGGTAATTTATTTTTAAAATCATTTTCATATTTGTAACTGGCATATGTTTCCAAATATTTAACACCCGTAACTTGCTCTAAGACAATATCATCAATTACTATTTTGGTTCTAACAGTGTCTTTACCTCGAAACGCCATTGGTTTTGTTTTATTTGTGAAAATTTTGAAATTATAATTCTTACATAACTTCTGTAAAATATATACTGCTCATTGCAGCTCATCTTCAGCTTTACTTATAATTATTTGGTCATCCGCAAAGCATCGTCTTAAGAATAAAATTTGGTGCAAGATGAATGCCTCCGTTAATCTTAAACATCCACTCTCTAATCAGATCATCTCTATAAATTATGAATAAGATAGGAGATAAACTGCAACCCTGTCTTCTTCTGTGTAAGCACTTATTTTGATGTTTTATAAAACTACTAGCTAACCCGACGGACTTCCTACCGACAATAAATGTTGTCTGACTTATCACATAAAAAATAATTCGGATTACTTAGCTATTTATTCTGCAGTTAGGGTGAAGTTTAAATGCAACACAGTTAAAATTAAGTTAATTAATTTAAAGCTTTCATAAGGAACTCTTTATGGTGCGTAATTATGTAAATATGCTAATTTTCCGGCACACCAACACGCGAAGTGTAATTTTTTGTTGATTCATTTATACCACACCTTTTAACTCCAATGGTCATACTGCGGCCGTTCTCCTTTGAAACATTCCTAGGGTTTTGATCATTAGATCACGCACACATTCACACTCTCATTCATATTTCCATACTCTACTTAATATGAGGAATTATCTTGGCCGGAGAAAAGCCCAACCCCACCACCACGAATTGAAACCGAGATCCCTAGCACCGGCAGGCAGGTGCTCCACCGACTGAGCTACGGGGCCAGCCGCGAAGTGTAATTGTCCATGATAGAAACAGGGAAACTCCAATCTGATTCCGTAAACTTCCAACGACTGCACTTGTGATTTATTTATGGTCATCGCTTAAGGCCAAACGCACGGGAAATTGTAGAAGTTTAAAATAAAAAGGTAAATCCGTTGCAATCGTCGGAATAAAAATGGAATTCAATTAATTCACGAATTCGCAAACAAGTATGCAAGGATTCACCAATATTTGACTACAAATTTCTGTGGTCAAATTTTCATAGTGCGTTCAGGAATTAATTTTCTGTCTAATCTTCGAAAGTATATCATCATGCCACATAAAACAATTTCAGTCTTAATAACAACAGAAAAACGTTATTTAACAACATATGGTAAGTGAAATGTCTTTGAAGACTTTGGCAAGGGATGGAATATGTTTCTACTTTGTAATGCTTTTGCTTGTCTAAAATAACAGGTGAATGTGTTGCGCAAAATTTTGTATGTGTACTTTTATATTTAGTTAATAACCAGGTCCATTACCACTTTAGTTTTTCTCATCTTTTAAACCTTCCTTGGACTTACAAAAATATCCGTTCAGCCGTTCTCGTGTTTTTGTGACACTAAACAAACGTCCATTCATATATAAGAGGATATATTACACTGAAAATAGCTTTAGAATTAAAATATACTCGAAATGATAGTAAAGTGTCATAAGAGTTAAGTTGTTCCTTATGGAATATACTTAGAATAAAATCGCTATTAACATGGTCTACTGTTCTGATTAAAAGAAGACATATTCCAGAACCTTAATATCCACCAGCTAGCGCAAGAGCCCACATTTTCTAATAGACATAGACTCCGTCATTATGTTGAAACTCTACCCATAATATTTCTCAGAAAAATATAGTCAGGTTCTCGTGAGAGTAACACAGCACAGTTATTACCTGTGGCAGCATGAGTGATTTACATACATCTCAGTAACAAATAGACTAAATGAACAAATTAAGAGTTCAACCCCCCTCACCTGGTTGACAGACAGTTCGCATATGTGTGCGCAGGCATTATGTGTCCGCCAGGCATTCTGCAGCAGCAGTGAGTGGACAGTAATAAACAGGATAATAAACATATGCTATTACAACAAAGGGAATAATTTGCAAGGGAATAATTCGCAAATCTCTTCCAGCGATGTGATGTTATGTATCAGCTTTCAAGAAGTTGGATGTCGTTTCCCCTTCGCGTAGTGTTGAGATAAAAATATATTTTAATTATTCGGTGAAATTCTTTTTAAAGTTGATGCATTGTTCAAAATAGTGTTGTAGCTCCGGTTCACATGAGATCTTGATGAAGGAAATCAAAAGGTTGAAAGTTTTTCTTCAATTTAAACTCGTAGCTCAATTTTTAATTTGTATTTTGAATGAATATATTCACACAGTTTACAATAATACTTTTTATACGTTCAGGAATAATTCAAACACAACTCAAAATCTCTGGTTTGAAACCAGACTCTTTCAAAAATCCAGTACTCACACACACACGTCTACTCACGATGAAGTCCAGATGCAAAAGACCCTATCTTCTCCTTTTTAATTATTGATTTTTACCTTATCACTGGTCACCAAACACTTCTAGTCATTTTTTCCTGCCGCCAATACATTCATTTTGAACTACATAATTTACTGATTTTTCAAATATAAATTCTTAAAACAATTTTCTATTATAATTTTGTTTTTCTACTGAATTTATTTTTTGATTGAGACATTAACATTTAACCTCACCTGTTTGTGACGTACTCTATTCAGTCATTGCCATCTATAACTCATTAACTCACAACACAATTTTCATCATTTTAAAGATATTGTGGCAACCCTGTATGGGTTGTCAGACCTGGCGCCACTGGCTGATCTTTGTTCATTGGTTGCGCTGGAGAGGGGGTTGGCTTCCTCTTCCGGAGACGACCAGCCGCCACTAGAGAGAGAGGATGTGTTTTTGTAGCAACCCTCCGGGACACAAGCCTCATTGAATGTAAGTTGTCTGGAATTATTAAACCTCTTTTTAAAATGTATTTGTGAGTTTTCCTTCGCTGGACCTTCCACCTTTCACCACCATACAGGTAAGCTAATTATCAGTAAAATAACATGTCCACCCTACCGCGTGGTGTGTAACTAGAGTTTGTAAAATGGTTTAGTTCTACCGCTACGTTTTCCCCCATAGATGACAAGTATTTAAATCTATTCTAATGTAGGGTGTGACATATTGGTGGAGACGCGGGTAAGATCTCAAAATTTTTTTTTCTCCTTGCTTTAGTCCGGTTTTTATGAAAAAATTCGAATGTATACGGTGGTGAAAGATGGAGGAAACATGGCCGACCGCGTGGTGTTCAATTAGTTAGAAATTCTAATCTGGTCATCGTCTCGTAATCCTTTAACTTTTGGTCTGTTTTTTATTTGATTTCTTCAATAGTAAACTTATTTCATAATATTGTGCTAAAATTTTTTTTATAACTACATGGAAATTGATAATGGACACCACGTGGTCACGTGTTGATTTTCAAGGGACGCTGTGTGAGTTTTGGCAGTAAAATTCAAAGTAAATAGTTTCTTTTTTTGGTGTTTTTGTGAAGTATGCACTTCATTTTTGTGTTCATTCCAGTTGGTAATTCTGCTTATTTTATTCTGGTGTCCAGTGTTACTTAAAAGTAAGTCAAAATGCCTAAGAAAACGCGGCAATCATCCAATGTGCCAGTTACAATGGATTCACATGATGTAATAGCTTCGACTTCTGCTTTAGCTAATCAAAGTGCACATGTACCTAGTAATTTAGAAGTATCCATGGCACCTAATGTTAATCAGACTCAGACAATGCAAGTTTCTCGGCCTTTTATTGATACACCCTGTTTTGACAGGATAGCACTGATATCTCCTTCAGAATTTTTGAGAAAATTTAACTTAGTTTCTACAGCAAATGGTTGGTCAGATGTACAAAAGTTGAAGTTTTTCCCATGTTACTTGCGAGACACAGCAGCACTGTGGTACCGAACTTTTTGCCATAGACACCCTGAGCATGATTGGCATTTTCTAACTCAACAGTTTTTGGCAGCTTTTCAAATGTCCAATCAAGATGAATTGTTGGAAATTAAACTTAGGCAGAGGGTACAATTAGAAAATGAACCTGTATTACATTACATTTATGATGTATTATCCTTGTGTGACCAAGTTAACGCTGCAATGACACAAATGGAGCAGGTAAAAAACTTAGTGAAAGGATTGAAACCTCAGTATGTGCAAGCTTTGCTCCCATTAAATCCACAAACAGTTGAGGAGGTTTTACAAATTATTAAAAGCGTTGATAAAGCTAATTTTTATGTGCAACATAGACAACATTTAGTACAAGCACAAACATCAACTTACACTTCTCCACCTGTGTCATCTGCACCTGTTTTATCACGGTTTGAAAGTGTAAATCACTCTGAACCAGTTATTAATGTTGTTTCCACATTGAGTGAACAGGTCACTAAACTTGCTACCCAAATGCAACAACTTCAGTCTCAATTCGCTGCTGCTGCATCTACTGTGCAGCCACCTCCACTTAAGCCTCCAAGATATCATGAAAGGAGACAACAGGCACCTATTGTGTGTTACAATTGCAACAAGCGTGGTCATATGGCACGTAATTGCTGGACTTCACCATCTGCTTCAAAAAACTCGAGAGGCCCAGCCTCCAACGACATAACCTAGAGGTACCCAAAGTAAGTTCACCTGTGTCTAATGTTGTTTCTCTTCCAGGTCAAATTCTGCAAATTTTGGGGTCCATTGGGGAGTCAAAACTTCCAATTTTGTTGGATACAGGAAGTGCAGTTAGCACTGTGAATGCAGCTCATATCAATGACATTTCTAAAATGAAACCTGTCGAGATTTTGCTTAAAACAGCTGGTAACAAGTTATTAGATGCGCCTTATCAAACAAATTTGAAATTTCAAATTAATGACTTTGTTTTTCAGGAAGATGTGTTAGTGGTAAAAGACTTGGCACATAATCTCATTTTGGGTAATGACTTTCTAACTTCACATAAAGTTACCATTGATTATTCTTGTGCAGAAGTTAAGATTCAAACTCATGAGGGAGAAATGGTACACATTCCTTTTGAAACAACATGTGGTGGTCCCTTTACAGATATTGCTGTGATTCCATTAAACGATGAGGTACAGATAGTTAATAAAGTTTCTGTTGTAAAAGATGTTAAATTGCCACCGCTTACTACTTGTTTTGTGGCAGTGAAGCCTTCAGCTGATATTACAAATGAGGTTATGTTCGAGCCTTCTACCAGTATTATGCATAAGAAGAATATTTCTATTCCACCTGTAGTTTGCAAATCTTCAAAGGACTTTGTGATACCAGTACATAATAATTCAGCTGTTCCTCAAACACTTTTTGCTAAAACTGTATTAGCTAATGCTCATGAAGTTGCATTTGTTCAAAGTAACTCAGTTTCACCTAAGGATGTTACTCCATTGAACGCTCCAAAGTTTGAATTTAATGTTAATACCAACTTAACTGAAGCTCAAAAGTCAGATCTTCATAATCTGTTGTTAAAATATGAACATGTTTTTGCCACTTCATTGCAAGATTTAGGCTCAACTAATGTAGCTGAATTTAAAATAGAGGTAAAGGATGAAAAACCTATTAAGCAACGACCCTATAGGGTAGCTCATAAGCAGAAAGAGATTATTTCCCAACAAGTAGAGGAAATGAAAAATGCTGGTATTATTAGAGATTCTCAGTCACCTTGGTCATCACCTGTTGTGTTGGTAAAGAAAAAAGATGGCTCTATGTGGTTTTGTGTAGATTATCGTCAACTGAATAAGGTTACAGTAAACTCAGCCTTTCCCTTGCCTCTTATTGATGACCTCCTTAGTTACCTTGGAGAAGCTAAATGGTTTGCTTCCTTAGATTTGTTGTCAGCATACTTTCAAATTCCTTTAGAGGAGAATAGTAAAAAGTATACCTCATTTGTTACTCATGAAGGGCAGTATGAATTTGAACGTTTGTCTTTTGGGCTTGCTAATGCACCAAGATTTTTCAGTTTTGTTGCTGAGAAATTGTTAGGAGACTTGAAATTTAAGAAAGCTTTAGCATATTTGGACGATATTGTTGTTTTTGCCAAAACTTTTGAACAATTATTAGAAAACTTAGAAGCTGTTTTTCAACGTTTGGAAATGCATAATTTTAAACTGAAACCTGGGCAATGTTTCTTTGCTATGGAAAAGATAAAGTTATTGGGTTTTGAAGTATCTAAAGATGGAATTTCCCCAGATTCTGAGAAAGTTACAGTGATCAAAGAACTACCACGCCCAAAGAATATTAGAGGCGTGAGAAAAGTTTTGGGTTTGTTCAATTTCTACAGGAAATTTATTAAGAATTACTCTTACATTGCCCATCCATTGATTCAGCTGACCAAGAAAAGTCAAAGTTTTATTTGGGGCCCGGATCAGCAAACAGCATTCCAGCAGTTAAAGAACTCTCTTGTTTCTGCTCCTGTGTTGGCTCATTATAATCCTGGAGCCTATACAGAATTACACACTGATGCTAGTGGTCTAGGAATAGGATGTGTTTTACTACAGAAAGTAAATGATAATCTTAGACCTATTGCATATGCTTCTAGAACTTTGTCAAAATGTGAAAGAAATTACAGTGTACCAGAGTTAGAGCTTTTGGCAATCGTTTTTGGTTTAACACATTTCAGGACTTTTGTGTATGGCTATAAAGTGCATGTTATTTCAGACCATCACTCCCTTTGTTATCTGAACAATTTAAAGGATTTGACAGGCCGGTTGGCTCGATGGAGTCTAAAGTTACAGGAATTTGATTATGATATATGTTATAAATCTGGTAAGAAACATAATGACGCAGATGTTTTGTCAAGGTTCCCTGTGTTACAGCCTGAAGAGCATCAAATTGAACAACTTGATGAGCTAATTACCTGTTTGCTATCACCGGTTGAGGTTGCTCAGAAACAAAATGATGATCCAGTTCTGACTCCAATTATTAATGCCCTTAAGGATCCTGAATCTGCTCCTGCTAAGGTTCAACGTCAAGCTTCTACCTATATTTTGAAAAGTAATGTCTTGTACAGGAAAAATTCGGGTTCTACTGGTCCCTTGCATTTACTAGTCATTCCTGAGGTGTTAAAGCATGAAATTTTGTCCTCATGTCATGATGATCCACTATCTGGTCATTTAGGTTTTTCTAAAACTTTTAGTAAGATTAATTCAAGATACTACTGGATAGGTATGAAAAAAGATATTGAGCATTTTGTGAAAACTTGTCCAAGTTGTCAGTCTAGGAAGGCACCTAAGAATCAAAAACCTGCTGGTCTTTTGCAGCCTATTCCAGTTAACTTTATTGGAGAACGTTGGGGAATAGATTTGTTAGGCCCTTTGCCTCGTTCTACGTCGGGTCATAAGTATATCATAGTTGCTACAGAATATGCTTCTAGGTGGGTTGAAGCTGCCCCTCTCTCTTTGGCTACCATTCCCCAGGTTACTAAGTTCATCTTACATCAGATTATTTGCAGGCATGGGGCCCCTGCCATGTTACTGTCTGATCGTGGTAGTGTCTTTCTGAGTGAAGTAACCCAGGAACTCTTGAAAGCTTTGTCAGTTTCCCCTCATTTTACTAGTTCATACCACCCTGCATGCAACGGCCTTACTGAACGATTTAACCAGACTTTACTAAATTGTCTTAGTCATTTTGTGGATTCAAATCAGCGCAATTGGTCTAATGTTTTGCCATATGTGATTTTTTCATACAATTCTTCTGTTCAGGAAACTACAAAATTTTCACCATTCTATTTGATATATGGTCGTGAACCTTCCTTACCAAATCAGGTGCAACTTCAGGCCACTTCAAATGATTTATTTGTTCGGCAAACTTTGGAAGAGATTCAGAAAGCTCGTGAAGTAGCCATCCATAATATTAATCAGCAACAGATTAAACAGAAAGAAAGATATGATGCTAAGCATAGAGATACTCATTTTGCAGTAGGTCAGCTTGTTAAGATTTTTACTCCAATTAGGAAAAAGGGAAAATGTACCAAATTGCTTCATAGATATTTTGGGCCTTTTGAAATTGTTCGAAAAATTACTCCTGTTACTTATGTGGTTCGTCGACCAAATGCTCCTAGAGTTAAGGAACAATCAGTACATGTTTCTAGGATATTCCCATATTTTGATCCTGTGGGACCATATAGACTGTAAATGCATTTTGCTTTTCTTTTGTGTCACATTAAATGTAAAAAAGGTTGTATGTAAAGTATATTGTCCCTTGATTTCTGAGTGTGAATTTTGAGATTTAGTGTATAGTGTGCTAAGCTATTTTGTTTTGGAATATGATGTATATTATTGGCAAATGGCAATACTTGGATAGATGTTTGATGAATTAGATGTCAAAAGTTGAACATACAATTGTTATTATTGAAAGTCACAATTAATTGATATTAAAAGTATATGTTCCCTAATAACTGTTTTGAGTTGAATAACCTCATTTTATGATAAATTTTGCAATGATTAGAAAATTGAAATTTTGTTTATTAATTTTAAGTTTACATTCTGGAATAGTGCTGTGCTACCTCGATAACAAGGATGAATGAAATTATGTGTGATTATGTGAAAGATGTAGAGGTAAAGTTTATCTGGTTAATGGGGTGTCTGTAATGTGCCCGTTAATCCAGTGTTTTAGGCTCGATAAATGGCTGAAATGTGCTTATCGATGCAAGTAATTAAGTGTATTTTTGAGTTTTGTTTAGCATTGGTGCTGAAATGTGCATGCTAAGATGATGAGGAAAACCTGAATCACAGAGAGGTTTGTGAATGACTGTTATGAAGCTGAGACCTGGGGATGTTCTGTTTGTCATCCTCGCCATAGTTACCAGGTATTTGGGAGATAGCACATTACTAGTACAGATGTTTACTTTGTCTCTTTATTGCAGGATGCTAATAGTTTGAACATTTTGATAAAATTGTTTTGCATTAAGAGTGATATATATTTTGGAGTTGTGTGATTACCAGTATGCTTTAATGGTTTATTGAATTCTAAGTTTTATGTTGAAAAGCAAAAGTACCCTTCAATGTATACAAAAGTTTTAGAATAGGCTAAGACATGATACTATATTTTCTCTTTTGTGTATCTAGGATGTGAAATTTTGAGGCCCCAAAACTTAATTTTTCTTTCAGTTTTGTTCTATGTATTGTGTTGTAGAACGATTTTTTTTTTCCGTTAGGGTAGTAATGTGACAGTAGTTTTGTTGGCATGCAAAATGTTGATGTTAGTAGATTGTAAGTAGTTTTGTTGATTTGAAAGGTAGTAGTACTGATGATATTAAGTAGTGCGCGCACATAATAAATATGATTGAAATTATAATGGTGAAACAAAGAGAAAAACTGAGCTCATTTTTGTTTAAGTGTACACGTCAGTTTTTGTTAAAAAGTTTATGGCCACGTGTAATATTTTGGGGTACCCCTCTAATTGTAAGTTTTGGTATTTTGAAAATTTGTAATATTTTTATTCAATGTTTTGGAAGGTCAAATTATTTTGTGCTGTGTGTGTGTATTGTATTATTTCTACCCTAAGGGGTTTTTGTAAAGTTTTGATTGTGACATTCCTATGTTTTATGTATTCTTTTGTGAAGATTATTTTGTGAAGATTATTTGATTTATCTTGTCAAAATTTTTAAGCTATATATATTGCCGAGTGATGGAAATTATCTTAGTTTTATCATGTATCTTGCTACCCAGATGGGGTGTACCTAATTTTTTTGTATTATTTATTATTGTTCAGAAGTGAAGTTTGTTTTTAATGATGTAGTTGTCTTCTGTAATTGACGTACACTTATATTTTTGGAAATAATGTTGTAGTATGATGATACGTATCAAGCCAGCCCTATTTATCTGCGTTCCTGCTGCACCACACTGTTCCTGCCGAACTGTTTGCACCATGGGAGTACTAAACCTGCCACACTGCCTTGTGTCATCGGGCTCTGGTCCGCCCTTTATGACCACTGTTCGTCAGAGCTTTGGCAGCTATTAGTGCTGTCACTTCGTACCTGTGTTGGGGGCAGAAGAACTATTAATGCCCCACATTGTTATTCAGTGTAGAGCAAGTACAATTGTGCTCAATTCAGTGGTCTTTATTCATCAGTGACTGCAGTGCAAGCTTCAAGTTTTTTATTACATTTGTGAGACCAGTGGGAATGGAATGTACTGTTCAGGCAGGTTGTGAAACTTTTTTTTGCTTGGTGCAGTAGTGGTGAAAAGTGCTGAACTTCATTTATTTTTCTTTGAGGGCTTTTTAATTAAAGTTATAGACAGACACTGGAGTAAAGAAACGAATGTGTAACGTCAAGAGAAGATTTATGTTTGTAATACTGTTTGTGATGTTTGTATGCTAATTTTTTTTTTTGTTCCATCACTCGAGCGAGTTTCTTTTCATTTGTTGTTAATTGTTCTGTTGACCCTGGGTCAACAGCTTGTGGTCCGGGGGGAGGTGTGGCAACCCTGTATGGGTTGTCAGACCTGGCGCCACTGGCTGATCTTTGTTCATTGGTTGCGCTGGAGAGGGGGTTGGCTTCCTCTTCCGGAGACGACCAGCCGCCACTAGAGAGAGAGGATGTGTTTTTGTAGCAACCCTCCGGGACACAAGCCTCATTGAATGTAAGTTGTCTGGAATTATTAAACCTCTTTTTAAAATGTATTTGTGAGTTTTCCTTCGCTGGACCTTCCACCTTTCACCACCATACAGGTAAGCTAATTATCAGTAAAATAACATGTCCACCCTACCGCGTGGTGTGTAACTAGAGTTTGTAAAATGGTTTAGTTCTACCGCTACGTTTTCCCCCATAGATGACAAGTATTTAAATCTATTCTAATGTAGGGTGTGACAATATTAACTTGAATTAAATAAATAAATTAAACAATGCGCTGACACTTGGTGCATTAACAACTGTTTCATATGCATTTTCTATAATAATATTTTTTGACAAGCGTATACTTACACAGACCATCTGTACATTATCAGTGATATTTTTCTTCGTTTCCTTTCTGTGTACTGTTAGAAAAACTGTATTCTATGACAGGGTTGGGCGGTGCTGGACAGATTGCGCAGATGCTTCATCCACGGATAAGGTATTTCCTGTGAGCACTAGAGGACTGCTTAGTTCATTGCCCTCTCTGAGCAATGTCAGGAACTGTTTAGGGAACATCTCAGACATTTGTGGCCTGTCTGCCAGCAGCCTGTAACGTTCTTTGATACTTCTCTTCATCCCTACCTCGGTTGTTAGAGATCTTACGTGTGTTATAGTGTGTCACGTGTTCCCCTACACTCTACATCTCATATAACTACTAGTAGAGTGAAAGAAATAATGTAGTCCACAGCTTACGTACGGTAAATGCTCATTACATCATGTATTGACATTAAGAGCGTTTTAAACCAATTTCTTTATAATATTGACTTTACTCCATGCTAGCAATAATGCAACTATTGCATTCTGACATTTTTGTAAGTTAGGTGTAGTACAATACAACTCTAACACCTTATTATAAAAGATTGATGTACCTTTAACGTAGATGTCTTTCTCACTCTCTCTCTTTCTCTCTCATTTCTGTTACATATTATTTTAATGTATAGTTAAACATTTTTTCAAGTCTTGCTATTACCTGTTATAGGTAATTGCTGTTTGCTATCTATCCTGGATCCAATACGCTCAAGATATTTTTAATTTCATCACGTTACGACCCTCCTTAACTACATCTAATTCATATGTTAAAATAGCATGAGATAAATAATTATATTTCCAGAGTACAAGCTTTGTTCACTAAGCAGAGCGTATTTTCGAGAATAATTTCATAAGCAGCTGCTTCGTGGAAACTGTTCCAGAATTTGTTGGTTGAAATGAGCGGACAAATGGCAGATGCACAGATGAGGTGACTATTGTGATTCTCTATGAAAACGCATCATAACGAGAGCATTAGGGGCAAGCTGTCATCTCACAGAGAGAGTAATTATTATCACAGCGTGTGGACCAGACAGCTATGTTTGTGTAACAAAGCAGCTCAGGGGTACACTTTAATAACTGTTAATGTATGCCACGTAATGCTTGGCTATTTCCTTACCTTCTTGCTTCTCTCTGATTCAACTTCACAATATATAAAATGTATACCGCTATCCTTTATTCGACTAAATGAAATTTGCTTGATTTTACAATTAGACGGCCCATTTGTTTGCCATTTTTCTAGAGTCACGCACATATATAAAATATACAGGGGTCATTCAAAAATCAGCGGCAACATTGCTCGCATTTGGCGCATTCAGCGGTATATCATGTAAGATGATAACAATGAAAAAATATGAGCATCTAATGTTTGTTAGCTGTGAGTTTGACGACAATAATTTTATTTATAAGACATTTTAGTAAGCTTAATTTTATGCTGTTAGTGCTTTAAATATATTTAGTAAATATTGTTGCATACCAGAATTGTAAGGGGGGGGGAAAGACTTACAAACCTTATCTACAACTGGGGGTGTAGCTACTGGGATGGTAGGATGAAAGAAACATCTAAGTGAAACTAAACTGAATAACTATTTCAAGAAGCCTAGCATTTATACAGGTACTCCCTAGATCTGGAAGAGATCAGGGGCGCTTTGGTACTATTTAAATACATAATAACATGATGTCATTTTACCTTTGGCGAAGTGGTGTTTGTATGGCTTGGGTGTCAAAAGATGTATGATCTGCTAAGACCTGCTGGCTATCTTACTCGTAGTAACACTTTAAAATAAACTTTTGTTGATTCTCACAGACACCAACATAAAATCTGGTCTGACACCTCTGTGAGTCACTCTCTCTCGAGGGCTAACTCAACCAAGCTTAAATACGGGTCCTACCAAAAAGTCAATTCAGCGATTCCCACTCTAACTGTTAATTTGCACCATACCGAGAGAATGTTTAAGCCTGTTACTGACCACCAACCATTATTCCCCTTGATCAGCAGAACAAGTTTAGCTCTGTCGCAAGCCACCTGTGAATTATTTCCTTAAACCAACAGTCCAAAGTACATGTTTTGCCAGTCAGCAGAATTTACGCTATATCATACAGTTGTGTCAGACTCAATACATGTTACAGAATAATGATTACCGAAATTTCCAAAATCTTGCTCAGCCTATACATACAACAATATAAAGACGCTTTATTAAAATACAGGAGCTTGTTATAGACAGACTTTACCATATCGTACCATGGTGAATGCATTTTGTAGAGGAAGGGAAGACGTTCATCTAAAACGTGGACCGTGGCAGACCGCAATCAGCAACTGATGGTGTGCACGTGAATGTTGTTAGAGCACTGCTGAAACAACATCGTTGTTGGGAACATATGAGCCTATGTGATTGCGGCCTTTTTGCGAAAATGGTATTACCATTTAGAGTAGTACGCTTTAGAACCAGACAGGCAATTATAGGAGCAGTAGAACAGTCTGTTCGAATATTAAGACAACATAACACTGTGGATTGCATCCCTGGGCTCCCTGATGTATGGGTGCAGGCTGTTCATGTAGGAGGAGATTACTTCTAAGCTCTGCAATCATATTATTGGTCAAAATGTTTTATTTCTTGTTAATACAAATGTTGCCATTAGTTACTGAATGACCTATGTATGTGTATAATATATCATATCTAATACATTATCACAGCTCAGGGATAAATGGAGATACTGCGGGTGCATAACAAGAATCAGTTGGTGGAGCAAAGTAGAGATAACAGTTACAATTATTTGACAATGTACTAGACTTGTTATAAAATTTAAGTACAACGCACTCAAGAGTCTTGAAGAGGATTTGGGATGAAATATTTGTGACAAATTACACGGTTATACCAATATCCATGAGGAGCTTACCCTCGGGGATGTGTATCATATTGGTCGATGATGCGTATATTTAGATGAGCGTCCACTGACGGGCAGCATAATGACCTGGATCTCCAAAATCAAGGTAACCCTTAAGAACCCAAACCAGAAGACCCTGACTGCCAAAATAAGCAGTCGTTAAATACCGTTTCTTAGACTTGGGAGAGGGCAGGGCCCAGGCAGTCATCCAGGACCTTTACCAAAATGGCATGTCACCGCCCTGGATTTAGGCCACCTCAGCAAACTCACAGCGGCAAGAATTCCCGAATCCTCCAAAGTGGCATGTGCGTTTAATGATTACAAAAAGTGCTGAATATGATTCTTCTATCGCTAACATCAGTATACTATAAAGTGTTATGAGCATGCTGAAGCCATAATAAAAAAACTGTGGCTATTGTTCCACAAAACGACAAGCTAATAGTTTCCTGTTACTATTGCAAGCTGTTAGGTTCGTCAACATAAAGAAGGATGTAATAATATAATTTTACCAGAAAATAAAATGATGTCATTTCCAATTTCAATGTCAAAAATAGATTAATATTTACTGTCTCACAATACATACGTGAATATATAAAGAGCTTATTTCCAAGCTATTTAAATCCATTCTGAAGCAATCTCCAGAAATTGTATTTTTAGTTTCAGATGAAAGTCTGAAGTAGGTGTTACGATTATACATTGTTAATATTTTTAGACTTTTTTGTTGTTATTGGCATTTATCACTAAATCCTCATTTAATAAGTTGATAATTTCTTGATACTGTCAGGAAGGCAGCTGAAGTGACTTATGGTGTATGGAACTTAATCGAGCACTTTAGAACTGTTAAATGCTGACAAGGATTCACTCGCACACACTGCAGGATTAGAAGAAAAGTTCTCAATCCCTGACTTCAATCCATAATGCCCACCTTGTTATCACTGGCTCTAGAGGCAGAGGTACATCAGGTACCTGTTCTTTGTAGCCTTGTACACGATAAGGACATTTTAAGAGAACCTTCGTTGCTGATATCAGTGTATTTACTTCTGGGAATTCATGTCTGTCTCTGCCACTCGTTGCAATGCATGAGCCGTACATGTAACGTGCATTGAGTATGGATAAAATACAATAAGCGATTTCCCCACTTTTAACATGTAAGGAGCTGCATCTGTGTACATCAGTAGGGCCTTCTCTTCTTTTATGCCATATAGCCATAGTACCTTAAGCTCACCATTAATGAATCTAGCAATTATTGAACTATTTGTTACCTCCAAAGGTTTACAGTAAATTAAGTAGGGTTTTCATGCAGATTTAAAATCCATCTTGCCCACTATTAGATTAGTGATGAAATGGCCTGAAGCATCCATCGTCTCATCAGAAGAAATCCATATAGGTAACTTGCCTATGTCAATCCTGATTTTTGCTAATACATCACCATAACAAAAATCCAAGTAATACTTCCTGAGAGTGGACTCGTTGGGTACATTGCAGTTGCAATATTTGTGTAAGAAATGTTTAATTGCAGGTACCTGAAGTTTGTTCCAGAGTATGTTTACTGCAACCAACGCCATACACTATTCTTTGTAAAACTCACTATTAGATAATGTAGGCTGTCCCTGGAACTGTGTAAGTAGTACACGACCGATTTAGAAGTTTTGGAGATAAACAAGACGTTTATGAATTATCACTGCTAGGTTCACCGTAATTTAAATATAGGTTATAAAGTATTCAAGAAAGTACTCTATCTGCATATCATAGACAAAACTATTTTTCTAAATAAAAAAATTACACTTTTGGATGTATGTCACTTAGGAAATATGCTCTTCATACATACTCAGAAGAAATTTTTCTCTTTACTATTTATTTCTAGTTTGTTTTTAGTGCAAAGTTTAATCCCAGAATTATTTTATAACTATTTTTAATGAGTGCAAATTTTCCTATAGTATTATCGATATGAAACTGAGTAAATGTGCATTTTGTATGCAATCTAAATAACTTTATCTACGTTTGATGTAGCCCATTCAAGTGGAACATTTATCGTATAAAATAATATAATGACTAGAAAGTGCTGTATGTCTTTTTCCAAGGAAATCAAGTATGGAAAGCTATCTTTCCAACTACGAAATGTGTAGCTACATATTGGATTTGCATTCAAATCTGTCTTCTTTATTTAAACTGAGGCAAAAATCTGATGGATCATATGTACATTAATAATTTTATGTTTACTAGAGTATTAGAATAAACAACAAACTACCATCGGGACCTCAGAACAGGAAAAACATGCGTTGATAGGCAGAGAAACAGAGGCAGATTTCTTTAAGCAGAATTTGGAACATCTGTTGTCGAGGCTAAAGGAGTCAGATAGGTATGCAAACAAGTATAAAGTGTCCCTGATAGGTCCAGAATAGTGTGGAAAAACTTTCGAAAGTTTGATAGAAAGTCATATATTGCGTAGAAGGCCAAGAGCGAAAGCTCTATTCTTAGGTTTAGCTCACCCTTTAGCTCTGAAGGGATGACAAAGGCTAAATAAAAATAATAATAAAACACAACTATTGTATAATAAAAATATGAAAAGGGGAGAAAAGACTTCATAGAATACCAGATAAAACGCTGAGATAAAATGTTATATCACAGTTCCATACATGGAGACAAAATCTAATAATACAAAATTGAATCAGCTCTTGCAATACAAAATAGAATTTGCCGGAGAATTTTACCTCGCCGTCCCGTGATCTATTATTATTTCACACCTTATTCACCTCATCTCTTGCAAAAGCATTGCCTCTTGCCCATCGGTTGGTTCCATCCAAGATACTCAACATACTAAATATCGTTTTGCAAATTAGTAAATTGAGGACGAATCGGATGTGTAATATTCACACAGTTTTGGGCACTCACTGTTAATCTTCTACATCTCCATGTAAGCAATTCTTAATAAGATTATAAGGATTATTACTTTCCCTACTACATAAATTAAACAGGGAAAGAATTGCATTTCACGCAAAATGTCGATTCCAACATAAATACATGTTTTGAGCCCCCTGAAAAACGCAATTTACTCGTAGAAAAAGGTATTCGAGTATGCGTGATGTTAAATGTTTGTACTTATGAACAACGTAAATCACAAACACAAACCGGCTTAAATATTAAAATTGGATTTTAGGTTGAGCAGCATCTAAGGATGTACAACGAGGATTTTCAAGAAAATAACCCTAAATTAAAGTTTATTAAAACATTTTTAGTAGCTTAGATTTTTAAATACATGTTATTTAACGATTTTGATTCAAAAACAATATGTTTAAGATGTTTTCATGCTAAATCAAATTTAAATGTTGAATTCTCTTGTAAGTTATCTTCATTCTGAATGATTTTGCTGTAACCTTTAAAACTTAAGAGATAGACGAACCTTCCTTAAACACAAAAATTAGAACTGGTTAAATTACAGAGTTTATATGAAGTGTCACAACTGTTTTTCCTGTAAAGTGAGCCTTTTTTGAGATATAATTACTATGGTTTCGATTTTTCAATTCTTATACATTTATGAAATTATTTTATTACATATGTCTTGCCGGTGCAATGCTTTGAGTGATACTCCAAACTTTTAAGAGCTCATCCCCGCGTAGGGGCTTTGATATTCCATTCGTTTTGCAAGAACAGAGGGAAAAAACCCGAATAACTATAATGATGCAGCGGATATGACCCAAGGTTAACGGGAGGTCATACACGATAGCTAGAACAGTAATATGATACCCGCCAGAAAAATAAAACGTTTTAGAAGTTTAGCCATTTCGAACATTCTGGAGCTTCGCGGAAATTCCCTGGGTTGTATAAGCGATTGTCATATAGATTAAAAGGTATTTATTTTAACTTCACAATGATTCTCCTGGCCCATAGACTCAAACACTTTGGAGCTATTGTACCCTGGTTATGCGTTTCCTTTTCTTTCTTTCTGGAGACTAAACTGCAAAACTGTATATCTGTTTGTGGCTGAACAAGATTATATGACTTATAATATAGTAATATAGCTTATTTATTTTTACCTCACAAGTTATACAAATAATTTAACATTTTGCTCTACTTAACAATCCACTCTTCTACTTATTATTTTCTACTTTTCACTATTGGGTCCTATTTACTGTCTTTAATTCAAATGTCTAAGTTTACGTCCTTATCCTTATTTCTCATTTCCCTCAACCACATAGTTCTAATAATCCTAAATATTTTTCTATTTCTCTTTAACTTTCCTTCGTTTTCTCAATACACTTCTATCTGCAATTTCATTTGGTGAACTGGACCATTTCTTCCTTCGTACATTTTCAAGTCATCGAATGTGTTTCTCATGTGACCACTATGACGACTACGGTATGGGCACTGTTCCTGATGGACCTCTTCGGCTCCTCAAGGAGTGAATGGTCCTGAAGAATGCGTCGGGAGCATTTAGATACGCTGCTCAGAAGAGAGCAAAGTGAAATACAGAAATGACAGCAAACACTGGAACTAGTCCACATTTAGTATAGTGACAGTGTCAGCTTTGCGAAGAATTCAAGAGATTAGCAAGAAACAGCAAAAATGGAAGAAATATCCAATTTCAGAAACTGAACAAAGTCACAATACTTTCACATGTACTGCATCATTGTTCTGGAGTATGATTTAAAATAATTTATTGTTTTCTATAAGTAATGCTATTGCCTTTCAGTGGGTAACTGCAAGAAATATCTCGTAAATACTTAATGGCGCGCGATTAACTTATTTGACTCCTACGTTTCCCGGTAAATCACCAGGGGTTGAGTTAGTTAGAGAATTTAATGTCATGTTGGAATGTTGGCCATAGTAGCTCAAAGTTTAAGATCAACCGGATGGAGAAATGGAGATCCAAGGTTCAATTCCGGACTATGGCATTGAATTGTTCAATCTGACTCTACTTATCCAAACTTTAGCCCACATACGGCTAGTGTGGAAGGAATGCTTAATTTCCATCAATTTCCCTTAAAAATAGTAGTTTAACTGTGAAGCCTGGGACTTAAGTACTTACAGCATAAAGTCGCCACAAAAAGATGCGTGTCTCATGGTATATGAGAACCCCTAGTGGTCTACCGGGAAACATACGAGTCAGTTGGAGAATTTAATGTCATGTCGGCCATAGTAGCTCAGTGGCTTAGAGCAACTGGACGGAGATTGGTAGATCCGTGGTTCATATCCCGGCTATGGTATTTAATTTTTCAGTCTGGCTCTACTAATCCAAACCTTAGCCTACACATTGCTATTGTGGTAGAAATGATTAATTCCCAAATTTGTTATTGTTTATTATGGTTTTCTATTTATACAAAGGTTATTTACAAAGAAATTTACTTCTTAGTTTATTCCTAGCAAGTTCAGAAATCGCATTTTATTTGTCAAGAATATATCTTAATCTTGATAGGAGATGCGTTTTGGCACAATGCGGGAAGGATGTTCTTCCTTAAAAACAGTTTCGTAAGGTGTTCCATTTTGAACGCAATGAGTAAGGCTTACGCCATCGCTCTCCCATAAATTGCCATCATTTTTCTGCACTGGCGCTTGTCCCAAATACTTTTGGTAGTAGTGAAACTGTGTGCTTCTACTGAGCAGACTGCCATTTCATTTCTGATAGAAAAGAGTTTAGATTGAAGAACGACAACCATGTTTATTACATTGTCACAACTGAAGAAAAGAAAGCGCACTCATACCTTCATCTTGTGTCAACATTGCCTGCCAACAATCTTTGCACGCAGCCTTGTGGTCGGTCATCCGTCAGCATTCGTGGCACCCACTTGGAGAACACTTTTTTACAATCGCGCAGAATTATGTGCACAGATCCCATGGAAATGCCAACTTTGAAAGCGATCTGTTCACAGTCATTCAGTGATCCTCCAAAATGCATGTCTCCGCCCACTAGATCATGTCATCATACCACGTCCTTCTTCTTTGAACTGTATCCTATAATGCACATTGGACATATTCATGACATCATCAGATGTCTCACTTAACTGGCGATGAATTTCAATCAGTGCCACAGCACGCATATGTAGGGGAGATTGGAGATAAATAATTATAAGCTGATCATGCAATGAAAACGTCACCATTTTAAGTACCTATACAAAACAGGGATTCCATCTCTGTCACGCATTCGCAAAAACTGCACGCACACTTTAAACAAAATCGCATGCTTCTGTTTCCCGTTCGGAATAAAAATGGAAGTTTATACTCGTAACTTGAATGCACCTTGTATTTTAATAAAATTCTTCAGAGACATGTTTGAGAAACTTACAATTTTTGAATGATGTTCCAAGTAAAAGATATTTTTTGTGGGACCATTTTCTTTAAAATTCCTCTATGGCATTCTTGAGAGATATTATACTTAAACACAAAGTTTTTTTTAAATGTTTCTTTTTTAGTTATATTATCCACAGACAGACGTTCCACAACACGCACACATACACCCTTGATTTTAAAATGGTTTTTTGTCCTCAGAGGTCTCAAAACATATATTCACATGAAATTTACATATCTACTTTTTGGGTGGAATATAACACTTTCTCTACTTACTATGCGTGGTACAAAAAGTAAACATATGTCTTAATACAGAATATTTTAAGGAGCTGTACTCGCTTTTATTTTCCGCCGCATTAATTCAGAGTTGATATTACCTTTTACATATTCTGAACATGAATTATTCAATTTAAGAGTGACAGCAACTTGCTTTTAAGCACAAACTCAAGAGAACCTTTGAAAATTATTATAAGTGATATCCAACAACAATTACTTGATGCCAATGTTCTTACAATTTGCGGAGCTAAGCTCGGCGCGTTATGAGCACATACATCTACAACCACTTATGTTGAACTCAGTTTTTAATTTTAATTCTAATAATTAATATCCCAATCATATTAGAGAATATTCTGGTAAATATGCTTCGAAATGCGGTGAACGGCAAAATATTTTTCGAATATTTTCAGTTCACAAACTTGCAAACACACTGTTGTCTGTATATACGGGGAAAGCAATAATATAGAAACAATAGTTCCAAAATGCTACAGAAGTTGATGGTTTTATCTGATTAAGCCATAAATATATAAACATAATCAACAAAATAAGTATAATATGTCCAATTTACTGACTTTTCCTTCTGAAAACGTTAAGAAAAATTCTAATTTATTCCATATAAATGACTTCCTCTAACCTCTCGCTTACAATTTTTTTTTTTTTTTTTTTTTTTTTTTTTTTTTTTTTTTTTTGTTATTTACGTCCTCCAACGTTAAGTCATATCGGACGGTGAATGAATTGGGTGAAATGATGCTCAAATGAGTCCTGGGTCCATGGAGCTTAGAGTTACCTGACATTCGTCTTGAAGGACAAGGGAAAATCCCGGAAAGAACCTTATCCAGGTAACTCACCCTGACCGAGATTCAAACTTGGGACCTCTTGAACGTGAGGCAGACATGCTACCATATACGCTACCGAGGCGGGCGGACTTGCTTGTAAAGGCACGGTAGACCACAAAAATGGAAAGATTTTGAAAATGAGGTCCATATGTTAATGGCTTTAATATTCCATATTCCTTGCACGACCACGAGAAAAAAGAAATAGAGTTTTTCCGCGTCAAATAAATGTAAATATTCGAATATTCAAATCAATAGCAAATATTATTAATGCTACAAAAACGTACTTATATAATATAAACATTATATACTTATTTATTTCCTTTATTTTCTATTTTGTATCTTATAAGATTTACGAATGAACCCAAGTTATTCTGAATAAAGAGGACAAAAGTTCAGAATATGCATTCATTAATCGTGCATATCTTAAGTACATAGTACTTTAATTAAAACAATAACATCCATTTTTGAGGAAATATTAAATAGTGAGAAACTTATATGTGCACTTTCTTGAAAATTTTCGTGTCACGTCCTTGAAAGATGCCAAAACACCATGGCTGATACCGAATCAGTTCATTTTTTAAGTTATGGTGTTGTCAGAAGAACGCGCGCGCGCACCCTACACCCCCCCCCCCCCACACACGCTCACACGTTCACACGTATCGAGTGGCGTGTTAATAAAATCACTTCTTTTCATTCAAGGGATGTACATTTTCAGTTACACCTCGATATTGAAGTGTTAGCTAGTATTTGTAACTAGTGAAGGAAATAAAAATGTGTAATATTTCACAAGAAAACGCTATCAGTAGTTTCGGTGACATCCCTTTACAAAAGACTTATTAACGCATAAGATTTACGCACTCATTTCACAGTATTAAATTCAATTTTATGCTACAGAACGTAAAAAGGACATAAAACTTTCCTACTCTATTTATTATAGAGAGTCAGAATTTTACACCCGTTTCAGATGACGCAGTAGTACCTGTTCTGATGCACAGATGTCAACGCGATCGATAACATGGGCCAAGATTGATAGCAGAGAGCTTTCAAACCGGGGCCCTTTGCCTGATTGGACATGGGTGTACGTGGATGGCGGAGGGGAATGAAGCAAGATGCCAAGTCGATGTGAGGTTGAATCTCCCCGCTTTCAAATTAGATTACCTTTGAAATTTTAAATCCCTATTCAAATGCAATACCATATACCATTAACTAGATGTAGCATTATTTATAATTAAGCAGTTCACCTGAACATGTACAAAATAATATATTCATGCTTACTATAAGGGAAATAAAAGAATATAATTTCTCATCTGTACGAATAATAAAAGCATAGTTAAATATTACTATCAATCTCTTAAAAGAGAGACCTCATGGAACTAGAAGTTAAAAAATGCATGACTACCAGTCTAGAGGGAAATATTTTGAACTTGCATCCTTGAATTTCTTCGTTCACTACACTGATATACAAAATTTAACTTTTTGTCTGCGGTTTTTATTTTAATATGCCATTATCCCTAATTTGAGTGTGCTGAATTAGAATATGAACTTAGTTTTTCTCCATCACGTAGCAATTTTTCACAATATAGGAATCAGAAAAATTTGCATTTTATACTAGCCTCTATCAAATTTATGTTATATTATTAAATATAAGTTAATAAATCCATAACTGTGAACACAACACTTTTCATAATCAACTAATGTTTCACATCATCACGTAAATTTGAACATTTAACCAGATTTTTTTAAATACTACCTTGAAATGAAAGGAAATATACACTTTGTAGAGTTCCTACTATGGAAATAATTTGATATTTATCTTTTCAGTGATCATCAATAATCAGCTATCATATTCACATTCCACTTTCTCTGGTACCGTCTTTTCATTTCTTTTATGTTCTGGTGAAATCTTCCACCCTGCTCCACACTGACACTGCTGAGATCATCTGAAAACAAGTCCAAATGAGAGTGCAGGAAATGCACTTTCACACTCATATTGCAGCCCAGCTTTCGAAAGTTCTCAAGCATATTTCCTACAATATTTTTGTAATTTGGGTCTTTGTAATTTTCCAGAAAGATTTTTATGACACACTTGAAACCAATCAATACCTCTTTTTTAGTATCTGTCACTTTTTCTTCAAATAAGGTATCAGAAATCAACTTCCTAATTTGTGGACTACAAATACTCCCACTTTAATTTTAGGATCAGATATTCCGGGGAACTTCTTGCAGATATATTTTGTAGCAGTTGCCATCACTATTCAAAGCCTTCACATATTGCTTTATTAAGCCTACTTTTATGTGCAATGCGGGTAAAAGAACACTTTTGGGGTCCTCAACACTCCTGAATTACATTTTTCATTCCTGGCATGAGACAGTCTCTGCTTCCAATTTTTTCTTGTCCAGTGATTGGATCGGCCTCTACTATCGCATTCACAAATAAAACATGGCATTTTGGTGTAGACTGATTGCTGGCCTAGTAGCATGCCAATAACTTTAAAATCTCCACATACCTGCCACTTATGCTCTGCGTATTTGAATTTTTCTAGAAGTAATTTTAGGTTATGATACCAGGAAAATCGTGGCAATAAGCAAGATTTTCTTCCTCCGAGAAATATGCAACAAATTTCTCTTCATGGTGTCTGTACCAAGAAACTGATGTTCCTGGAGAGAGGAGATGTTTTTCTTATAGTCTGATCCCAATAATTCAGTGACATCCTTAGGAAGATCTCAACGAAATCATTGAGTTCTGCCTGTGTGTATTGTTGAGGTTGATGAAATTATCTTGTCTTCTCTTTCGAAAAGAAAAGTGCCAGATATAGCAAAATATATCAGGGTTATTTTTACACTTTGTAGAAGACATATTGCATCAAATTATCAAAATATGTATGACATACAACTGCCTATCACAAAATCAGATCATCACTATTTGAAAAGCAGTTATAGACTGAGCTAAACTTGCTGGGATTGGACTAAAAATAAGGCATTACATTTGTTTCACACTGTTACGTTGTTATATAGTTGTAAAGCACTTTAATTTCAACAAAAAAACAGTACTCTTTCTTCGTTTACTTGTTTCTTTTCAGTTTCATACAGTATATTTATACAAAGAAGTACATCAAAACATTTTATGTAAAATTACTAATTGTGTAAAAATGGTACGTAGTAGAAAAATCTGATTACAATTTTGGAATCAACACATCAAATTTAGTAAATTAGATCTATTTTGGAGGAAACCCCAGAATCATGCATAACGGTATTATCTGTGTGGCTTGCTTGATGCGGACAGTCATAAAATATAATATGTATAAATTATGATTCGTACATGAACATCCAATTGCAAATCATTTTATCTACCAAAAGGTGAAATTCTGATGTTCTCTTACATGTCAAGGTTAGAAACCGCGATCTTGTACAGAACAGGTCATCGCCTAATCATTTCTGCACCAAGAACTTGAAAATACTCACATGGGAGAAGTAAAAATTAATTTACTTTAATGCCTCTTGTAACGTGTTACATACGTAAGCAGGGATGTAAACAAACTTTTACCGAAAATTTAAGTTTATTTTTTCAGACTTACTTCTCAAAATAAAACCAAGCTTTATTTTAATAGGATACAACTTGATATTTATGCTGGTAAATGACCAAAAACTCTTTTTGCACCTAATTATGCATAAATAACTTTAATAACGCTTAAACAATTTCTCCCTTAAAAATGCTTTCATGTTATATAAACACTTAAGCATTTTTACCAAGTGATTTATTTTATATAATGAATGAATTGCCTCTGTAGAATTTAACGCTTGGTTTCTAAACAAAGGGATAATTTTTAAGACAGCTGCTGTGATATTATAAAGATCTAAAATAAAATACCACTAAAAGAAGATATAATTTGCAATTTAAAACTTAGTAATGTTATTTAAAAACACGTTATACGTATTTTCTCCGCAATAGTTAACTTTCTAACCGTACATGCTTTAATACAAGAAAAGTCGATGGTGTGCTATGTATGTTTGTGTTTCAACTTGGCACAGATTATCTTTGACGTAAAGCTGAACTATTGTTCTAACAAAAAAATTCATAATTCTACTCAATTTCACAATTTCCTTTAGTCCATTTCATCAAATGCCATGAAAAGCTCGCAAGTTCTTCTATAACTTTCTTTTTCTTCCTCTTGTTCATCGTCTACTTTACGGATTTAGGCCTTTGATCTGTTGCGACATCAAGAAATGGAATTTATCCATCTGGCGCATGATCGTTCAACTCTTCCTCTATTTTTGGGTCCGTATTGAACAAATATGTGTGGAAATTTGTGCTCTAACCAGCTATTTCTTATTTTATTTATTCTGTCGTTTAGCTTGAATATATTTTTTATCTAAAAGTGTACATCATATTACAGAGTGTAAGAATTTCATTTCGGCTGATTCTATCTTTCTTCTATCAATTACCACAGATATAAGTTAACATGGGGACTGCCGTAGCTTTATGGAACTTTAATTTAGTTGTTTGTCATGTTTAAGTTTAGAGTGCTTTTCTTACCGTTCCACACATGCTGTAGAATCTGCTTATTTTATGTAAATATCATTTCTTTGGCAGTAGCATACGTTAATTGCCAGATAGATAACATTATTTACCTGTTCTATTGTTTTATTAATATTTTAATTGGTCTGTTCCTTAGAACGCCATCACTTTTGTTTTAATTTCTGAAATCATCAGGGTGCAATTACTGACCATTCCTATCTATAACTTTGTCAACGATAATCCTGGTAGCTCCAAGATTGCCAAAATAAATCTTATGTAAGTGTTCAGAGGCCAACGAAATAACAAGGGAACAGTAAGTTCATGTGATATTCGTTTATCTCTGTAACATCCACTATGGCGTAAAAAACAGCCAAATTTAGCTTTTCCTTTTCTTTGAATTTCTTGTGTTTCCTTAATAGTGTATGCTCGTTACTGAGAATAAAAAGGGTATACTGAGGTTACTTAAATTGCTTATACTTTATCTACAAATAAAAATGGTAAAGCCTGAATACTATAACATGGAGGTTGTTTAGTTGCAGTGTCGATGAATAAATTCTGACAAATATTTTTATTTGTTCAACAGTGCTTTTGCATAATATTTTCTCTACAACTTTATTATATGTATTTTTTGCTTTTACACATTATAGAGAGCTTTAATTAACCCTTTATGTTAATATCTTCTGTCACTTTTGTCGCTTACAAAATATATTAGAGAAAACTTCATTTATTGGTCACGTTGCAGTTCCTTAGATAGTAATTGTATATTTGATAAATTTATGGACTAGTAACAACCAATATTATTTAGCAACCAAAGCAGTTCAAAGCAGTACTCGAATACTTTCAATACATTTACGATTTGGATATTAGTTTAATAGTAAGACACCTTCCTTTGGGTTGTTTCCTAATACTATTTCTTTCACAAAAACTGATTCTTTCTCTTTTGAATTCAGATTATAATTAGTTATGTCAGTCAGTGTCAGTGTCAGTTGACAGATTAAAACTCAAACGCAGTTGTTTCGAAACCAGTCCCAAAAGATTGTAAATACAGATAGGTGATAGTGAAGTTCTGTTGCTATAATATTTAGTTATTTTTAATAATCAGATTATAATATTCATTACTTTGTTAATATCTGTATAAATAAGAATAAATCAAAATATATCTTAAAGCTTCGTTTCTCAGTAATTAATATTATGAAAAAGGATTATGGGTTTGTGTATGTAGAGTAATTCCGAAGTTCACTTGAATTATTTTAATTTTTCTTTCCACTACTAAGAAGCCTAATACTCTCTGATAGGCACGGAGATATAATGCAAATAATTTCATTTCAAAAATTACATAAATATTGGAAAAATATTAACAAAGTCCTTACACATACATCAGAACATATTGGCATTATAAAATAAAATGCTTGCGAAGAGAGCCTTGAAATTTTTTGAGAATGCTATGGAGTGGAAGGTACCCCACAAAATACACATAAGTACCCAATTGTTGCAAACCACTACAAACCCAAAAGCTGGCTACATTTTATTGCGAAGTTAAGTCATAGATGACCTAATGTAATCTTCTGCAAACAGAAGACACTTTAAAAAGTAACAGTCGATTTACGGTATACATACGAGGCGGAAACTATGGAAGAAATATTAAATTTCCAGTATCTATGTTTAAAGGGAGAGAAACCTTCAGGATTAGTGATTATTTAGCTTTCGTTTGTTATGTACTTATCTTCGTTTTCATGTAATTCGCTGTGTATACTTCTGTTGGTTATCTAACTACAAATTAAATGACACGAATATTATGTAATTAAATTAAGCACAAGGGTCTTTGAAAATACAACTTGACGCATTATAGCTGGGATAGTTCTAAGTTCTAAAATAATATATATGCTCCTTCTATGCTGTACATCAATTGAGCTTGTGATCTAATGTTTAACCTTTGTATTACTGGGGTATGTAATTGGATGACTGTTACTTTAGAACAGTTTAACAAAAATTGTGACTCTTATAGCTTTTAAATATTTTTAATTGCTTCTAGTCTACATAGGTGGTGCTCTAAACGTATAAATAAGATGCAGTGGAGAGATCGAATTCTGGTTTATCTTGGAAAAACATGCAATCCTGCGTAGTCTATTATTCGTCTTCTTCTTTTTGTTTCAGTAAAGATAAAGAAAGTTGTGTGGTTCCGTGACAGTGAGAAGAGATGTAATTAAGGAGGAGTCAGAAGAAAGAGGTCTTATTCATGCAATTCCTCAAGACGGCAGCCATCCGTATCGTAACTAGCACATTTGAGCAGTGCTGACTATCCGTGTGATCAGTCTACCGAATATCTCACGCCGCAATGATTTTCCTGCCTTCTGTGAGACTGAAAGGGAGAGATTGAGATTTGCCTTGAGCCCCGTTTCCTGCAAATTCTGCCGTCGTTCACAAGTGTTCATTTCACGGCCTACAGAGCAAACTGCTTATTTACGGGAAGCTGTCAAGCGTTTAACTCGGGAGAAGCAATACAACAGTTAAAAGTTAAAAATACGGTCGGTTTTTAGGAGAAAGGAAAAACAATACCAATTTTGAAAGGATTCTTCCTGTTGTAAATCAACTGAAATTATTTACTTTCTTTAATTATATGGTGATGATAACCACCAGATGAAGTTACTTAGTTGATAAATTTGGAGTTGGGCACAAAACCTATTGAAAGTTCGTCTCCAAATTATTAGTTATCAAATTAATAGCACTAATACGCAAAATTTAATTTTTTTTTTGGGGGGGGTTTATATTGATATGTCACTATCCCTAATTTGAGTAAACTGGATCAGAATATGAACTTAGTTTTTCTCCATCCAGTACCAATTCTTCATATTAGAAGAAATAGTAAAATACACATTTTTATACTCTGCTCTTTCGAATATATGTTATATTGTGAATTAAAAGTTAATAGTTCCACAACTGTCAACAAACACTCTTAGTATGAACTAATATTTAACTTATGTTGCAAATAATCACAAATTTTTGAACTTTACATTAATTTATATATTGCTTTGAAATGCACATCTTTCCATTTCCGTAATGTCCTGTGAAATCGTTTACCCTGCTGTTGCTGACCATTTGAGATTTTCTGGAAAAACAGTTCAAATGAGAGTGTAGAAAATGTATCTTCGCATTCATATCGTAACCCAGCTTTCGAGATTTTCCAAGCAAATCTTTCACAATATTTGTTTGTAATTTGGATCCTCGTAATTTACAAGAATGTTTTCAATGATACTCTTAAAATAAATCCAAGGCTGTTTTTCAGTATCTCTCATCATTTATTGACATACTTTTTATGCTGTCCATTTTTTGCAAGATCTCAAAGTTTCATATGAAAATAGGCATTGCAGATCTTCTTAAATAAAAATTTGTAATATTTAGCTTTCTCTTTCAAACAATAAAATTGCCCCAGATAAGCTCTAATATATCAGGTTATTTTTACACTTTCTATAAGACATATTGCTTCAAATGGCACAAATGTATGACATTCAACTGCAACTCACATAAATAGATCCTCACAATTTGAAGATCACTTACAGACTGGACTGAATTTGAAAGGATTGAACTTAGAATAGGCTATGTATTGTTGTCCGTTACACTTTTAACTATTACATTGGTGTCAGTTATGAAAAATATTAATTGCACCAAAGAAATCATTAGTATTTTTAGTTTCACTATATTAAAACGTTTTAGGTATCACTGCTAATTGTAAAAGAAAATGGTACGTGGTAGAAAAATATTAATCACAGCTTTGTAATCAGTACATCAAATTTAGTAAATCAGACATGTTTTGGAGGAAACCCCAAAACCATTCATATCAGTGTAATTAAAATAACTTATCCCAGATATGCCTGACGTCCCAGATATGGGACGGCTCATATCTTTCTCTGCTGAAGCAATTGTAAACACTTCAGCTAGATGGCAGTTGTGGACACATGTTAAGGAAAGTTGTTTCAAGGTCTCTATTTTGTGTTTGTATTTGTGAGAGTCAACAAAGCAGCTGGAACTAAAGCCAAACTCCGGAAATGTTGCATAATGTTGCAATGTGTTATCAAAGATAAGGTTTTATAGAATTATTATATTATAGTATTAGTATATACTTAGTTCTAGAAAGAAATATTGTCTAAATCACTATGACTGATGCTGAACTCCCTATCATATAATATGCTGACAATGGGGTTATGATAAGTTTGCTGTCCAACATATGGGACGCTAGGCATATATGGAAACTTTTATGTAGTAGGCATAGCAAGGGAAAGGGACGTTGCTATTTGCAGAAGTCGGACATTCAATATTTAGTATATTATAAATATTATAATTTATAATTAATACATAATTCAACCCCCCAGGGGCCTACTTCGGTAGGTACGGGTTTGGCGCACCCAGGGTCCCGAGCCAACAGTCTCCCTCGTGTGGGCTCCTCTTCGTGGTTGAGGGAGACGGTCAACAGGCCCAGCCACGTGTAGGCCGTGCATGGAGATCCGTGGAGAAGGTTTTTAGATTCTTGTCTAGTTTAGAGTTTAGGATTTAGTGAATGAAATTTTTAGTAGGTTTTGATTGATGTTTTTATGTACGTGTATTTTTAATAGGTTTTGTTACACTTGTATAGTTTTTAGAAAGTTTTATATCTGGCTTTTGCCATGACTAGTTTTTTAAAGGGCGCTGATGACCGCCGTAGTTGAGCGCCCTTATATAATTCAATGTGTAAATATATAAGAATTATATATAAACATTATCTATATTTTTATTTCGGGGCTTCCGATGAAGATTCTGACGAAGATGACGACATGAACATCAACAATCTTCCCGGAAGTGTGCTTCGGACTGAGACAGGAATACATACGACTAGACACTCTGCAGAAACCGAAGGTACTTCTCAGTCTAAATCCAAGAAAAATGTGGTTGAAAACTGGACCAAGTAGAATTTTGTAGAAGAATCGCAAAAGTAATGCTCTGCAGACGTGGAGTTCCAAAACAAGCTGCTGGGAAAACACCAAAGCATAAGCATGTGGACCCCAGATATGATCGCACTGATCATTTTGTAGTACCACAGAAGAACAGAACACATTGTCGACTGTGTCACATAAAGACTCCAACCATATGCAATAAATGTGACGTGAGTCTGCATGTGAAATGTTTTCTTGCATACCACACCAAAGCATGATAGCATTATTGAACATATTTTTAAAATGTTCTTTATATTGTGTAAGAGAAATAGCTCTAATTTATGTTCAAGTCGATCTCTAAAAATATTAATTCCATATCTTTAATGGCAGTATAATATATTACTTGTCTACAGAAGTGTTACTCTTGGTTCTAGTGTACAATACACAACGCCTTCCCTTGAAGCATAGTCACTATTCTTACCTGCCCTTGTTCCTAACGTCCCACATATGGGACACTCGATTATTCATATACAACTGAATGTTGCGCAGTAATACCTGTCAAAATAAGTAAAAATAACTTAAAACAACACAATACGTAGAAATTGAAGGACAATTTAAGGTGAAACTCGTTTCAGGCATATCTGGGTTATATTCTACGTGGTATAATAGCAAAAACATAAATGTTTACTTTTTCCTATATTTGTCCTCTAGAACACTGTTGTACTTTATAGAAGTAATCTTACAAAAACACAACGGTACTTAACCAATATAACCGGAACTCTATTTATCACTTTTGAGGATAAAAGTGGCTCTCCAATCTAAGACACATCGAATGTGTGTCTTCGCGGTAATGCGTAATGTTTCAATTCAGAAGATCTGTGTTTAAAAATTTTCCTTCCTCCCTATTTGAGGATTTTCCAGTCATAATAATAATGGTAAATGCCAGGTAGTTAACTTAGGTTTGGAATATTTGCTTTCCAGGATTCCTTTCTCAAATAACATTTCATTATCAGATAGCATATACGTTCTTACTACTAACCTGTGATGATTGTAGTAAGAAATATAACTAAAACTTCCATCCAAGAGTGTGCCGCTCTATATTTAATAACATGTTGGTGACAATATACTAATGAATTTCATGCTTATCATGGATGGTTTCTAAGGACTATATTGCATAACGGTAAACTGTGACAAAATGTTTTCCTGGTGTATGAAATAATGGAAGAATTTAATCGTATTATCAGAGCTGTTCATCTTCCTGTCAATAACGTGCAAGTTGATGTATATTACATAAACTGACAAGCTGTTGGAGTTTTAAGAAAATGCGTGTAAATTTCAGTTGAAATTCGTTGCGGTTTTCATACTTGATGCCCTAACATGGATCTAGAACCCTGAGTAAGATGTAGGAATAATACGGTATCCATAATCGCTCAATAGAAGAAAAAGTATCAAGTCATGTGACTCAACACTTCTGCTTTGTTTGATATTACCTACATTGATATTGCAAAGCCATACCTTAGTGCTATAATGCACACTACTCTTTCTCTGTATCATATTTATAAACTTGCAATCATAAGAGTTATACAGGGTGTTCAGTTTTATTCGTTATTTCCCGCGCTCTGATTTAGTAAGAATGACGTCATAGTTGACTGGTGAGTCTATCTTGAAATCATAGTGCCCTCTAAGGTAAGAAGAGGTAACTTTTACGGAACAGTAAGCAAATTACAGTGCTCAGAGTGTGGTTGTGCTAGTAACTACAACGGACTTCCCCTGGATATGAACACGCGTCTTCATGGCTAAATGCTACTTTCGTACCGGCATAAAAATTGGTGAGACATATAAATATAATTTAAACCGCTGCATAGGGGAGTTTATGCAACGCTATCCAGCGTTCAGACAAGTTCCTCAGAGTGTAATGCTGTCAAATTGTACAGGTACCGTCAAATTGACATATTTTTGTTTGCAACGTTTGTTTTTCTTACGTTTTATCAGTAAACGATATAAATTGTTTGTCATTATCACGCTTAATTAAAATGTCTGCTAATTTTGATATCCTATGTCTTTTAAAACCAATAGGTGCATCAAATATTTTGAATATTCAGGATCAGTTACTCACTAGACGCTATAAGGTGATTGGTTCCAATCTTGAAGCAATAAATAATGTTATGACAGAAAGGCCTCAAGCATACCTTCTTGCAATACAGTGTTTAAGGGGAAGAGAGAAGGGAAATATAAGAAAATGGACACTTAAGACTATGTACTAGAGATATTTTCTTGTTTAAACTTGGGTAAAAGCTTTGCACATATTGTAATGCTAATTTATTTTTCATTCCTAGAACATGTTCTGCAAATTTTCTGGTATGTAAATGAAGCTACATTGTGAGGATACTGAGGGTGATGGAAAAGAATTGAGATCGAATTAAAATATTTTTATTTTATGTGATAGGTTTACAATATGTGTATGTCTACTATAACAGAAAACAGATGTCCATTGTGAAATAAGTGTTAATTGACTTATCATTTCGTATATTCTTCATGATGTACTTCAATGGCTGCGTGATTAGCTTTCCAGTGCATTTGCATTGCAATTTTTAGAAAACAGTTATCGTATCTGCGCCCCAGGCGAAATTACGCACCTTTGTATTACGCGGGCAGATCCACCTGTCGAATAGTATATTTACCTGCAGGTATAGGGAGGTCTCGAATCTGCTTTCAGCACCTCCAATACAATTGCAAGCCGCTAGGAGAATCATATATAAACTCGCTCCATCAGCGATGCAATTGAGACGTCAAATTTTGCGCGGTAAAATTACAGATAAAAATGAACACCGTGTATTTATAAAAGCAAATACTGAGCGTGAGTGATACGAGGGCTGTTCAATAAAGAATGATCATAATTTCTTACGGTCATAATTTTTGGCACTAAAATTAAATCATATTATGTTCAGTTAGCTTAATGTGAAACACGCCGTAGTAGTTTCATTGTTGGGACTCCTGGTTCCCGCCTGTGAGAACCAGGTAAGTTCAGACATATTCGCCTACCGCTGCAATGGGGGTAACATGCAGTTAAAGCTAATGTTAGAGGAAGATCCGGAATTCCTTTCAAACGTAAACACTGCTGATGAAACTTGGTTACGTCATTTTGATTCTGAGAGGAAACAGCAAAGCTCAGTGTGGAAATCTCCTTCAGCACCAACCCCCAATAAAGCAAAACTGGTTGCTTTTGCTTAGAATGTTATAGTCATCTCATTATATGATATTCATGGAATGGTTTATCAGTATGTTGTACCTGCACACACATCAGTAACTGAACAATACTACAGGGATGTCCTGAAAACATTGCAAGTCCATATCAGGCGCAAAAGACCACATTTCCATAAAGCAGGCTGGATGCTGTACCACGATAATGCGCGGCCACATATTGCCAATGTTGTTGCTGAATATCTTGCAAAAGTCAACATAAAGTGCATCCCTCATCCCCCTATAGTCCGGATTTAGCCCCATGTGACATTTTCTATTCCCTAACTTGAAGAAACACCTTCGTGGGAGGCATTATCCATCATCAGAAGCAATGGTGAAGGCTGCGGAGGCGATTTTGAAGGATCTCTCAAAAATGGTTTCCAGCATGTCTTTGAAGACTGGCAGAAACGCTGGGACAAGTGCATCCCATTCAGAGGAGACTATTTTGAGAAGGACCATCAAATTATGAGGATGAGCAAAGGTACGTTGTCAAAATAGTTGTGATCATTCTTTATTGAACAGTCCTCGTATTTCAGAATAACAAAAACCTCGAAGGTTTAATTCAAGTACTTCCCTAACGAGATTCGAACTCCAAAACACATGAATGAACGTTAGCTAAACTTTACCTGGATGTACTGAACATTATTAAAACGTCTACGCTCTCACTTTTGTAACTGTTGTGCCTATATTTGTATTACATGATTCATCAAACACGAAGTACTTACATTAATGCTAAGAATACATACTTTTTATCTTCTTAATACATTTCTATAATATGTAAAATAAATAAATTTGTTAAATATGTCTTTTGGGTGGGCGAGGTTGGGAATCTGAAAATATTCACCATCTACTCCTAAAAAGTGGCTGAATTAAACAACAAATTTCCTACCTAAGAAAATATGATTTTTCAGTTTTGAGTTCTGTCGAGATTTAAATTGTGTGGTCCGCGTGCACAGGTTTATTTCTATTAATAGATTATTGTGAAGGGAATTGGTTTCATGAGATCCGAACAGAACTTTTTAATGAACAATAATATTTACGCCAACTCTGCAATCTTTGATTGTTTGTATTCTGAATAATTCTCATTCAAGAGTTCGAAACTTTATTAAGGGAAGATACACTCCGGGAGGTCGGTTACCGGTCTCCGGACCTTGTAGCTGCTTGTGGCGGGTAGAGCTGGGTGGAGCAATTTATCCTCAGGGTATGCGTGGATATGTACGGGAGTAAGGATGGTTCTAATGATACTGGAATGCAAGTTTCAAACTGGTTTAATGACTGCTTCCTTTTATTATCATATCAAACTCGAAGTTGCCGCCCAAGGGTTACCAATACCACTGTTTAGAGTTACCGTGAGTTTTTTTTTTTTTTTTTTTTTTTTTTTTTTTTTTAAATTTACGTCCTCCAGCGTTGTCATATCGGACTATGAATGAAATTGGTGAACTGATGCTCACATGACTCCGGGGTCCATGGAGCTCAGAGCTACCTACATTCGTCTTTAAAAATAAGAGAAGCCCCCGGAAAAACCTTATCCAGGTAACTCTCCCTGACCAAGATTCGAACTCGGGACCTCTCGAACGTGAGGCAAACACGCTACCATCTGCGCTACCGAGACGGGCGTTACCGTATGTGGAATGCTTATTACTGGATAATACTTAATTCGTTATTCACGTATCAAGCGACAGATATCTTCTATCATCGCTTCTGGTCTGCCTTCGCCGAAGATAGAAGCAGATGACCATCCTAATGGGCTGCCAGCCACGGTCTGCTTGTCTCTGGGGCACTGCAGCTGCGAGCGTGTGTCTTTCCCCTCTTGAAGCCCTGTCTTTATTCACACCAAAACTCTTTTCTGACTACTTTGTCCACTGTGATTATTAGACTCGGTGATCGCATTATTAAGGGTGCGAGCAATACCTTTTCAAACGGAGTCAAGTGTTACCCATTTAGAATTACTGCTAAGAAAACCCTCTTTCTCCGGTGTCTTTTGTTAAACGATTCAACAACCTGCCTGCACGTGCTGTAACAAAGGTACACTACTTCTTTGAAATCCATTACTATTCTTTACTCATTGCAGCCCTTAATTTCGGTATCAACCTACTGCTGGGGCCACTTCCCAAACACAGTAAGGGGAGATGTCCGTTGTACTGGCCTACCGGAGGAGGTTTCCATCTAAGTAAAATACAGGGACCCTGCCCTCTGTATTGTCGTGGCTCCTTAGGACAGCCGCTCTCTGTCTCCTCTCGCCACATCCTTCCTTCCAATAGATCAAGAATGGTCGCAGTGCCAAATCCCCTCCGTAGTAACAAAGAAGTACGTTACAAGATTATCTTATAAGGCAAATATCGAGTAATTTCCGCATTTCACATGACCTAACTGGCTAAAGCTACCTGACTAAAGGGAGGTAAACCAATAAATAAGAGTAACGGAAACTTCTTATACCTGAGATAGCGATGACGTAGAAAAGGTAAAAATAAATATTCCAACTTCTCCTCTCTAGTATTTGTTTGTAACACTGGCGGTTAAACAGCCCGATCGCATCATTACGTTCGCTAGATAAGAGTCGTGGAGGAAGTGGCCACGTGGAACACAAACCGCAAACCAGAGAGCTGTTCGCCACTAACCTACCATATACCGTGAACAAATCAACAAGCAGATGAGAGTTAAAGCCTAATTAGCGAGAGTATTAAATTCGTGGTTTGCAAACAGTTGCGGTGGTTCGGCTGTTGGGGATGTTCCTGGTTTGTGAACACAATTCGTTTGCTTTCTTCGAGCTTACTCTAGAACCTTAATCCAATTACTCCTAAAACCTTCACACAGCAAGCGACTGTATGGAACTGACTCGACGGCAAGTGTGGTGCTGTCATATTTTTGTGCCATTCGGCATTCAATGAAGGTATACAGGAGTGTCATCAGACATTCAACATTTTCTTACAGGAATCCTAAAGAAACGTTAACATATCATACAACGCAGAAAATTAGACATTTATTGTACGAATATAAATATTATAATTCACTTTACTGTGCAGGAAAATTAATGGAAACGTTATATGTCTTATTGAAATAATTCTTTCTATCCACTAACGTTTAATTTTATTGAATATCTGCAAATTATTCTGACAAAAGCATATTTTTCTATCTTATTTTAATCGATGTAAGTCACATTAATACGCTTTACATTGCGGCAAACCCGCATATCAATGTTAAATTGATTGGGATCTAATTGGAGCAATGGGTTCTCTCATGCTCAGGTGAATTGTTGTAGGAAATGGATTTTGGTTGTTGTTGGCTACTCAGTGGTATTAATAACACTTTCTTTGTTGCAGACTTATTTGGTTTAATTCCTACTAAATTTGCTCATCGACTTGGATCGGAGACCACCTGTTAGTAAAATTCCTAACATAACATTCAATTTTACTTGAAACCCTGGATTACTTGTTTAAATTTTCTTCCGCGCAGTTTCTTTTTCTTGTTTATACGGCGACTAATTTGCTCCAATAAACTTCTAATGCTGCTTCCACTTACGCTGGTTGTACTGTTCTTAACTTACCTACATGTCAGACTTATAAATCTTCGCTTCTCTGCTTAACGCGCATGAAAACGTCCTTCCTGTCGTAGTATCCCTTTTTAAGTAAGTTTTTCTTACTTCACGATTCAGTTCGAACCTTATTCTGACCCCATCTCTAACTTTATCACATGAACAAACTAGCTCACCCTTCTTAAATGTTACATTATTATTGGTTTCCCGTTTATTTCGAATTTTCGCATTGGTTTGCAAAACTCATCTAACTCACAGACGTTCAGCCCACCCTGAGTTGGGGAACGCCTACCCTGAGTTGTTTGTAACGGTATACATCGTTGTCAAGTCAGCGAAGTAAATCTCTTTAGCTTTCATGCTCAAATGCATTTTGAAAGCCCTTTGTCCCAAAACATTCCTGGCTGAAAGTATACAATAGTTATCAGACATTGAACTTTTACTAGCACAAAGAATATAACGGTCCTTCCTTCCTTCCTTCCATCCTTCCTTCCTTCCTTCCTTCCTTCCTTCCTTCCTTCCTTCCTTCCTTCCTTCCTTCCTTCCTTCCATCCTTCCTTCCTGTCTGTCCGACGTATACAGATTTTTACAAGAATATTTTCTCTTTCTTGCTCGGATGCTAGTATATATGTTATATTAAATTATATTCTTCCCTTCTTAGTGTTTAAGTCAACCACTATTTTAATCATTACTCCATCCATTCTAATTCCTTACTATTATAACAAGATTTTTATTTTAGTTTAACAAGGTATTTTTATTAATCTATCTTCGTTTTTAATTATCTGATTTCGATTAATTCGCCGCCTCCTAATTGCTGCCTGATACTGCGGTTACAAGATACCATGGGGACAAAGAAAATGGAATCAAAAACCAAATAATTTACAGCAGGCCGCTATTATACATGGCATATTTTCATCACGACATCGCGAAAAAGAAAAGCCGTGTTACAAAAATTTGACAAAGTCAACCAATTTTAGAGTTTATCTTCAAAATGAAAATCACTGAAACTATTCCAAATTAGGCGTGTTTTAAAGAGACCTTTAAGATCTGCAATTTTGTCTACGTTCTTATATCCTACCGTTATTCTCGCACAATATCATAGACTATACTCAGAACAATCAAGACCTGTGTTCTATTTGTCATGTAAGTAAGTAAGATATTCGTATATGTTAATAAGCTTTATGATCCGCTATTTTACATGTATTTTTATGTTTAACGCTCAGTTTTTCGTTCTTAATCTATTATGTAATTTTGTCTACGATTTATAACGTTTATTTGTTACGTTCATTTTGTCCGGGATGGCAGCCTGTAAATTCCAGACAATGCTTTCTGTTTTTCACAAATAAGTAGAAAAGTAAATCAATTTTTAGACCCACTCTTGAGAAAATAAAAATATCAAGGCTTTTTCCATCTCAAGTATAGTCAAATGAACGCATTGTCTTCAAAATCTTCACGTATCATCCTTTAAGAATTCTGAAGTTGAATACAGAGCCAAATATATTACCTTTAGGTTCTGCTTTTCAGAAAAAATATGCAAACCTAATTCTAAAATTTCCTTTTATGAACCCAGGAAGCTCAAATAGTGTTCTCAATAAAATCGCAACATCGGAGTTTTTGTTGCAAATAAATAAATTTTCTTACCTAGTTTACGTAGGTGGCATAAAAGGTGAAAATTTCGAGCATATAGATTGTATCACTGTGAAAAGTAAAGTAAAACAAAGTGAAACGGAAACAAGAACTACAAAACGAGACAGTGCTCCAACGCCGTTAGCAATGAAATAAAACTACACAGTTCACCAAATCTGAACACGCTTTTCTGTAATGTATTGTCGCGGCAACAGGCATAAAAGTTTCGACACAAATTGAAAACAAACGGCGGATAATGTTTCACGGTAATAAAGAGCTTGCATAATCAGTTTACGATCACGCGGCTAGTGTACACAAAGAAACTGATAGGTGGCTAGCGTTCACAAAGCGCCGACAATTAACGTTAGCACTGATAAGCAAGAGACGGATAGTTTATCACAGAGGTGAAAGACTTGCCGGCCCATAGAGGGTTTCACGTTTCTCGAAGGTGCAAATCTAATGATTGACAGAACAGTCTGGAATTCATGAATGGGTGTATAAAAAGAAGCCATGGCTAGTGATGACTCAGTTGTCTGTAACGAGAGTGTAGTTGTAACACGAGAATCAGCTGTGAAATGTAAACTGAACGCTGTTTATTGTGGTCTTCGACCTCGGAAGACTGTATATATGTGATGTAATGTTGTTACGCAAGAATTGAACAGTGTATTTCGACGGAAATAAAGAACATTTAGAATTTCGGCAAACTGGACTTTTAATTCTACGAACCCACAAAGTCACAGTATTATAATATTTTATGCATCATTTTCATTTATTTATTGGGGTAAAGTTGCTCTTGAAAATAGGACATTTGAAGAAATTTGAACGTGTTTCAGTATTTCATCTGGATCTCCAGCACTACTCATATTTTTGTAAGAGGCTAAAAGTACACAAGTTTGATAAATATCGATAACTTCTGAGATGGAAGTCTGTAGTCAAGTGTGCAATTTTTGACCCAAAATGTTTGCTGTCTCGTTGATCGTTACTTCAGGATAAAATATCTATGAAAATCCACAAGTCCACAACTTTTATCTGATTGTCTTGACCTTTTATGATATATTCAAGCCATAAAATATTACCTGCATAAATTATTGTAACATACTACGTCAAGTTAAGTGTTAAGTTGTTAGTTTTGTATTCAAAACCAATCACGTTTTGTTGACTAATATATAATGCTACTTAGAATCTGTGACTTATTGTTCGTATTCTCGAAGTTTTAATTTAAGATAGGGTGATCGGGATAGTTCTACATTTCCCTTAAACATTATCATCATCATTTTATTATTATATCCTTACGAACAAAAAAGCAAACATTATGAATAGTTCTCCTTTCTTAAATTAATCAACCATCAACGGAATCAATTCATTTTGCATATCTCGCAGTTCCACACAGCGTATACACTATCTCTATTCAACGACTGTGGTAATTTTGAAGTTCGTTTCCAGTTTACTCCAGGAGAAGCGTTTGAAGTAAATATTTTGTCTATAACGCATGTTGACGCTTTCACCACATCTTCTACAAAGTGAGTCATTAATATCATTATATTGAATTAGCTTGTTTACCCCAGTGGAGGAGAATTCATTAGGAAAGTACACTTCTGACTGAATAACATCGCACTTTGGTTCATGTGTTTCTAGGAATTTGTTTCAAGTCGGTCATGAAAAAGGAGGTAACAGCTGGCTAAATTGAAGGCAGTACTAGGAAAAGATGCACATTCTGTCGGAGTGTAAATAGTCCTATTATTGACAGTACCTTTTCATTTTATTTTAGAAGTTTGTTTAATAAATTATGTTGTTTAACAAATTATCTGGTCATCTTGTTATAAACTTTCAAAATCGTAAGTGTATTTTGAATCAAAAGTATAACTTAACCTTTAGTTCACAAGTTTATCCAAAGAATAATAATTAAAACACTGTACTTAAAGAATTAAAATAGGTAATATGCACATGAAGCACATAAATACTAAGTACAAGAAATGTGTGATTTGTGCAGCAATTATATAAATTCACGTATACGGCAATACGAGCTGAACCGCAATGCTTTAACGGCATTCTTTTATAACTGATTGCAAACCTCGTACATCTGCTCATTTAAATGTACTCTAAAGACCTTCAAGCCTCATTCCCTCCATTCCCTTCCATTTCACCAAGGTAAACAAACAAACTACCATAAAATTCTGAAAAGAATAATAAATACATTTACCTCCACTCACTTAAAGCCAGCCAGGCGTTCTGTTTATGTTGCCGAGTCACACACCAATGAACAAACCGCATTCATTTGAGCGTATTGAATGGAGCTAAAAGAATACCACAAGAATCTTTTGTTCCTTTTAGCTGTTCAAAACCTAATATTCCAGAAATTTTTAAAAATAAATAAGGAGGAAATATGTAGGAAATCCTTTTTGAAATGTAACAGTAATTGGTTTCCCATATTATAGGATTTGAATACATTTGTTTGCTCTGTTGAAATATCTACAGAATCCATAATAAACTACACACAGTATAAGCTGTTCCATGAGCTGCAATGCCCGCCTCGGTAGTGTGGTGGTAGAGTGTCTGCCTCACGTTCAAGAGGTCCCGAGTTCGAATCTCGGTTAGGCTATGTTTTCCCTTATCCTGAAAAGACGAATGTCAAGTAACTCTAAGCTCTATGGACCCTAGGTCCATTTGAGCATCATTTCAGCCATTCAATTTATCTTCCGATATGACTTAACGTTGGAGGACGTAAATTACAACAAAAAAGAGAGCTACAATACACAGCAGTATCTAGAATCTCTTGCCACCTAAAAAAAGGAATTTCCGTTCAAAGAGAGTTTTTGTAATAGCGTTTTTTCTGGTACAGTATTAATCTTTCGTCACGTTTCCCAAAATGTAAATACAGCAACGTCTTTAGTAACACAGTTTTCGTCCCATCATAAATCGCAATAGATAAGATAATAGCTAAATGGGTGAGATGTTTCAAATCGCATATGTGAAGACTTGAAACATTTGTTGCAGAATATGTGTGTATATTATACTATAAACGACGGAAAGTGGTTCCCCAGTAACAGACCACAGTCTATTTGGAAGTTCCTGGTTCGATCTCACTCTGAACATGGGTTATCCCTGGTTCAATAAGCAAATTTTGAAGAGGTGTGTTTTCTACTAGGGCTTCCTTTATCTCATTTCGCCTCAGATTTATCCAGTTTCCACAAATGGAAACCTCTGAGTTTTCCTCCGGCGGTCTGAGCGTTCGCCACCTGGTGTCTCCTAGACCGGTAGTCAAACCAGTAAGTGTTGGAGAATCACGCGCCTCTGCCCCTTACGACGTCCGCTCCTGCAACCCATACGCCTCTTGGTGTACTTTTATGTCATTCGTTCTCCCCAAGGGAATATGCACAAAAAAAGTCCAATTAGGGGCTCAGACGTTAACTGCCTAATCTACCTCTTTATTTATATCTATACCAATAGAACAGGAATAACTCATTAACCAGTCTTGGTGAATTATAGAATAGTTTTCAACAACATAAGCGACCAGAATTACCAGCTGAATTCCCTAATTACATTTATATTCTTACATAAGGAATAATATCCACCTAAAAGCGAACTATATTATTGCCCCTACCTTCCAAGAGTTGACACAGATGAGACGGCATCGGACATAACTTCTAACCCTAGCTGACCAGAAAACCAGGTTAAGTACCCACGCTAAATTTAGCGTAACGGAGAGCAGCTTCGCCACTTAATCACAACGTGGGCCAACAATTTATTTGACATAAGAGCTAAAAAGTCAATTGTTTCGTTCATGAACTTTCAGCAAAATTCATATTTTGTCGATAGTGTGTTCACTAGAAATTTGCAATATGTAAAATGTGACTTAAAAGCTGCTTCAATCATTTTGGTTCGACTACACAGTTGCCAATGATATGACTTAAGCCTACATATCCCGAAGTAAGATGTATCAGTAGATAAATATTACGAGACATGTTTTTTTAGTCAGTACCGTTTTGCGAATCCGCCGCCGCAGCGCTACGGTCAGCGTTACACGCATGCGTGCTGGTTACCTACACCTCTTGTCTACGCACTGACGCCATTACAGTCTGATTCTTCATTGTATACGTTGGTTACTGAGTGTTCAAGATGCCTCCGACAATCGTGAGTCCCGTCGATTGTGAAGTACGGGCTGTTATACGATGTCTTAGTGCTAAAGGCGTAAAACCGATCGATATTCATCGTGAGATCTGTGAAGTTTACGGACAAAACATTATGAGTGATGGAATGGTATGGAAATGGGTGACAGCATTTAAAGATGGCCGCATAAATGTGCATGATGAAGAACGGAGTGGGCGTCCTTCTGTCGTTACTGAAGATTTGGTGCAGAAATGGACGAAAAGGTGAGATAAAACAGACGCTTTACAATTTCATCATTGTGGGGCTATTTTCCTCAATATTCTCGTAGTGTTTTGTATCGCATTGTGACCGAGAACTGTAAGTACCGAAAATTGTGTTCACGTTGGGTTCCAAAAATGTTGACGGATTTGCACAAAACCCAAAGTTTAGGCAGTGCATTGACTTTCCTTGAGCGGTACCATAATGAAGGTGAAGATATTTTAGACCAAATTGTTACTGGTGACGAAACATGGGTGGCCTACGTCACACCAGAATCGAAACAACAATCCATGGAATGGCGACATTCATCATCACCCACAAAAGTGAAGTATAATCAAACAATTTCTGCCCGCAAAATCATGTGCTCAGTTTTTTTGGGAGAGAAAAGGAGTATTGCTAATGGAGTTTCTGCCTCGTAATGAGAAAACTATGCAGCGCCTTATTGTGAGACATTGGACAATCTGCGCCGTGCATTCCAGAACAAAAGATGTGGCAAGTTGAGTAAGGGTATCGTTTAGCTGAATGACAATGACCGTCCACATGTGGCTAATCGGACCAAAGATCGAATCAAATCTTTTCAATGGGAAACTCTAGATCATCCTCCATACAGCCCTGATCTGGCACTCAGTGACCACCATTTGTTCCTGTACTTGAAGAAACATCTGGGCCGTCAGCGTCTACAAGACGATAACGAAGTCAAAAGAGTTGTGATACAGTGGTTACCACATCAGGCGGCAGAATTTTATGAGGAGGGTATTCAAAAACTGGTGCCACCTTATGACAAGTGCCTCAATATTCACGGAAATTATGTAGAAAAGTAGATTAAGGTACAGGCTTTCATGTAAAAATAAAATTATTGCTATATCTATGCACGTCTTTGTTTTTTAATTCCAACACGGTACTGACTTAAAAACATGCCTCGTATAATTACGTGTTTACTGGTGATGATGAGATATTTTAAAACTATTTACATGTGACCTCGTGACAATGTATGTATATAATGTTATGTTCTTTTATAGAAGCAATTATATTCTATAATAACATTCTTCTGCTTGTAAGAGTACAACATGATTTGTGATTGTGATTCTACTATAAGCTTTTTAACAGAGCAAAACCACGATGAAATACAAATAATAAAACATCAATCATGCTTTGGATGAGTAGAGCTAGACTGAAAAATTCAGTGCCATAGCCGGGATTTGAACCACGGATCTGCCCGTCTCCGTCCGATTGCTCTGGACCACTGATTTAGTATGGCCAACAAGCCGACATGACATTAAATGCCGACTCGTACGTTTCCCGATAAACCACTAGGGGTTCACATATACAATGAGACACGCAACTTTTTGTGGCGATTTACTATTCTGTAAGTACTTAGGTCCCAGGGTTTATAGTTAAACCACTATGTTTTAGGTAAATTTATGGAAATAATCATTTCTTCCACACTAGCCGCGAATAGGCTAGGGTTTGGATGAGAAGAGCCAGACGTAAAAATCCAATGCCATAGCCGGGATAGTAGCTCAGTGATTTAGAGCAATCGGATGGAGACCAGGAGATCCGTGGTACAAATTCCAGTATTGGCATTGGATTTTTCAGTCTGGCTCTAATCCATTACTACGATTGTTTAAAATATTTGCCATAGAGAATAGGTCTATCTGTTGCCTTCATGTTATTTTCTCTACCCATTCTTAGTAAGATATTACAATAATTTGTTCTTCTACTGTGTGCTAATTGAAATATGCATCTGCAAAATGGGCAATTAATTATTTTTTGTAGGTACTCCGAAAATAAAGGAACCTCAAAGATAGTCAAATCTTCAAGAACTTTCCGCTGTATGATGGCTTTGAAATAAAATTTTTATCACTAATACCACAAAAGTGCTAATAACGTCTTTTTATTTAAAAGGATGAAGTATTTGATAATTCCAGCCTATAATAAATAGCAACTTTTTACTCTACAAATAATAAACTTAGTGAATTAGCGCTATCTGCATTAAATAATATTCGTCATTTTGTTAACTTCAACAAGTTTTAAATGAAGGAAACAACTATGACTCGCAGGCTAGCACCAAAATGTAAGTATGCATGTTTCATTTGACATGAACATGTTTCCAACATGTGGTATCCTTCTGAAAATCTTTAGAGCCGTTTTTATGTAATAAAAATAAAAATATTTTTCATTTATGGTTAGTAAAGACTGGCAATATTTTCCGAAATCTTCGTGTGGCATCCTTGGAGAGCGTACTTGTATTTGATATTCACATGATTTTTCATCTTGAATTAAATCCTTCACAGACATTTGGATACATGGACACACACATACATACATGATCTGTATATAACTATTTTCTTCAAAACTGCTTGTTTTGAGTCCATTGCAATCAAAATATGCATTTATAATTAAATCTTAAAGTTTAGGATGAAATCATAGTAATTCTAGTTGCATTAGGTAAGCGGAAGAGCAGGCAATACAAATGCTATTTGTGAAAATGCTAGTATTAACCTAACTCTTCAGTCACTAAGCTTAACGCGGTATACAATATCAAGGACCGTATAATTTTTTCAGAATTTTATTTAACTGAGGACGTCTTGAAACAGTTGTATTGAAATTCTGCTAAGGATAAGTCAAAATACAGTTGAAAAACTGAATGCCGTTGTCAGAATTTGAATTACGAATACTAAGCTTTCTGTACTCGTGCTCTTCCTTCGCAATACATTTTTAAACCACCTGTGATCCAGGAAATGGGCCATTAGAGGATTTTAGTGCACATTGGAGTCCTGCACTTTAGTGTTTGAAGAGCTCAAATTATTACCGGAAGTAGGGGTCTTGCTTGGTAGGCAGCTTGCCAAACTCACACGACTCCAAACTCATACACGATTCGGCTGGCTGAGAGAAGGTGTCGTCGGTTCTGTAAACATAACAGGATTTAAAGAAGAAAGGAGCGGGAGTGAGTAGCACTCTAGTATCAAATAATATGGCATCATAAATTACAAAACAATAAACATCTTGGCAAATTATGTATGGAGAAGTCTTGCAATCTGATACATTTTTTCTCAAATAAAGCTGACGTCCATGGTTAAGTCAAATGGAATTGTTTTTTAGCTAAATATACTTAAAAGACAGCAATTTTATTTTCTGTCATACTTCCATATAGTAAGGGAGAAAATATTGCATTACGCCAAATATTCCATACATTCCATTAAATATGCACGTTTTGAGACTTCAATTATAAATAATCCTTTTTATGTTCAGTATTTCCCAGATATGTAATAACAAATACCTTTTATATGGAAAACCTATTGCATTGTTTTTCATTTTCTCTAAAAGACTAACACTTTTCATTAAAATACTATATCGGTAAAATACGTTCATGGTAGGCTAAATGTAAATCTTGTATTTTCTTGGAATAACACATGGAGAGCGTGTGTTTGAAAGGTATACAAAGCTATTCAATATTAAATAAAAATCCCCTCACTTTTCGAAATTAACAATTTTGATTATTTAAACATATTAACATCAACAATAAGACGGATATCTGGACCTTTGTAAGAATAGTCTGTAACGTCATGTTCACTCAAAAGGAATTTTGTATAACCTTGCACAGCACTCATAAGAATTGGTTAAGGGATACAAGAAAAAAAATTTGGACTAAAATGTAGCTGCCTGTAAAACACACAATTTACTTCAAATAATATTTTCTGATAGTGCAACTTCCTACATACTTGCTACATATTTCTAGTTGATACATCAATACTCTGTCATTCTTTTGAATGCTTGCCCATTTTCAACTGCTTCTCAAGTGTGCATGGAAACAGTATAATATTTCGAGGTTAGTATATAGCGTCAAAAATTCGAATGTGTGTCTGTGTGTATATCTCTGTTTGTCCGTCTAAACAACACAACTCACAGCCAAAGTATACGATAAAACCGCAATTTCGTTTATATGTTCAACAATTTTCAAAGGTGCCAAAACAAGATTTTAAAGAAAGTTCCCCCACTCCTAGTTACCTTTAAAGTAGAAAGTGTATGGAATCAACATTTTAAATTCTCTCTAAGTGGCTATAATAATTTTTTTAAGGTCCTGCATGCCTAACGGACAAATGTGTTCCGTCAAGGAACACATGGCTCTTCGTTGTTTAGCAAAAAGTACTTTATACAAATGCAGTATTACCATTGCGAGTTACCACAATGAAACTGCATAGCCTTATAGCTTAAATGAAACATTAAATCCTTATGCATGGGTTCACTAATTCTTACCAAAAAGTCTATTTTATCTAGGATTGAGCTGAAAGCTTTCCAATACATGTTAAGAAACTTCACTGATATGTCATGTTGAGCGTATGAGATATATACGAGGGGGGACCCAAAAGAAACTGGATTCCGAGGGCGCTGCCACTCGTAGACGTAGTGTAGGGTTCTCACTCTAGATGGTGTTAGTAGAGACCTTCACGAAACAGCTGTGCAGACGGCGTCAGTGTAGAGCTGAAAGTGCAAGTGTGGTATTGTGTTTCTCTTACTGTTGGCGGGTTTCCTCTTCGAAGTCGTTATGGCAACTTTAAAAGAACAAAGAAAATGTTTTCCTGCTTTAGAAAACTGCAAAGGAGGCACACCAAATGCTTCAGGAAGCTTTCCAGGAGGACGCTATGAACCGCACACAGGTTTTCTAGTGGTTTGGGCGCTTTAAACGTGGTGAGATGTGTGTTGAAGACCAAGCTCATTCTGGACGGTCTTCAACATCGCGAAATGAGGAGAACATTGAAAAGGTCCGCCAAAAGATCAACGAGGATCGTCGCCAAACGATCGACCGAATTTCAGTAGCGACAGAAATCAGTTGGAGCTCGTGCCAGCGGATTTTGAGGAAGGATTTGTACATGGGACGTGCTGCTGTTAAATTTGTTCTGCCCCTTCTCACAGAGGAGCACAAAACCATTCTCATGAAAGTGTGTCAGGTCGTTTTTTCTTTATTTACGTCCTCCTACGTTGAGTCATATCGGACAATGAATGGAATGGGTGGAATGATGCTCAAATGAGTCCAGGGTCCATACAGCTTATAGTTACGTGACATTCGTCTTTCAGGATAAGGGGAAACCCTGGAACAACCTTATCCAGATAACTTACCCTGACCGAGATTCCAAATCGGGACCTCTTGAACGTGAGGCTGTCACGCTACCACCACGCTACCGAGGCGGGCTGTGTCAGAACTTGAAAACAGAGATTTCCACGAATGAAAAGAACGCTAAAAGAAGAGCGTTATGACGATGTAGAGGCGGTAAAAACAGCTTCGCAAAGGGCACTGGAAAATATCATACTTGAAGAGTTCCAAACATGCTTCCAACAGTGAGAAAAAAGACTTGACAAGTGCATCGCATGTAATGGAGAGTATTTTGAAGCTGACTGAAGTAATTTTGTAAAAAGGTTCATCAATAAAGTTTTTATGACAACAATCCGGTTGGATATTTGAAACAGTATTTGTTTCTTGAGGTACACTATGGTTTCGCAGGTCCCTTCTACTAGCTAACGTGTATTTGGGAAAATGTTTCTAATCTGCTGGAAAGTGCAATTTGACTAATATGAATTTAATGCCGCACAATAATTAGATAGTTATGTGTTTTTTTTTTTTTTTTTGTTTTTTGTTTTTTTTTAAGGAAGAGCACTCAGAAGGAATTCTTTGCATTGGATTTCAGCTCCAATGGAAAAGATTTTAAGCCATTGTCATATTTTTGCGCAGTTCTTCTTATGACATTAGAACAACGTTTATTTCCTAAAGCTATATTTAATTTCTGATATAAAGGAAAATAGGTAATGAATGTATTTTATTTTTGAGTTATTATTCCTCATCTCTTCTATATATTTATACATATATTTGCTCTCATCTTGTTACAGATCTGTCATTTTGTCATTTTAGCTGTATTCCTAGAGTGTATATTATATATACATTTGAACCGTCTGTTTTCTGTGCTGATGCCTTCAAGTTTGAGAAGAGAAGGACACTTCTTAGGGACATTATTAGATGGAGATGGATTTTCTGGAATTTATTTAATACTTATTTCACTCATAATGTTCTACATACCACATGGAATAAATATCATAAATAAAGAGATTTATTGGTTACTCCTGATATACATTGCATCCAATTAACTGCAACGGCTTAAAAGTTTCTGACAACTGTGAATTCGTAAATCATCCATTAAGTACTTACCAGTTCTGTTTTGATATTTTAGCCCCTCAGCTGTTTATTTGTTCACCAAAATCTGCTTTATGCATCTTGTAGAATAACTATTTCACGAAAGAATTATCTAGTAGTCCCGTTATGAATTTTCACTACGTCTTTGTAGTCCTTACTTCGTAACTCGTGGTGTAGTTTAGAGTTGCTTCTCTTATGTCATTTATATTAATTGATTAATTAATTGCTTGATTAATGATTATGGTTTACTTAACTTTTTTACAAAGGAGAACTGATAGGATTACCTCAGGTATTTCATCTCTAAGCCCAACTAAGATAATCATGACTTCTTGGAAACGCTAGAGGCTATTTTCGTCTGAAATTGACTAATATTCACTGTTTTCATAATGATTTTATGAAATAGAATTTCATAGTTACTGAGATAAGTTTTTGATGAGAAATGTTAATGCTAGGTCGATGTACCTCTATGTTAGTTTGAACTACGCTGTTTGTCGTAGAGATCATCAAAATAAATAAATAAGATATGTATTTAGTGGTTACGATAAAATGGCAGAGATAATATTCACAACGGACTCAAAAGAGCGCCTGAAAGGTGAGGTAGAAGGTAGCTTTTCAATCAGTCAAGCTTTTACCTAGGAACAGAAAAAAGAAGCAAAAAAGGGTTAGTAAGCGCACGCCTGTGTTATTTTTCTTCCATTCCATGCTTCACTGCTTTTGTTTTGTTTTTATTGGTACTAAACTTCGTAGTAGGAAGTGGAGCAAAGAGGAAGAACCTTTTCGTAAATTAATAAAAGGCACTTCCGCCAGCCCAACACTTCTCTTGCAAATCCATAGACTGATCTGGGTTTTCTTCTGCATCTTTCATTGTTGCGAATCCTGTTCCCTGATTTTTTTGTTGGTTTTTAAGGAAAAACATCCATTTATACCTCCTTAATGGAAGCACTTTGCTGTCTCTAGCAATATTTTGCCTCTTTATTGAAATAGCAGCTAGAGAAGGGTCTCTGTAACATCATCGAGAGATGTCACTAAATATCTTTGCAGTTAGTTAATTACATCTCTGCAATACGACGTAAAATAACTTGGGCATCCCAACTTCTCTAATTTAACAGTCACAACACGTCCATCTGGAGGACAACTAAAACAAGCATCACCAAGTGAACTAAATATGATATACAAAGTAGTAACTAAGTTAATTAATAGTTAGTATATGGCAAAATAACTGTATAAAACCCAACTTATTTATCAGTATTTTCTAAGCTCTCTAATCTTATTTAGCGAGTTATTTTACATTTTAGTTCTGGTACTACTAGCTGTTTACTTAAGCAGATAACGTTCGAAATAAAGAGAAAAATGTACGTGAATGTGTATGATATATGGGTCTAAACGTTCTATGTACTCTATAGGCGCTTTTAAACACTGTAATAATGTAATAACACCTTCATTTAAAGTTAAAGCTATTTAAAATAATTAACATTTAGATACGTAGAATTCATAGCTCATAATTCTTACATGAAAAGTGTAGAAAGAGATGTAGGTACCTATGTTAAAAGAATATTAGGAAAACATGCTAAAGCATTCATATCTATAGCACGCTGGCATTTTTCCATTTCACGGACAAAAGTTTCCTTTTTATCCTTGACTGTCAAACAAAGGAAAACATATACTGCTACTAACAAGTTTTGCATTCTTTAATACTAATTATATTGGTATGGGGAAGCATTACAATCTACCCAACATTTCTAACTGAGTTTTATGTAAAATGCTGATTTGGGATCCCTGGATGAGAAAAGTCAATTTGGAACTTCGTATTCAGGTTCAGCATCTTCCATAGCCTAGGTACTAGTATTTTCAAGAAATTCCTTCCCCATTCCCAAGTACCGTTCATATATGCACATGGGGCTGATTAAAACATCATATATATGTTAAATCAGAAATGCAATCTTTATACTGAATATTTAAATATACAATAAAAGTCCCTTTATACGATTGCTTTCTGTATTTTTTATATAAAAAGAAAATTGAATAGCAACAGATATTCTGCAGAAAAATACGCAGGGTTGTTTAACACAGGCTATTTGTATCAATCTTTTTCAAAAGATTAATTATCCACGAAATATTTCATCTACATATTTAAATCTTTACCACACCTCACGAAAAGTCATCCTTAAAATGCGCGATTCTTTTCTTTCTCCCTTTCCTAACATTGAATCGCTATATCATGTTGCCATGAATAAACCTCTGTGTGCTCTTTAAGCATATTAAAATTTTGCTGTTTTAATTCAAGGAATAAATTATGTTGAATGAACTGTTCTAGGAAACATACACATCCTAGTGTCATAGGGAAGATAGAATAATAAATATTAATATTAATAGTAGTATATACTTGCTAATATATTATTATTTTATATAAATAATATAATATTATATTCCAAATATTTATTTAACAATTAAACTAACCGAAAAGTGATTTTAAATATTCTAGCTCGTATGATTTTGTTACTTTGTAACTTAGAACGCCCAATCTCTGCTATGTAACTTGGGTTAGGTTGCCTTAATCTCTGTCGTGATGCAGTGGACTAGAGAGTGGCAGCTGGGGTTCCCGGTCATCGAATATTCTCTTGTCCGATCTCATCCATCAGCGACGGGCTTTTAAACCCAGGTGCCCTTCCAGATTTCACTTAAATGAAGTTCTACTTGAGTACAGAATGAAAGATCTTTAGGTCAAGCTCCACGGGTTGTTCAGCATTTCCCAATTCCCACATCTACCGACTCTCTCACCAGTATTAGTTATCCTTTTGATATCTTATGCCTCTTATTATGCACTTGTGTACTTATATGTCCCTACCGTGCTGGTTTTATTTTAGTTAAATTAATTGTATCTAGATGTCAACTGTATTTCAAATATCTGATTGAATTTTTAGATTAACTAAATCTGGTCACATTAATCGCTGTTGAATTTCTCTAGTAATCGCTTACCTTATTTATGTGTTACTTCTTCCACAATATCGTAATATTCAGAAGATACATATTTACTTTCCCGAAAACATCATATTATATAAGATACCTGTGTTATAGAGCAGCAAAGTACCACCAAAAATCTCCAAATACCAATAAATTCCTCCAAAGAGTTTACCAGTAACAAAACCCAAATGATTAAAAATAAACTTCCAGGGTTTATTTGTTTCTCACAGCATACTACACGAGTTACAGTTAAAACGTTGTTAAAGAAATCTATAACTGATATTTATGTATTGTATTGGGAATGCTTTTCGTTAATACCGAAATATAAAACATACTTGTTACACTTATCTTTTATACTGATTGTCTCATTCAATACGAAGAAAACGTTTAATTAAGAAAGCTTTCAGTTATTTCCGGAAGAAGCATTTGCATTTTAAAAAGGCATTTTAATGATATAGCCTACACACAGCCTATGTCCTGTACAATAAACTTCAAAATAATGTTTTTAAGTCTGAAAATTTAGTTCATTTTTCCTTTTTTCTTAAGTGAATACTCCATTTTGGAGCTATATACCACGAGCATGTTATTAACAATTGCAAAGTAGTATGGTTCCAGAGAAATACAGTTAAGATAAAATGTATAAATTTCCGAAAATATAATTACAGGAAAATTAGCTCATTATACAGGGTGTATATAAATGAATATCGGGGTTTCAGCTCCTTGTAATATTTATTACATTAAACTTACAGTTATAAATGATATGTCAAATGAAAAAGAAACTCAGTTTTGTTTGTTGGCACCAGTGCGCATGTGCGTGCAACTTTCTGCCGCAATCCGCTCGACAGCGGTAGTACCAAAGATGGCGACTAGTAAAGAGAAAGCGTTTTGTGTTTTGCAGATTGCAAATGCCGAATCTGTAGTTACTGTGCAACGTGAGTTCCGCATTAAGTTCGGCTGTGATCCTCCTAGTGATAATAGCATTCATAGATGGTATCATCAGTTTGAAGATACCGGCTGCCTTTGTAAAGGGAAGAGCACGGGACGACCAAGAGTAAGTGAAGAGACGTTGAGCGAGTGAGAGAGTCGTTCACTCGTAGCCCAAAGAAATCAGTCCGGAAGGCTGGTTCGTGAATTACAAGTTCCTGTGTCGACTGTTTGGAAAGTTGAAACAAAACGTTTACGGTTGCGTCTTTACCGTTTACAGTTATTGCAGGCTCTAAAGCAGACAGACCACGGATTACGTGCCAACTTCGTAAAGGATATGTTGTTTCATGACGACGAAGATTTTATGGATTGTGTTGTCTTCATGATGAATCGACCTTTCACCTTAGTGGACATTTTAACACTCATATGTGTGCATTTGCGGCACAAAAAATAATCACGATATAGTACAAATGCAACAGGATTCCCCTAAAGTGAATGTTTTTTAGCCGTATCCCGGCGAAAAGGGTATGGGCCTTTTTTTTGGGTGAACCTACTACAATTGGCACTTCTTAGCTTGATAGACTAGAGGAATAGCTCTTCCCTCATTTGGAAGAAAATGGGCCAGAGCACTTCATTTTCCAGCAAGATGGTGCGCCTCCTCACTGGCATAGCAAAGTATGCGGTTGGTTGAACGTTACTGTACGCTGGATAGGCCGCAAGGATCCCAATAACAGGGCTTGCTATGCATGGCCTCCACGTTCTCCTGACCTAAAGTAATGCGATTTTTACTTTTGGGACTTCATCAAGGATCGTGTGTACGTGCATCCGCTACCAGCTAACCTCCATGAATTAAGAAACCGGATTGAAGAAGCTCTTGCTACCATTACTGAATACACACTTATCAACGTTTGGGAAGAACTCTGCTATAGACTTGATGTGTGCCGTGTGACAAGGAGTAGTCACATTGGACATTTATAAGGTTCAGGTAAAACTGTTTGAGTAATTTTTCATTTGACATATCATTTATAACTGTAAGTTGAATGAAATAATATATTATAAAGAGCTAATACCCCGATATTCATTTATATACACTTTGTATTACGGCACTATTGATAATCATACTTCTCGGAAGTAATATTATTGTTAGTTTCTCGCATTCTTCTTACAGTGAAGTAATATTTAGAAATGTTCTTTTCCTCTAACACTATCTTTAATTTTAATTTTAATGCATCGTTTTCTACGAACAAATTCGGTATTTCAACTGTCAGAGTCTTACTTGTTGAACCTTATGTAACAGACTCGCGTTGTGGCATTAATTGCAGCGTGGAGATACTTTTCTGGGGAAATGTCTTTTTCTTTTATTAATTATAAACATACATAGTTTGTGTACGGTATAATCTTGCACATAATTGCACTACTGCACTGCGAGCTGTATAATATTGCAAGAGGGAATTTGATCCCCGCTTTTGATGTGCAGAGACAAACTACGTACTCCCTAGAGCTTTATTTTATTTACACTACGTAGATCATTATGGTTGCATTTTTAAATATTTAGCTATGCTTAAAGTGTATGACAATGTATTCGCCGTCGTACAGATAGCACATTTATTTTTCTGGTTACGTATTGCTAATATTATAAATTATTTTCCGCAATCATGAGTTAATTTATGTGTTTATGTAAAAATATTAAAATTAGTGAATCCAAACGTCATAAAGAGTATTTCCGTTTCCTACTATACAGTTTAGTTTTGTGTTTAGCAATGATATCATTGTTCGAAAACAGGAACTTCCTCAAAAGGAGATTTTCATCACTGAGGCCACCGACTCTAAATTACCCAGATATATGTTTTACTAAATTACGTACATGGTATATATAATTATACCAACTGAACATCTATCTTGTAAAGACTGCTCTTTAAAGCCATGTTGCTGTTCCCACTTTGGCGTGATGTCAGCGAGGTAATGCGTTGTTGTGAGCTCGTCCTGGATTTCTCTGATGCAAAGGTTTACATTGGACTGGTTACGCCTACGTCGTTGATAACGTGAGATAAATAATGACTCTGAAAGCTTCCACATAAGCTAAAATCTGATAGTAGCTTCAGAGTATATGTATGCACATTTCGTAATTACAAAAAATTACTTAGATGCCTGGCAGAACTTATTTGCATAAGCTAATTAACTGAAATTAACCTCAGTTAGCAATAAATCAACACTGATCGACCTAACAGCGGTGAATGGTGAATATATAGAGTTGGCGTGTTTACGGAATATAATTTATCATTGGGAATGGATTTGAGAATGCCTTGAATTTACCGAAAGAAAATTACGAGTCAATTGCGAATTCTGTGTCATAGCAACATACTGCCGTTATATCTCGACTGAACATTGCTGGAGTTCAGCTCCTGACTGTGGTATTGAACTCTTCACTGTTTACTACATTATTTAATATAATTTTGTAAGCTTGTGATATTTAACTAGATGTACTGCATTGGGCGGTGATTAAAATGATAAAAATAGCTTGAGTCCTACGCATGTACCCTTTGAGAACACAGTAACAAATGTATATAATGTCCTTGAGAGTTGACAATCGTGAAATGACCACTGGTGAATAGTGAACTCTTAAGTTCTAAAATGTAGAACTTTTAACCAACATGTTAGAGCATATTTAACAATAATTTTATTTCAATGTTTTAAAACGTAATCAAATACCTTGTTTGTTTGTTAACAAAGATATATTACTCTCAGATGGTATGAATATCACTTCTGACCTAGGATAAGCAAAGTGGTAGTTGCAATACGTTTTTTTATGTTAACATAACATGAGATCGAGCACTGGTGGTATGAGATGTCGGGGGAACCGGAGCGCCCGGAGGAAACCCACACCTACGGCACTTGTCCACTACAAATTCACATGCGGTCACCCGGGATCGAACGTGGACCACTTTGGTGAAATTCCTGAGGTCTGGCCACTTGGCCAAGGCATGACTTATTTACTTTTGGGAGGTAAACAATCATCATATGGTAAATATGGTAATTTAATAGAACAATGATTTATTCCTTTTTGCACTAATATAATAATGTGAATAAATTGATATTGTGAAGTTTGCCCCTTTTTCAGTGCGGCTACTCGTAAAATGATCCAATAATGCTGCACTTTTCTCCAAACTCTTCAAACTCCATCTTTCTTGTCCCTGGAATCTCCCTCATAATGCAATATTGACGGTAATCATTGACTGTAACGGATTACTCAGCTGAACATTTATATAGGTGCGAAATTTATACAGACGTTTAAGTATCTACAGAGCTCCAGGCAGAAATTCCTGATAACCTCTCATTCTCACCACCAAATGAAACTCTAAATGGTTGATGGGAAGCGCATTTGATCATTTGCAGCCTTTGTCACAATACCATTATAAAACACACATGATAATAAGCAGTAAATTAGCTTACTGATTCGAACCTATACAATGAAGATCTTGCACTTTTCATGCTATTCATTCATTATTGAGTCTCCTAGCCACCATTAGTACAGCAGCGGCAGTGAGATCTGAAGATTGCTGAAATGTTGTTGGAAATTGCTGACTATAACACTATGGTCAGCATATTTTTTTGAGGTGGGGTTAATAGACAGGAAACGGTGAACTGTCTAGCACAGAGATTACACTTTCCATAGTGCGATTCCTAAAAAATTATTTGGCTAGACAATGTTCTGCAACATTCTCTGCGGAGAAATATGTTTCAGTGGTAAATTCTTAGGGGAAGCACATTATAAAATTGGTATTTATTTGATGCGAAAACTAATTTCCTTTCAGATAATTTACGTATTCCAATTTCCATTATAAATTTATCTGCGGATTCATTTGAATTCGCAATGAAAAATACCTCCGCAAATATCTTCTTTGGCCGCACTCTCGATACGAAACAATAGCATGTGTGAAATTTGAAAGTTCTGGAACAGGAAATAATAAAGACACTATTGTAATACGAATGCATCGGTACTCAAATGACCTACAAATTAATGAACAGCATCATTTGAGAACAATCAACCAATTATGGAAACCAGAGGCTGCAAGAGATGTACATCAGCATTTTATACCTCTCTAATAATATCTTTTTTTTAAAAAAAGTACATGTCTTCAACCAATTACTTTAGTAATAAAAAAAACTTTTAAAGTTTTTCATTTAATTTTGTTTAATGAGGCTGCATTCTCATTTTAGCCAATAATGTAAGCGCTGAAGCTAAAAGTAAACAAAAGAGACTTAAGAATTATATTACACAAATTTGGCTGTTTATTAACATAACAAGTTTAAGAACAGATTTCATTGTGTGTAGTACCAAAGATAACAATTAAGTCGTTCTACAGGAAGAGGTAACATGTTAGCCTTGGTTCCCAGGATCGTGTGTTCAAATCTGGCGGAGGAGGATGGATATTTTGGGTGTAAAAATTCTTAGCACGTCTTCCTTCGGAAGGTAAGTAAAGCCTATGGTCCCGTGACGTAGACTTACAGCAAACCTGATAGAGAGACCTCTGAGCAAACTTATGTTGTTCTTCTCACAACGAAACGTTAAGAATCACAGGTATTGAAGAATGCTCATAAATGGGAACTCAATTTCTTAACAGCAAAATGAAAAGATAAACTTCACAGGGGTTTGCAGGTTGAAATGCACTGACGTTATTCAACATATTCCCTATTTAGTTAGTTTTGTGATTTACTTCTAACCTCTTCAGTTATATTATTTGCTAAAGTAGTCAAGCCAAATCTAACACAAGGTTATGTTATACTTTAGACATAAACACTCGCGACTTACAATCGGTTGCGAGTTTTTAGGAATAGCAGAGTTTCTTGTTACTGATCAATAATTTGTTGAATACTCTCTGATCAAACGGTACAACAACATGTGTTATCCCCAGAAGTGTACCTCGTATGCCAAAAATACTGTCCAGTCCTTTCAATGGTTTATTAAATAAGACTAAGTAGAAGGACTATATAATATAAAATGCAACAAATGAAATGTCCCTCCTCGTTACATACTTAACATAGCTACTCTTTCGTATTTTCTTCGTTAAGTACTGTAATATGTATGTTTTAAAGTTAGAAGTAACCTTTGAAAACACTGTTTTTTCTTCAAGGGCACAGGGAATTATATCTCTTCACTTCCATGAATTATTACTGTACGGCAAAAGCTCTTTGAACCTGTAGCAACAGAAATAAATATTAAACGTGCATGACGGCAATCAGTATTGCTCAGTCTTTTTCGAGGCTTATCAAATTATGAAACCATTAGGAAGCGAAATCTATTAAGGAGGTGAAGTTCCAGAACACCGCCAGGGGCAACCGCGGAATCCAGGAATTTCCAGCAGCATTCAATTTAACAGAAGGAAGCACAGAGTTGTAAAGAATTCCGAGATAAGGAAGAGAAGAGAAGACGAGGGCGGAAGGCATGCCTCCCCCTCCTGTTCCTTTTCTTTGGAATAAAACCAGGACGTTGCAGAAATTATTTCTCATTAGTTGCCTTCATAGATCATCGATAGCGATGCACAGGTTCCCTCGCTACCTGAGCTCAGTTTTCGTCTCGTGCTTAAATCGTTCCACTCGTTCAATAAATAGGTCTTCTTCACTTCCAACAAACGGCGAGCAGCTCAATGCCAAAGTGGCCACAATTTTTAAGCACTTTACTACCCTTCTCAGCTTGCGAACTGATAACGAGGATCTCAAGCAACTAGTACATGCGCCCTGCGGAGTAGAGTAAAAACTACTCACCTTTACTATTTGGTTTATTTAGTTAAGGTTGAAATAATTTCAGTAATCCATTATTCAGTACATGAGTATTACTTTCCCTAATAGGTGCTTACAGTAATAAAGATGTAATATACACAAAAATTCTTTGTTAAGATTCTATAAAATGAAGGAGAGAAAGAAGGAAAGGAAGGAAGGGAAGGAAGGAAGGTAGGAAGGAAGGAAGGAAGGAAGGAAGGAAGGAAGGAAGGAAGGAAGGAAGGAAGGAAGGAAGGAAGGAAGGAAGGAAGGAAGGAAGGAAAGAAGGAAAATGGAAAATAAGCAAGGAGAAAAGAAGTCTCATGCAATTTGATTAAAATGCCATATACTTGAGATTTTACAAATGAGAAATTAAATGGCTGTCTTAAATTCACAGGAAGTAGCTCATCAGGTCCTTTTCATTTGAATAGAATTTTATAGAAGTTTTCTAAGCGGTTAAGTTATATGAAGTAAACAAAACCTACTAAATAAGAATATATACTTCTTTAAAACACTCAAGTTATTTCAAATATTTTTACCGGGATGTTAGGTATTTCCGAGACATCCATTGTTATTGGTTTGAACCTTTTAATACATAATTATTTCAAATGCTGTCGTTATTCAGTTGTTTGTCGCAATGTTCATGGTGTGGAGTTTCAAGTCCAAAAGCGAATACCACTGAAATATACGATTACTAAATCAAAACTGAGGATTGAGTTTTTGCTAATGGATGCTTTCTGACTGCTGGATTTCCAGCTTGCCAATCTATACTATTAATGTTCCTCAAAGGCCTCTTTAGCAGGCATGATTTCTTTTGCACAGTGTAATTGAGGCAGGGGACTACCGCTATTACTTCTATGTAGGAAGCCAAAAGAACAAAGTTCATCGACTTCCGTCGGTTCCAAACCCGTAGCCTCGGGAATCAGAGAAAACATGTTACTCCTACGCCACGGAGGACAATTTTTACGAGTAGATTACAAGTGACAAGGCAAAGTAAGGTATGCCTCTTAAAAGCAGCAGTGCTGTTACATTGATAGATGATACTGATAGAACTAACAGGATGAAATCATGTAAGTGCACAAATATGAAAAGACTTTAAACAATTCGGTAAAGTGGCAGAGAGCAATTTGATGCAATGACCTATTTGGTAATCAGAATTTCCAAGAACATGGGTCAGACGGCATGAAAACTCTTTGAACAGATGATAGTGCATGCAGACCAAAGAGAGTACGTCGAGTTGGATCGGTAACATCGCGACCATCAGTCACCAGGCACTATTTCCCGGTCAAAGTTGGTACGCGCTCTTCATCCCCATCTCCACCACACTCAAAGATGAAACATATTTTGCCATAATCAAAGCACTTGACCAAGGACTGATCCTTCAGAAGCAACATTTGAGAAAATTATTCCGATTATTGAAGGCCGGAGGACTGTGTGTTTTTCCATGGAGTGTATTGTTATCGGTCACGTATGTAAACAACTGCAGGTTGGTGTAGCCTGACTATGACAACCGCCTCGCTTCCAGAGAAAACAAAACAGTAGCGTTATACTACACCTGGACCTTGGGCCTGCATACACTTGTAAAGCAATGCTTCACTGTTCGCAGAGTACTACGTTTGGTTGTTTTCGATGGTCGCACATTTGATGGCCCCTGCTCTATTCTGATGTCATTCATACTCTGTGTCCAACTAACATGTATCGTATGTGAGCGCACATGTCTCGGATCTTTACGATTACATAGCAGGGTAAGTTTTGAGCAGACCCAATTCAAGACCAATAATACCATAGATAATTATAGTAATTAGGGCTGTATGAAGTATGCAGTCCAGAACTCTAGAAAAATCTCATAAAACAGCAGACCTAGCACTGTGTTCTTCAGTCCTTGTTAAGATATACGTAATATTTCTTTTGATAGCAATGAATATGGACATACAACGTACTCGGTATCAGAAAATGACGAGTTATTTTTTAAATATTAAATAAATTCTACATACATAACAGATCTAATGTTTTGGAAACAATTGGTACTATAGATATTTGCACATAAATTCTAGTACATAGATCTAAAACCGTGTTTGGAAACGAAGCAACCACACATTCCTTTAGACTCTCTAGATTAGAAATATACTAGAAAATTATTATCTTGTGCATTGCATCTTTATGAAACACTTATTGATAGAGGGTACTGTAATAAAGTCCTTTGCATTTTTTTATGATTATAAAAAATGTTTCCTCTACCATTCTGTGAAATCGGGTTCGATGTAAAATACTTCAGCGGCACATGAGCAGTGTTAAAAATGGAACAAAATACTAGAAATCCTGAACATGTCATTATAATTAGACTCAGTAGATTCCCAAATTTACTTCAAAACTAAGCCGAACGCTCACTGCATTATCAGCCGGGAGGTGTAGCATCGAGTTACCGTTGCTATTTTTAAGTGGCTGGCGGCGCTGTGCGCATAAGCCGAGCTTTGCTCGAAAGATACTTTTTACCCTTGAGTCAGTCGGTGCAAGTGGCTGAACCGACCAGTGAGGTGGTAAGTGGCGGATTTGTAATATGTAATAATTTGTTTCTTTCTAAAACGTGCCTTTAGTTTCTGGCCTGGTGCCTTGTGCTCGTGAGAAAAGACAACGGTTTATAATTTAATCTCTTGTTGGGACCTAATTTTGTTCCAAGTATGGAATCAAAAAGCAAACTAAATATGTGTGACATATATGTACATTTCTTCGATTGAGTAGATAGCAAGGGATTGTCGTCAGGGAATAGTAACCTGTATATAACGAAGGGATGAAATAAAATAATATTTATATCAGATCCACCAAAATTTTTGGTACGGCTTACGTAGGAAGAGGCAGACCTTCACCTTGTGACAGATATTGCCATATACGTTTCTCCATTTGATCCATCGGCTCCTAGTTGCCTTCCGGTTACCACGTTTTATTTGTTAAAAATATTGTGTAAAATACATCCTGAAATTACCAAAGTCAAGGTAATCTGTGAGGAAATATTAAAATTTCTTTGTGTCTGTATTATATCCCAAAAACCCTGTCTGTTATTGTACCAGTTCTTTTAAAGTTTGGCTGGGATGGAATCCCGTGAAATGAAATGAAATGTGCAGTGTTTAACGCCCGCTTTCACTACATACGACACCCCAGGCGGTGACACTGATGGCACATGAGATGAAGGTGGAGCACCGGTGGAATGAGATGGCGGAGGAAACCGGAGGTCCCGGAGAAAACCCGCCCCACCGCCGTGTTGTCCACCACAAATCTCACTTTTCGGTCGCCTGGGATCGAACCCCGGCTGCCTTGGTGAGAGCCAAGCGGTCTAACCACTGAGCCACGGCGTGGCCTGGAATCCCTTGGCCAACCTACCTGACCAATAGGGGGTTTCCCGGGTTGCCAGGGAATGCTACGTAGGTTAATTATATTCCCCGAGTTTTGGTCCCTCCATTCACATCAATTATCATTTCACAGCATCTATTATCTGGGTCTCTTTCAGGGTAGAAGTGTCGGTGGATGTCTCAGCGCTGTCGTGACTCCTTGGGTCGACCGTTGCTTGCCTAAGATTTAGTAGCTTTTAATACCTTTCACCTTTAAAGACTGATTTAGCTTGTCCAATGTTCGTATTGCATCGTACAAATAGTTTATTTATCTTATTTTTCATTTGCTTAAATGCATATTTGTACCAAAAAACATGATATTTAATATTGGTGTTATACTTGTAGAAACGGAAACCTTAGGCTTCCGATGCTATAAGCAAGTGAGGGAGTATAAGACTATATTAGCTAAGGAATGTGTCACAAAGCTATACACGTGAGAAAAGTCAACGAGAGGGCAAAAGTTCCCCTTAGGAATGCGAGACGGTTGGGAAAGGTGAGAAAATGTCAGAATATGTCTTCCCTTGACCTCAAGGGTCAAACCCCGGTGGGACAAACACTGAAATGCTGCCTAAATATAGGAGGGGGTGAAAGACCAATCAGATTAAATATAACGAAAATAAACCTCCAATCAAAATTGCTATACATCACGTGATACGAGCGGAACAGTCATGAAATAGAAAAATGGGCGTGGATAGATAGGTCCGCTGTCGTGAAAGGACGCGAACAGACCAGGAAAGCCGCGACACTTCATCTTGGGGCGTTTCGGGGGATGAAGGCGTAAAGCGACGAGACAGTGCAGAGTAACACTTAAAATTAGATGCGGGAAAGTGAAACGTGGGCAACTTGAATCAAAGAGTGATACCGACGAGTGGCGAGCGAGTGTGTTAGGGAGCGAGATCATTATATAAATGTTCCTATCAATAAACTGGTGAGAGAAGTAAACAAGGAAGCATAGTGTATTTGCACTTAAACGCTGGACCCTGAGACAGAGTATACTTATGCTCACCCTTACCTACCACAGAGAACAACCCGCTAGTCCGGAACATAATCTGCTTTTCCCTGATTGCGTCCTACACCAAAAGGATCCTGACCTCAACGCCTTTTTCCTGAACTAGGATTGTACCCACCGATTCCCGCCTCATTGTTTGAAGTTATTGAAAGATATCAATTTTCTTACGTAAAGTACAGAAACTGTTATAATCAGGATTTTAAAATTCCCCCATTCAAAATTCGTATCAAATTTCTTACAAATAAACAACTGGCGAAATCTAAACGTAACGTAAGTCGAGTTTACAATGAGTTTTTCCCGATAAACCAAAAGGAGTTCTCCAATTATATTTTAGGTAACATCAGATACACTTAGGAAATTTAATACTCACTTGGTATGTTTATATATAGTAATAGAAGTCCAACGGATATCGGAAGATGCAGTGTTAATACCCCGACTGTAGCACTCAATTTTTCATTATAACTTCCAACTCCTGTCCTCAACAATACCTTGAGTGACAACTATCATGCTTATGCCTACATTCTTTTGGAATGAAAAGTAGCTTTGTTGCCTCTCGTGTGCTAAACGCTTAAAACTAGTACTGAAATTTCAGCACTCAACTTCATTATTATCTATTTCTGGGGCAAGTAGCTCTATGTGCATAAAACCTACGTATGTGTTATCTACAAATTTACAAGTTTAGATACTAACAATAGTATGGGTAGATTCGTGCAGGACGCTGGAGCTTCAGTTGCGATATACAGGAGTAAGTAAGCTCTATATTGCTCAGTATACCAGAAGTATGTCACTGTTTTTCATCATTGTCCAAGTTAAAGTTATCTTGTTTCTCTATTTTTGTTCAAGAGATCATCTATGCTTACACATCTCCGCATAAAATAATAAACTCCGGGATTACTTCTGCGTTACATTTTTATGTAACTACGGTAACAACAATTTGTTACCGAGAGAGCTAAAATAGTGTTTGAATAAGCGTTTTAATTCAGACGCATTAGGTAATAATGAATGTATTCTTAGTAAATAATTTAATTAACTTATATTTAATTTATTCGCCGAAATTAAGTGCTTTGAGATTCCTTTCTATCTTCTAATTGCGTTATAAATAAATACATGATATTTAAAATTCAAGAGCACAACACTATATAGTGGCAAGAAAAAGAAAAGGAAATAAAAGAAAAGAAAAAAATAGTTTTATTTCAGACAAATGCTCAAGTTTCGGACATTTATGACTTTATGAGCAAGGAAAGGTAAGAGTACCTAGCCACTGAAAGTTTGATTTATTATGGCACTGATCAGTATATTTATTTAAAACAGACTGAGATTGCTGCACTGACGAATCCTTCCCCCGCAACTATGAGCGAAGCGCTTCTTCCTTAAAACACCCTGCTTGTGCAGTATGCAAGAACCCTGCTGATTAACATAAATGAAACAGGAATTAGCTTTAAAGGCTTCATGATAAGCCACTGTCTCAAATACAAGAAATTAGATATCATGTGCAAAAAACCAAAACGAATATTCCATTGTCTATTAAAATGTATGGGGTAAAGGTGCAAATATGGTCAATTACGCTTGGAAATTATTGCAAATAAAACATTGGCTTTTATTGAGATAAAAATTATTTAATTAACAGTAAAATATATAGGAAAAGTAAGACCGAAATAGATGAGTTTAGCCAAGAAAGACAAAGAAAAACACAATAAAGAAATCTAAAAGCTGGGATTCCATTAAATAAATGAACAAGTGGTTCAGTTTAGTGCATTATTATGAATTGGTATGAACTTTTTCTAATGTAATATAGTGTAACCAATTACTCAAGCAATATTAGAAATGTGACTGATGATTGTAATAGCTAAATAGTAAATATACTATGTTTCAAATACCATTTTAATACATGTATTCAAAGTCATATAAACTGCAAAATATGTTTTTGAGCCATTAAATTATATTTAATTAATAGGTAAAAGTAATAATAACAAATCAATACATAAGTTTCATGCTTCTATGATGAGATGTACAAAACGTGAAAACATTAACCTTTTGCAAATACAATATTATCAAAATATTTCGTACTTGATTCCATAAAAAGAAAATATGTAATAATATCCTTAAATATTGTTTAAAATATTAAATAATTTGCTCTCAAATTTACTAATAAAATATTAGTAAGTACCTATGAAGAAAAAAGGCGTGGCTCATAATGAAATAATGGACTTTGATCTCCTTGGGAATCTTCTATCACTTCGAGGCCATTATTCTTGAAAGAAAAGACGCGCTAAATCTGAAGCCTATTAACTGAGAAGGGGTCAGCTTTTAACCGTGCAAACAAAGGAAGATAGCAGTGATGAGAAAATGTCCTCGGATATCAAGACTTAATCACCCACAGGTTCTCCTGCCTCATTTCCTTGAAAAAGTACTCGAGAAAAATTTCTTTAGAGCAATCAAACTGAGAATAACATTTTGTGTAATCATATATAATTTGTCAACAAAAGTGTGTAGCAACACTGATGAAGGTTTAATCAGTTCATCTTCGTTTTTCTGTTGTTGATAAAAGCAGCCAAAGTAACTTATACCCCCACGGAAAGTTGCAATGCGACATCCGTTTTTATGCTAAATATTATTCTTTGTTCCCTATTAAATGTAATTGAATATCTGGAATCAGAATATTTAAGCCATTACTTAGTTTGCCAGAAATTTTTGTTTTCCACTAACATTTTTTTCTAAGTTGGTGACAAAATAAAATTTATTATATAAACAGACCGCAGATTACCCAATTGAAAAATAACCGAGATAGTTGCGTCACTATATAAAGAGTTCAAAAGTGCTATCTGCTGGTGATTTCATACTCGCTTCCACATAACTGTTTTGAAAAACGGAAAATTATAAAGCGCTTTTACACATCTAAGAGACGTCAATTATTTTATGAGAATGATAAATCAGGAACGTCCAAAAATTGAGTTACGTTAACTATGTATAGTGTTTGGAAATAAAATGAAAACACTGCTGGTTGCAAAAGATTACTTCACGTTAAGTAATCTTTAACTGCGATATATATATATATATATATATATATATATATATATATATATATAATGTTATATAATTTCACTTTAATCTAACAGAGGGAAAGATAATATTGGGAAAGTGAAGGGAAAAGAGCGACAGAACCAGACCAAATTTTAAATGTGGTTCTGTATAACCTAAATAAGCTAATATAACCTAGGATGATATATAAATATATTAGATGCTTTTTACATAAGTTATTTAACGATTATCTATGGAAATAAATTTATTACATTTAATTATATAACAGGCACATGAGAAAATAAAGCCCCTAAAAATTCCACAGTGAAATTGTACAAATCATTGGCAATACCATCTCTGATATATGCGGATCAGAAAATGTACATAAACAAAGATAAATAGTACTAGAGTACACATATCAGATATGAAATTTTAACAGCAATAGCTGGGTATACTAAATGAGACGACAGAAATGAAGTCAATATATCAAGAATGAGTTAAAAATAGAAGAAATAAACCATATTGTTGCTAACAACATAAATCAATGGGAAAGACCTTGTATGATCAAAGGATGGATACTAATAGAACACCTAAAGTAGCCATAAACTCTAAGTGTTAAGTCTTAAGGTGCAAGAATCAATGAAGATCGAAGAAAAGATGGGCAGATCAAATTGGAGGTGGAACGCATTGAAAAGTCCAAAATCGTGAAGTAGAAGTCTACGGCAAAATAAATTTCCTGACTTATAGAACGAGGCAAGAATGATGATACCTACAAGGGAACTATCACTGTAATCACACCGCTACCTACCTGAAAATTTGATGGTATAATGCTTGCTTTATATAAACCATGTGTAGCAAATATCTGCTGCGGAGTAGAACCGCAACGCCCAAATCTGAAGCCTGGAAAGTGCCACATACGAGCACTTGCAAGTAGCTGCTGGACATCCCTCGTCAGTTCAGTCAGGGTGTAGATCACTACTCCTCGGGGATAAACAATTCCTCTCGTGCAAAGCTGTGTTACTATGCCTACATGTTTGTAGGTATTCTAGACTCATTTTCGGGTACATAGGGCAGAGATGATGCAATCAAGCTCTCAAGAGCGTACAGGTGTGAGCTTAGTGATAGCTCCCTTGTTAACAACTTAGCGGATGACTGAATACCAAATGCGTAGTAATTAGGCAACACTGCTACACTTCAACATGATAATAGCTATTATACTTTAATAATAATATAAATTTCACAGTGGTGTAGCAGTACACTACTTTGCAGCTTGAAGTTAAATATGCAATCTTTTTACAGTAAATTGTTAATTGCATTGATAATGCTTTATGCATAACTAACTTAAAGGAAAGAGCTTAAAAATCCCTGCTTGTGCTTGTAAATAATAATAAATACAAGTGAAATTTTTACTGGTTTAGTTTTTCTTCCATTCAATAAAAAGGATTAAATATGTGCGGTATACTCTTCGCGTAGTGCCACCCATTTTAACTGCGTTGCACATTTAACTTTTAATTCATAGCAGAGGTGAATATTGAATTATTTTATTAATTAGACGATCTGCATTATCAATTTTCTGCGAGAATAAACAAGATATGGTACTTCGGTCATGTTACCAGGATAACTAATGAAAGGAGTCGCTTCCCCATGCCCATCACCTTCCTGAACATAAATCAATCAATGTCTATTCCTCCTTGAAGTAACACGTTCTCTTGCATGTCATCATTATTCCGTAGGTATTTCCTGAACGCCCTTTCGGAGCGTATTTCAGTCAGAACTATGCAAGAAAAAATATCGCACACAGGTTCACTTGAAAATTATGTCGTATTACGTCGCATTTCAGTATATATATAATTTTGCTTTGTCATATTTTCTACTGCTTTGTGTATACAAGTAAGAAATTAGCAAACGTTTACTTTAGAGGACGAAGTGTAAAATCAGACAATGCAACTAAGACGGAAACAGCGAGAACAAGCGACTGTTTACAAGTCTTAGATATACTATGAGCTCTCTGTGTGATGTAATTAAATGAGATTAGTAATTGATACTGGGAACGAGTTTAGGTTATAGTATTTTCGATAGAGTTCGGCAAGCCCTAACTGCAAGGAAAGCTTTGTACTAAAGTTTACGACTTTATTTTAAATCAACAGCACCAACATCATTTCCATATTTTATTTCCAACATCTCTGCATTGGTTAGGCATTTATGTATCTAGTATAAAAACTGAAATGTATTTGATTATCTGTCTTTAATCATCTTGTGTTTACGAAACTATATAATTACATGTTTTAGTGAAAAATAAATAAGAAGCTGTTACATATTCGGTAACTAATTTGTCATATGTATGCCGCCATATAATTTTTATATTATCCTCGTAATCATTTAAACATTCAACAACATTAAATTTTTTTCTGGAATTCATTATATACTGCTTATAGCAAGTTCTGAGAAGTGTATTCATATGTTGATGGGCGCAGTGATGAGCCCATAGGTACGGTGAATGAAAGTGCCTCCAAAAATGTGGAGAACGAAGTCATTATTTAAAAAATATATATTTAAAATGGCATTAAAGCAATATATTACTTTACATAGAAAACTGAGAAAGTTTTATTTGTATTCACTAAGTTTACAAATCGCAAAGTCTGTTTCTTGGAGGCTGCTCTAGAAAGGGAAACCTTATTTCAGTAAACAAAGATATATTCAACTTATGTAAGTATTACTAAAATGCGCATCTTTATTGTTATTCGTCATCAGATTTGCAACTTTTGATATCTGCTTTGTTTAAATGAAAGGTAGTTGCACTTAGGAAGTTGCCTGTTGTTAAAATGCATTATTTGAAAGGTCTCAAGTCGGCCACACCTGATCATTGAACATGCCGCATTCGTTTGCAGATCTCTGCAAACTCAAAAGCTCAACTGAACGACTGATTTGTGAAGTGCTGCACTGCACCGATTCCTCACCACGGAGTCACACTTGTTGAATCAACTGGAAAAACACTTTCTAAACGGTCAGCATTCTCTACTACTAGTCTCTGCACACTGCCCCACCAGAACGCGTGACGGTTTTATATAGATCCTGCCGGACGCGGTATATCGTTCCAGTGCTCAAATGTTCTCAACTTAAATTTCAAGAACGGTCTCGACTGGTGTCTGCGCAGTAAGAATAAGACTCGCTTCTTGAAGTCAGCTGGTGGCTGTCCCTGAATACGCATTTATCTGTTAAGACTGACTTATTCTCACTTTCGTGACGTCAGCTCATCTCCAGCCATAGAGGAAGGAAAAGAAGGAAGAATCGTTCGTATGAACATTTGTCCCAAAATACTTCGTTTTCTCTTACTCATGTCTAAACGAAAGTATGCGTTCAACGGCCTTTGGGTCCAATCTCAACTTGTTTTCTCTATACACTCTTAGAAGTTTTGGACCCATTGCACTACATATGGTAGATGGCGAAGTGTTGCCGTATAGACTTGTTTACGTTTGTCGTCTGTATTCAACGTTTCAGCTGTATACATGTAGTTATTTAACTGTATGTGTTTCGCTCAACCATGGCTGGTATCCACTTCGTGAACTGGCGAGTTAATTTTTGTGTATGGTCCCGCGAATGGTAATGCACGAGGGCCTGCAAGGCTCTATCAGATGGAGTTTGCAGACAAGGCAGTCCTCCAACATTTTTTGCTGTTTATCATCGCCTTGCTGAGACAGGAACCGTTGTACTACCGACTATTGATCGAGGGAGGCCAAGAGCTGTTCATACTCCGAAACGCGAAGAACAAATGTTGCAGTATGTCGAAGACGATTCCAGTATCAATATAAGAGAATTGGCTGTGGCATCCTGTACATCTCAAAGCACAGCTTGGATGGTACTTCACTAGCAGCTCCTCTATCCACATAGTATTCAGCGTGTACAGGATCTTTCGCCTGCCGATAATCCAACGTGGCAGAATGTTTACCGATGGTTTGTAGTACAAACAGCCAATCCATTGTTTGTCTCGTCATTTTTTTACAGACAAGGCAACGTTTGGGAGAGGTGGAATTAGTAATTTCCATAACGCAGGCGTATGGAAAATGTAATTATCATGCTGCCCTACTTCCCTACTTCCGGCTGGTCATCAGCAACAGTTTAAGATTAATGTGTGTGCTGGAACCGTAGTTGACAATCAGATAGGTTCATACGTTCTGCCAGTACGTCCTACAGTGCTATATAATGAGACTTTGTCCAGAACCCTCTTCCGGACTTACTTCACGAAGACGTGCCCCGCAAATAACACAAAATATGTGGTTTATCTATGATGGGATTCCGGCAAATTTTAGTCATTTATTCGATATATACCCACTACCATGACAGATGGATAGGTAGAAGAGGACCAGTTCCATGGCCTGCACGCTCTCCGGGTCTGAATACTTTGGATTTTTATGTCTGGAGGAGGAATCTTAAACTATTGGTTCTTGGAGCGGCCATCCCGGATGAGAAAACTCTTCAACAGTGTGTCATGGAAGCTTTCAAAACATTCGATACCATCCCGAAGAATTTGGAAGGATAAGACAGTCCGCAGGCAGGACTAGAAGCGAGAGGAAGAAATTTCGAGCACTTATTATGAGTTTTGTGTGATATAAATGTACCACTGTGTGGAAAAACTCCTAACGATAAAACAAAAGATGCGTTCATAGGAACTGTTTTCCATCTTGTGGTCTGATCAACCCTGTAATCATTCAAATAATAATTAAAATGCTTAATTTTAATCATGATTTTATTAGAGAAGATATTCCTTATCTTTCTTTTAAATATATAGTGTAATAATATAACGAAGGAGGTGAGTTTTCAAACCCACCACAACATTTACTAACGAAGCAATAAATAAATAAAATAAAATGCATATAATGATAACAAAAGTAATGGTGATCCAATAGAATGTTATTTCTGGGGTTGAAGGCGGTAGTCTAGACGATGAAAACGTATCTGAAGTTTCGCCCTTACTCCCTCGGGCCTCTTCAGAGATTCTAAGTCTTGTCTGTGCACAACTAGACAAGATGATGATGACGATGATGATCAGGATGATGATAATGGTGTGTACCCATACCAAAATTAGCAAGTTGCAAAAGATTGCATCGCCTTACTGTCACAAATTCAGAATATCTCTAAGTGTACAGGAAATACACTAACAATGTTCGGTGTAGTTTAATTTCGAACGAGACCTTTACTCTTCATGTCCAATTTCCTGACACAGAAAACGCCTTGGGCTTGCTGGCCGTAATGCTGTCCGAAGCGTAGCACAGTGAGATGGCATTACTCGATCAACGCTATCTAGCGTGACATTCGATTTGTCGTGCATGAGGTGATACTGCAAAGCAAAATAACCAAAATGCTCACATCTTGCTCATGTACTTTGCCTCATGAATTTTAAAAGTTGCAAATAATAACCAAATGTTGCAGTGCTTCGTATCAGTTGAAGTTTGTAACCACGTTATCACTCAATAATACAAGTAAACTTCTGCACGTATTTGTATCTAATGCCAAGATAGCAGAAATAAGAAATCGTCATACAGCTATTAGATTTGCAACGCACTGGTTACTAATATTTCAGAAGTTACCAACCCCGACAACTTATAGGTACATACTACAGTCTTCTTATTGCACTGAATGATCTGTAGCAACAGTTAGCCAATGGTTTACAAGGAAGAAAGACATCAAACTAACAAAGCTAAAATCATTGTTTCCATTCAACAAATTTTTAATAAAACGCATTTATTTTGATGAATGTCTTAAATGCCCTGTATTTTTATGCATATTAGTGTGCTCTTCCAGAATAATCGATATTAATATCATCAGGAGAGTATACATATTTTTGCGTATGTGTTTTGCGAGAGTGGGTACTATCCAGAACCACTCTTGCGATTTTAATATTCTTGTACAACTAACACTAAAACATTTATTGACGTTCTAAACCTTTTTTATGCTTTGTTATGACCAAAAAAATCAAAATAAATGTCGAAACAAAAGTGGATCACCTCTTCACCTGAATCAAACAAAGATGTATTGAGATTTCGTTCAGTTAAGTCAAAGAATTCGTAAACCGGAGGGTTAGAGGCTTCATTTCTAACATGTATCACCAATTTAAACGCCAGTTTGATGAACATGACTATCAGAGGCTAATTTTGGGAATTTATTGCAAAATATGTTAATTTTAAACAATTTCACCAAAGTACTTTACAAAGTACTTTAAATTACTTTACATTAGTTTATAAAACACTTGGAAATACAGTTTGAGAGTGGCTTAAGGAACTAACATGTCTTTCATATCGCCACATTTCCTATATTTAAGGTGTTTCGGTTTCTCTCTTTATTTACATACTAAACACATACTAGCTGTACTAGTATTGTATTTCGTAGCTGCTTTTATATTTAGTACACATTTGAAGCCCGTTAGACTAGAATTTTATATATTTACATTACAATAAAATGATGCACAGAGCTATTGAAGTGAGAACATAAAACTGCCCCGAGGTAAGACTTTCAAAACAATTGGTATCTATACACCGTGTAGAATACTCCATCCATAAACTTATGGATAACGAACTTCATAAACGATTTTCTTTTTAATTCCGAAGTAAGTCATTGCTATATAGGTTCTTTATAAAGCTACTTTGCATTTCTTACAAGGAGGAAATATTCACCTCACTATTAGATTATTGAAGTAATGGTATTTACGAGATTAGATATAGATTAGAAGTGTAATAGCAGATAACACATCAAAAGTATATGACCTACTGGGTTCTCTATTCTCATTGTACCTACAGAGGAAAACAGAGCAATGCTGTTTCTACAGATGTCCATCTCCTTTACTCTATATAAAAGGATGAAGTGTTTTTAAGGATAGTTTGCTAAAGAATATTTTAAGTCTTGTGAATAAAATACATTAATATTACCGAGCGGTACGGCTCAGGAAGTTTCATTTGTCGCCCGCATTCGCGAGGTCCGAGTTCGATTCCCACGTCCGGTCTACCTACCCACCGTTTGTTTCGGGGTTTTCTTTGATCACCAGTCGAATGACGGCGGATATCTTAGCGCTGCATGGCAGGATGATATGTTCCTGATAAACACTTCCTCCTTCGGTAGGACAGTTTCCGGTCTCCGGTCTGATGTGGTGGGGCAATTCCGGACCTCGGCGGGTGGGATTAGTTTTTGCAGGCTTGCCGGGTAGTTTCCAACTGGTAGGTAGTAAGTGACCTACCCTCTGCACTGTCGTGGCTCCTTGGGACGGATGCCTTCTACCTCCCAGGAATGTTCCACTTGATATAATAAATCAAGACTGGCTGTAGTGCCAAATCCTCTCCGTACCAAAATGCAATTCAATCCAACAAAGTATTTGACTGTCCTATGCTGCCTTTATGTTAATAAAAAGTAAAATCAACAATAACTCCCATGTACATATATCCATGAACGCATATAAGAAATTTAGCTTAGTGGCCTGAGCACCACGCGAGTTAGAGCCCGGGGACTCGCATTTGAGAGATTATGGGTACTCGGACCTGGGGTTTTCAGGTTTCCCTCCTCACTTACGCGAGTGCAGGGTTTCTTACTTTCGTACCAGATTTCATTTCCATCATTTTCCTTAACGCCATTTCCTTATCGACCTTCCGATGTACTTTCAGGCTCGTGGCGTACTGCAGTGCTGTACAAGTGGCAAGAAATCGTCCTCCCTAGTCATGGGTTAAGTTGCCAGCTCGTATTTCCGAGATCGCGGATTCAAACCCAGCGGAGGGCGACAGATCTTTTTTGGTCTCATATGTATTCTTGGCATTGTAGAATCTCAAACCTGATAAAGAGGTCAAAACAAAGTGGTTTTTCACTCCTAGAAGAGAATTGGACGCTATGAATCGCAGTAGTTAAACAGCGGCCACGAGAAAACGGTGACTTGGGCGCCTGAGCATTGTAAATGTTGGTGTCAGCGCTGGGTGGCGTTTTGTTGTAGCTGTCCTTATGTGAGGGACACTTGTCAACGGACCCGAGTACTGGAGGCTCCTAATGCCCAATGAAGAACTCTTAGCCTTGCTAAGGCCTTCCGCGCATCTCTGTGGCGTATCTGCTATCTTTGGCCTCCTGCGCTTCAATCACTTCATGTTTTCCTCTTGGAGCAATGTGTGTATAAATCGCAGTGTGCGAGTTATTCTCTATTGTGTACTTTACCAAACCCCTTTAGAGGCCTGGCCTGTATGTTAACTAGAATTTAAAAGTTTTATAGCCCATTTATCCCCGGTTTACGGCGTTTAAATGCACATCATTCAATGGTGTATACACCTGATCTGCAAAGTAACTTCTGTAAACTTGTGGAAGCCACAAAATATTAGTTCTGTGTGGTAGTGCTTGTAATTCGTCCTCTCCAGGGAGCTACATAAATTCAGTAACACAGCTAGAATATAAACCCTAGTTAATAGCGATGTCTCGGGCTGTATTTGTCTCCTGCACTTTAACATTGCAAATTTATGATCCGTTAACAAACCCTTCCTTGTTTGCTTCCTTCCCTTTACTGTATGTTGTAAACCTCGAACTATCTCGTCAAAATGGATGTCAATGAAAAAGATTCTCAAAGATTTCCAAAGATATGTTACAAGATAAGCTTCAAATTTAAAGCTTCTAGTTTAGTACTCCCGCGTATTTTGAACAAATACTACTTACGCCATCGAATCAAAAAAGAAACTGTTTACGAATTTAAGCTTTTCTGTCTCTCATCCACGTTATTATGTATTAGAACAGAATTTTATAAATTTATACACAGCTATTAAGTACTGCTGTTCAGAAAGGTTCATAAAATGAACAATGCACATGGATCATTGCTGGCTGAAGCATGAAATCTCACCATTACTTCCCCTTTCATTTTTTATTTTATGTGTATATATATACATAAGATTAACACACCTTGCCAAACGTGTAGAAGATATCCGATAGTGAAGATATCTCAAGCTTTAATTATAATTGTCTTATTGTCTTGAAGTTATGCGCATTTATAAGATGTACACCACCTGTGGTAGTGACTTTTCTCACGGCACATTCATTGGTAATATGCGTCACCTACAATGACAATGCAGAACTAATCACAATCCTCGGAATCGGAAGTTAGGCCGACATTTCCTCAAACAAATATGGAGCTACCGTAAAATGCACAAATGGATTACCGAATAAATAATCAATTTCAGCTACTGGCGGAGTCATCTTGCGCTTGAATTAAATCTAGCACACCTGACCAGTGGCTATCGCCACTTAACAAAATGCACGGAAGTCACAATAAAATATTTTTCTACTTTATATCCATAGTTTATATTTCGTGTAAATGTCAATTTAATTCTTATGCTATTAACCGTCCTATTTTTGTTATACATTTATGTGCAAATCAGGATCAGGTCTTCACATTTATTTCAGTTTTATCTTGTCCGTATACGTAAAACTGCTGATATAGACTAGGTAAAAGGATAATGTAAAGAAGGTGTTACTTAGTAAACAACTTTATTCATAATAGTTAACTTATGTTAAATAAAAAGCACCGCAGTATCATATACTTCAGGAGTAAGTACTCCCAGCAGAAGCAAACATTTTAATCGACTGCTGTAGAATGTCGCAAACATTAGAGAACAAAGATTAATTTAATTGTCTATGTAAACATAAACAATAGGATATGAAAAAATGTTATATAAAAGGCATTGTTTTCGCCAACTTTTACACTGCGCACCTTTACACATGGCTTCTCCGTAGTTTGTCAATTTAACCTGTTAGTCTTTGTGTGGTTACCATTGGTATTATTGACTGACATGTGCTGCCAACGATAGGCGTGCCACTAACCAGCCGGCATGGATTTCTACTCCAAGGCTAAAGTCTAAGTCATTGTGAAGAATAATGTAATTTCGTGCCAGAATCGAAATGTCGCAGAACCATAGAATAGTAATATAATATTGTTCAACCTTGTAGCGAATTAGTAGTGACACCCTTTAGCTTTTGTAGTTTCCTGGTGATAGCCATATCTGCTCACTGCGTCTTGAATAATAGTATGGGAAGGTCGTGAAATATCGGCCGGGTTAAGTTTCTTGACTTGACTCAGTAGCTGTAGTGGTTAATTGGAATCTTACTATATTATTTTCTTACCTCAAGACATGTTTTATAGATAGTTTATGATTTTAATTTTTTTATTTATAGTACTTTATTACATTGAAAGTAAAAAGGCTAGAATTATAAGGCTTGTAGACAGTGTCTTGCTGTATCGGCCACTGCCTTTTCTGTTACAATACAGATTGTCAGTGATCACATTGCACGACCACATATACAACAATAGTAGAATACAAAAGCATGGGAAATTACTGTCACTATTTCTGCTCAGTTCACAGATGTTTAGCTCACTGGTTTTCAGAGATTGCAAATATAGCACTGCTATTGGCCTTAGAATATCTTTCATGTGCAAAGAGCTACACTAATCATCATCAAGCACTCAGAGCAGAAAAAGAACTGAAGAGAGGAAGAAGATATCCGACTATAGCGCACGTGGATGCACAAGCTTGCTGCTGCCAACTGGAAATTCTGTCACGTGGAGGCGAAAAGGGAAATCACGGTAGTGGCCGGTACTGCAGGCCGACCGATACTGCAGGACTATCCCCTAGTAAGTATACTGCATTAAAATTTAAAATTGTATTTCTTCCAAGTTTTAGGGCAGTGGAGACATAGACACATAGGCATCAGCTCCATCCTCACGTTCAAGAGGTCCCGAGTTCGAATCTCGGTTAGGATGAGTTACCTGGATAAGGTTTTTCCGGGGTTTTCCCTTATCCTGATAGACGAATGTCGGGTAACTCAAAGCTCCATGGACCCCGGACTCATTTGAGCATCATTTCGCCCATTTCATTCATCATCCGATATGACTTAACGTTGGAGGAGGTAAATTTAAAAAAAAAAAAAAAAAAAAACATCAGCCCCAGAGCTGCCTCTGATATACATGCCATGCTTTAAGATGATGTATTGTTTCAGTAGAAACCACATGATTTCCATTATGCCTAGAATTAAAAAACTGCCTGCAGGCTCATATGACTATGTCTATGGAGAGAATATCCTAACATTAAAAAAATTAAATACCACTCATTTTTAAAAATTCGGCCTCTTTCAAAGGTGCACAGTATACTACTGATTAAGCGTTCTCCGAAAGAACATGAAATTACATATGACTTTATAAAATTTCAAATTTATTATTAAGTGCTACAGTATCTTATTTACAACTACATATATTCCATTATAACTCAATTCTCATATTTTGAAAAGTGGTTTTAATGACACATATTTCAGCTATTTTATGATAAGCAATAATAAATGTACTGAATTTTCTGTACGGGATAAATAGTTTACTGCGTGACAACTGTAAGGGTTCATCAAAACTAACAATGTAAAATAGCTTACCTCGTTATATAGTTAGTTCTTCATTAAATTTAGTGAGATATTAGTTTTCCATTGTGGAAAATTGACGGTTCTTTCTGTCTAACACTTTTTGCATCAGCTAATCTGTATTTTATTCGCAGATATGTTTAACATAAGCATAAATTATATTTGTGTAAGGAATTTTTAATTTGGATAAGGGGTAGAGAAATCAGAAGCTATTATACTCGTGAAACATATTTGTTGCAGCGTTTGTAAAACCCAATAGCCCGCCTCGGTAGTGTAGATGGTAGCGAGCCAACCTCACGTTCAAGAGGTCCCGAGTTCGAATCTCGGTCTTGTTGAGTTTTCTGGATAAGGTTTTTCCGGGGTTTTCCCTTATCCTGAAAGACGAATGTCGGGTAACTCTAAGCTCCATGGACCCCGGACTCATTTGAGCATCATTTCACCCATTTCATTCATCGTCCGATATGACTTAACGTTGGAGGACGTAAATTAAAAAAAAAGAAAATAATAATAAATAAAATAAAAAAACCAATAAAGAGGATTTTCCTTTCTTAAAATGTTTGGAAAACTATCTTAGGGCATGTGAAAAGAACAAGCTGTAGGGCAACATTTAACTAGTTCCCCAGTGTGATAGAATCCCTTTTTTGCCATTGAGTTGCATAAAATTGGTGGATCATTTGTTTTTAAGAATTTAATAGATTTGTTCACTGCTTGCATCCGTTATTTCTCTTCTCTCTTTTCTACTGGTTTTAGGTAAACGTAATATATTTTTGGACTGTGCTTTAGTAGCTGTAGCACTTCCTACAACAAAAAGCAGAAATATGGATTTTTCGTAATTAAATTCAGGATTATCTCTCGAAATGCTTACATTATTGTATTTGATATACACTAAATCGAAAGCAATATTTAATTGAGCTTTATATAACCTGGTAAAACAAATATAAATGCAAATGCTTTAAAGTTGTTTGTTTGAACCGAAAAAAAAAGCTGTAGCATTAGCTTTCAATCACATTAGCAGTATTTGTCTAAGAGTTTGCAGCACATTTATAGCTATTAGTTTAATAGCAACAGACCATGGATTTATTAATTCTCTTCCATTGAAAAACAAGAATACCATTATGACTGAACATAAAGTTTAATGCAATATAGAAGTGATCATTTTTTTTTATTTTCAGATATCGCAATCTACATCTACCTATATATGTTGCTGCAGAATGCTTCTTCTTATGTACAATTTTTTTCTCCTTCAAGGGCAGTTACGATTTACATTAAGTACAGATCTGTCGTTACTACCTTTTGGGAATAAATACGTTATTAATATTACTTATACGTATTAAAGTAAAGTTTGGAAAATAATTTTCTTACTTCAATGCTGAAAACCAAAATTAGAAACGGCCTTGCAACTTATTGTCTGCCAGTCTGTAGTTCAACACACAAATTACAGATGACAGGTAATTTCTCTTTTATTCCGTTCCAGCTGTGATCTTGTTTCATTTCATGCAGCTCTTATAAAACACAGCGTATTCCCTTGTGAATCACTTCCTAGACGCAGACTACTTATTATAGATATCTTAATTTACACGAGTGGAGTTCTTGCACAATACTGCATTTGGAAAATAGCAGTGACAGCTTTACTGTCACGTCTCTGAAGGAAAATATCAAGGCAGATGGGTACCAGTGACGAAATCAAAGGAAAATGCTGAGTTTGGCAGAAAGGCTTCATATAGAATATAAAACCTGATCATATTGAATGATAAATATCTGAAGTTGTTTAATACAAGAGAGACACTGGACCCATTACAGAAAATCAAACACAGTTCAACGGTTAAACTGCTAATCAAAAGACTTCTTTTTACAATCATTACACTTTTGCAATCAATAAAACCAATTCTTAAAAAAAATCTGAGGTCCTTCAGAAACCTATCTTATAATACTCCATTGTTTTATTTAATCAGGAGTAGTTAATTCCAGGTATTTCATCCTTAATGTTCAGAAATAAAAAGTAATCAAAAGGTGCTAGGACAGAGCTGCACGGTTGTGTGTCCATAGAGCTGACCTTCGGAGAATGATGTTGGTTGGCGTGGTTAAATATGTTATCTTGGTCCATCGCAAAATAAGACAAGTAAAAAGATTACTATAAAGTTCCATGGTGATGTAAGCGTGTATGCTCCAGCAGACTTAACAATTGACTGTGCTTGAAGATAGTCACTGTCTGCAAGTTAGGAAATAAAGTCCCTGGCTGACTGTGATTGAGAATGGCCAGTGACTGCAAGTTAGTAGTTAGACAGCTCCTGGTAGACTGTTGACAATTCACTGTGAGTAAATTGGGGTTAGTAAGTGACCGCCTGTTACTAAATAAACAGGTTTAACCATAAAAAAATGCGTAAGAATTACCATGCCTCCGTTCCTCAAACGTTTCTACCTGATACTAATTTACAGGAATTCATAGCGATCCGCTGAACTTTAGGGCATCTAGATACTCAATTATTACCTCTGGTATGTGATGATAGGTTATAATTATGTTAAACTATTTTTGATCGTTTTCACGAAGTTATATAACAACTTATATAAAAGAATTTTCAGGTGCCAATCGAAGGAAACTGTCCATTTATCTTGTCACGATATAATAACAATATAGCCGGTTTCAGAAAAGATAGGAAAAAAATTGGCAACCATCTTATTACCTGCACTGCGAAACCGTTGGACCTTTATGGTCTTGGGTTCTTTTCGAGTTACCAATAAATCTATTAACATTTATTCTCATCATAATGGTGATTATGAGCCAACATAAAATATTCATACGTAGATTTGTGAAAATCACAGATATAGAGCCTTAATCCACACTATCATCACCGAAAAATTCATAATTAATAATTCTGTTTATGGTACACAGTTAAAATATTCTATTATACGGTGTCTATGAAACTATCAACAATTCTATTGATATACACTGGCGGATAAAAATGCAACAGCCTTCAGAACTGCATTCATTGAAACATGTGCATAGTATGAGGAGTTATAGTACTGGTAAACGAAATTATCATATTTATCATATGAAGCTATCATGATGTTCTATTTTTATGTTAACTCTTCATTAAATGCAGGGACCCCGCCCTTTGCAGTGTAGTGGCTCCTCGGTTCCGTCTGTGTCCTCTCGCCTCATCCTTCCTCGCGGTGATGCCCCACTTGGGAGCATAAGGCACAGACCAAGACTGGTCGCAGTGCTGAATCCCCTCCGAAAAAGAAAACTCTTCACAAAAGTTAAGTCATTGATAGTTATGAACTTTTTTCCGCCAGTTTATATGTATACCGAAATCGATTTGAAAGTTATATATATATTCCTTATTTTACCATTTTTATTATTTCCGTTTGATTAGTGTACTTTTTACACATACACACTATACACTGAAACTCCCATGCCCAAGGCAGGACTCGAACACGCGACCCTCTACGGCTACAGTCATGCGCTCTAGCGACCATGGCTATGAGGCTCGGCTAAGTTAAAGCACCTTTTTTAAAAACATTAACTGAACAAAAAGATTGAATAATTTATTAGCAAAAATGATAAAATAATGAGTGTGCGGCAGACCTACAAGAAGTTAATTAGGGAAGTAATGTCACTTTTGGTCACAGCTCACTTTGTTCCTGAATTCCCATGCCATTAATGCACTAGGTAATTAAGGAACTTTGAATTCGAATGATGTAAGAAGTTAAATATTTCACTGTTGATTTGGTGGTAGTTATAAGGTAATATTTAGCACGTAACTCAATTATCTTCAATCGTCTCTCACATTCATGCAATTTTTCTATGAAAGCTACAAATATTCCATCTTTGTGTTAAAGAATATTAAATTCTGAAACAAATATTTCAGTATCGACAAGAAAGCAGTTGTACACGAAATTGTACACGCTCTAAACTAATATTCTTATTCTAAACAGACAGCTAAATTTTCCTGACATCTTATCGAAGTAATTTGCATTTCTGCTAAGTAGGGAGGGGGGGGGGAGAAAAGTGTTTACTCAGATAAAATACGCTAATATGAACATTAACTGTGCTTTTCGTTAGATTTATGCCAAATCTGCCACAGATTGCCTATGTTGATTTCAAATCTTTATAGTTGGAGCTGGACATATTCAAATTGTTTCTAGTGCTGTTTTAGCTCCATGAGCAGGCATGGATTTTTATTCTAGTATGGCCAGGTCATGACAAATAAAGTTCCTCTATTCTTTTAGTTATAGTAGCTGTAAAAGGCATTTGTCAATCTGTTAATCTTTCACTCTTCTCTGATTGCTCATTTTTGTATAGTATTAATTTTAAGCACTTAATTTATAATGAGCATAGCTTTTGCTACTGTACAGCTCTCACTCCAATTTAGTAATATTGATACTAAAATATGAGGTACACATAGTGATTAATAGTCATCTGTATTCTGTACCATACCTTTCAAGTGTTCAGTTTATTGCCGCGAAATGGAAAGTTGTTAAAAGAGTATTGTAAAGGAAAGATAATCAGACAGCGGTTAGTTGAGTTAATTTTAGTTTAGGTACATATTTGCTTTAAAAGCATCTTTAAATCACTATGTGTAAGTGTGTGTGTGTGTGTGTGTGTATGTGTGTGTGTGTATGTGTGTGTGTGACAGAGGTGACAGAGCGAGAGACAGGGAGAGGCAGTAACAATTAGACAGAGATAATAAATATAAAGAAAGCACTTTCTTTCGTACTACTTCTCCAAAGTGAAATAATTATTATCACTATCATTATCATTAATATTATCATTATCAATAATATTCTTATTACCATTATTATCATCATTATCATTATCATCATTATTATTGTTGTTGTTTTGTTGTTGTGTAATTAATATTAGTTAATATTATAATTATCTGTATAACATCTCGAATGAACTACAAGGTTTTAGAGAAAAATGTAATGCACAAAATGAATCCTTTTTGTTTAAATTTGCCCCAATCACTTCATGCAATGCGATGTAGATAGAAGCTTTTCCCAATACGGAGCATGTCTGAAGGAGAATATAATGTTTTCGTTTGAAACCTTCAAAATATATATTGTTCACTTTAACAAGGCATGTGCACAGACATAGCGTAGTAGTGTCACAATGAATTGGGCTTTTATTTATTGTGGATTTGTAAGTACTAATTATTCTTTTTGCCCACCTCGGTAGCGCAGATGATAGCATGTCTGCCTCTTGTTCAAGAGGTCCCCAGTTCGAATTTCGGTCAGATTGAGTTACCTGAATAAGGTTTTTAGGCGTTTTCCTTTATTCTGAAAGCCGAATGTCAGGTAACTCTAAGCTCCATGGATCCCAGACTCATTTGAACATCATTTCACCTATATAATTCATCGTATGATATGACTTAACGTTGGGAGTAGGCAAATTACAAAAAAATTATTCTTTGGTTATATTCATCTGCAAAAGATAAGTCTAATTTATATGATTTATTAATAAATGTGCAAGGTATTCTATGATATTGATTCCGTCGTGTGATTATGTTTGACAGATGACGTCCGTTGTCTTGGTTGTATGCGAATGCATCGCAATCAAACAACCCCCTCCCCTATGTTTAGAAGATGCAGGCAACATATAACTCCGTCACTATGAACCTGTTGTATTGCCATTTTTGGCTAAACTTCCGGACCCCAGTTATGAGATGTTAGCTTCGTTCCCTGCAGTTAATCTGTTCTGGCCTTTTGCACTGATAATCAGGACATCCACATTATACATTTCTTGCGTGAGAGAGAAAGAGTAGGTGTAGCGGGTTATGATTATATATAACCTACTTCCTGTACACCGTGGTAAGTAATTGCAAATTTTTATCTTATTTTATAAGAATTTAATAATATAAATAATCTTCATTCTTCCTCAGATTTGTGTAATCTTCACAAATAGAGGCGGACCGTACTGCAGACTTCAGTGAATCCTAAGCTTGCGCCTCCTACCAGCGCTGCGGAATGTCGTACACGCTTCTCACGCGTCTGAACTGAGAACACTAATTACACTCGTATACATATTTGAAAATGCCAGATGCCAATCTTATAATAAGAATGAAGTTTATTTTCTAATCATGACCGTACAAAAACCCTGTCTCTGCAAAATTTAGAACGTGAACGATGCACGTTTTACCCTTCACATGGTCATGGTTACCCAACATCCATCCAGTCATTACAGATAATCCTAAAAACACACCATTCCTGCTGCACAACATTTATAAAGTATAAATAAAGAATGCATATATTATAAAAATAAAAGTCACGTAGTTTGAAACAGATTGAGTTAGTGTTCAGTTAGGTTTCACAGGTTATTTTTGAAGTGAACGGCATCGTTAAGTCGTGTGTTGAACTCTAGCTGAAATATATTACATTAAATTGGTATTATAAATATATATTTTCTCAAGTGTTTATGATCCGAGTGCATGAGCATGTACCTAGGAGCTCGAACAACTGATCTTTCGGTCATCAAATGTGAAGTGATTCATTCTTAGGGCAGAAAATTTTTATTTAATGTGCATATGTTTTTAAAGAAGCTCCTAATCCAGAATAGCTAATTGTGGAAGCTTGTGCTGTAGACACTGTACACACGGTGTCACGAATTTGTAGTGAAGCAGCTTCATTCTTAGAAAAACGGAGCGTGTCTGTATTTCAATCTCCGGGAAGGACCCACAAAGTTGGAAACCGAGTTACTGGATTGGAAACATGCTGTGACGTGTGTCAAGGTAAGATTTTAATGTTCTAGGAATATATAATGTGTTGTTCAAGGCTACCCAAGACATTTGGTAAAGGTGGGGAAAAGTTTATTCGAGGACACTAAAATAATTTTAAGATTCAAGACAGAGAAATCAGAAGAAATTGTAACTAACAATGGAGTCATACAAGGGTGCCCAATGTCACCGACACTTTTTAACATCTATATTAATAAAATAATCCAAAATTGGAGACAAAAAAACTGACGCAGGCATAAAAGTAGCCCAAGGAAATATTTTAAATATTTTATTATATGCAGATGACGTAGTAATTATACAGAAAACAGAAGATGATCTACAACGTTCAATACACCACCTTAACCAAATATGCAAAAGTTTTAATATTGAAATATCAATAGAAAAGTAAAAAATAATGGCAAACTGGGGCAAAATACCAATAAGGTCAAAGGACAAAGTATTGGAACAAGAATCCTCCTTCAATTATTTAGGGTGTGAAATCAGCAATGAGAAAGATAAAGATACGAACAAAAAATCAATAAGAATTCAAACAATTTGTGGAACAATTCACAAAACCCTAAAGAATAAAACAAGATCTGAAACAAGAATAAAATTTTATAACACCATGGCGGTCCCAACGTTACTTTATGGATGTGAAAACTGGGTACCTACATAAAGAACCATCAGCAGAATACAAAATTGCGAAATGAGATTCTTGAGAAGAACAAAAGGATGTACAAGAGAAGACAGAGTCAGAAATGAAATTATAGGAAACGAATTACAAGTGGAATCTATCAACTCAAGAATGGATAGGTACAGAAGGAGATGGTTTGAACATGTTGGAAGAATGGATGATACAAGACTGCCAAAAGTAGTTTTCCAATATAGTCCTAAAGGAGAGAGGAACGTAGGGAGGCCGAGGGAAAGATGGAAGGAGACACTGTGAAGACGGAACAGGCGAGAGCCTAATCCATGAAGTGAAGAAGAGGATGTGTTGTTTAATTGCGGGAAAAATGGGCAGAACTTTTGCTGGTGTGTAAAAAGTGCTCTCATATACAGAAACTGTGCCTGGCAACAGCGCTCCGCTTGAGCATTGGCCAGCGTTCACATACCTTTAAGTTTTGCGACCGGCATAGAGAAATACATCAATACTACTATTATGGGCAGAGGTGACATATGCAAATAATGCTCGATATTAATGTATAACAGCTTCTTTAAAATGGTATAATATATAATGCAGTTTGTATTAATTCGTTATAATATTCTAAATTTTAAAGTTTGCAATATTTTTCTCCCTTTATCACTTCCCGGTGTCAGGAGTTGTTCGGGTTCCCTCAGAGTGAGGAGCCAGGTTTGAGTGGCGAGCCCAAGGCCTAGGATGAGAGAGAGAGAGAGAGAGAGAGAGAGAGAGAGAGAGAGAGAGAGAGAGAGAGAGAGAGAGAGAGAGAGAGAGAGAGAGAAGAGAGAGAAGTGGATGATAGTATGCAGGTGAAATGAATAATTGGAAATATGAATGAAGGAGCAATTGGTGGAACGATGGTGGGGAAACTGAAGGACCCGGAGCAAACCCACCTCAGCGCCCTGTTGTTCCTAACAAATCTCACTTTGTGGTCACCTGGGATCGATCCTGGATCGCCTTGTTGAGAGCCACGTGGTTTAACCACTCATCCACGGCATGGCCTCATATTAATTAATCATAAATTATATGACATTATTGTTATTATGGCTCTTAATATTTTGTTGTATTTATGTTTGTTTTATACAGTAGTCATACAACCGGAAGTAACGAAAGTCTGATAAAGTGGCAAAGTAATTTATCTGTGGGGGATGTGAGGAATTTGATTCGTTTGGGGATGGTGGCACATTATCATCTGTAGAAATTTATCCTACTCCCTTAGTTTTGTGAGCACGCGTCAGCTACCATAATAGGAGATTCCTAGAGATCTGTCAGTGGGTACTTCACCTGGAAGTCACAAAGCGCATTACAGCAGGCAACTTTTCTCGAGTCGCATCATTCGCTTCTCAGTTCTATGTGGGAGACATGATTAACCCACAAAGCTGCTTTCGTGGGCTCCGACCTTTCATCTACGGGATTAGCACTCCCAGAATGCTCTCTGACAGCCCGCAGCGTGGGCAGAAACTCACGTCCCATGGAAAAAGAATGCAGCAAATGAATTTGGAGTACCACTCAAAGTTGCTTCTCAACGTAATCAGCACATATGGAGTGTTTTAATTGAGAAGGTCGTTTAAAACGTGTTCTTCAGAAAATTGATGTGGGTTTTGAAAGAAGCAAGAAAAAACAATATTTGCGTTTCATCCACGCATGAGCAAGTACTTCCACATTACCCACACTAAGTATCCTGCATGTATTCGTGTTGATCAAATAATTGTTTGCAGAGAAGCGTTTCAAATTAAGCTATGTGTATGGCATTGGGTATAGAATTATACTCAAGAAGCTATTAAACTATATAAAAGCTAATAAAGCTGGTAGTTTGTAGTAACCAACTCATGGGTGAACCTGAATATATGAACAATGTTTACCACGAATAATTCGATCACGTGTAATTTTACTAAAATACAGCTAATGACGTAAATGACGTGTGGTGAATTTGATGGTGGTGTTATGCCTCCAAGCTATAGAATGTGTGTGGGTTTCAGCTAAGCTTTTTTCTTCTTCTGTTTAAAAGTTAGCATCCTCCAAAAATAAATCATACCGGATGATGAATAAAATAGCTAAAACTATGCTCAAGTGAGACCAGGCTCCATAAAGGTTACTCGACATCCTTCTTTCAGGATATTTTTTTGGGGTAATTTACGTCCTCCAACGTTTAGTCATATCGGACGATGAATGAAATTGGTGAAATGATGCTCAAATGAGTCCGGGGTCCTTGGAGCTTAGAGCTACTTGACATTCGTCTTTAAGGATAAGGGAAAACCCCGGAAAAAACCATACCCAGGTAGCTCACCCTGACCGAGATTCCTACTCGGGACCTCTTCAACGTGAGGCAGACACACTACCATCTACGCTACCGAGGCGGGCATCTTTCAGGATAGGGCAAAATCCTCGGGGGGGGGGATACATAGATTACGCACCTCGACAGGGATTAGAACTCGGGACCTCCTGAAGGTAAGGCACTACCAGTTCAGTTCTTTTTCAGTATAAGCATTATCTAAAATATACTTTAAGGAGAAATCATAGGTTTTAAACCTCTCAATACTCACTTCTTAAAGTATGTGTTTCAAAGTATATGATTTCAGAAGCACAATATCGTCTGTTGTGGATTTTTGATAGTGTAATGGGTACTGGTATAACATGATGCTTTGTATTAGATTTCATTTGAAGTTTATCGTGATTAATTTCTAGTATTTAGAATGATAACCTTTCCAAGTAAAAGCTTCAAACAATCGGTATGAAATGGTAATGTATACAGTGAATTATTATACATTTCTTGACCTCCCATTTTTCATTTTCAAATATTTATCCAAGGGATTTCAGAGTAATTTTATAATATTTTGCTTCTTCCTTTTAAGTTGGGTTTGCTCACATCTAATCTTAACACAATTTGGCGCGTTGGAATATTTAACTGCCGTTGTAAATATCTGATGTTCTTAAGCCAATATTTTACACGCAGTTTCCAAATCCTGTGAGTTACATTCTATTCGGACTAAACAACAGTCAAGAGGCCATTAATATTGGAATACATTATGGAAGTCGTTCATATCATCCTCACAAATTTCTTGAGAAAAAAAAAACAGAAATGATATCACGTTGCATCTATTGTGGAACGTGAACTCCCCTATAACTGCTAGTTAGAACAGTTTTTTTATAGATTTTAGTATAAAAATGGGTAAAACGCGGCGTGTGACACCATTTAGAATGACTATTTCTTTGTGTCGGGTCTATCTCGAAAGAAAGTAGCATTCTGCGGTAGATAGAATGCTGTTAAATTAGTGCAAAAAATAGTTCCTTGGTAAGATTAAGGAGTAAACCGAACGGGATGGCATAGGCTATATTCCCGTGGCAGACCTACATGTCCCGTGGACTTTACGAGAGTTTTCCAGGTCACTAGGCGAATGCTGGATAGGTTAATTACATCCCCCAAATTCCCTGTCCCTCCATTTCATCTCCATTATTCTTTTTACATCATCTCCCATCTGTTGATCTCTTTCAGGGTTGAAGTGTCGGCGGGTGTCTCGGCGGTGCATGGCGTGATATGCTCTGAGTAAACCACCTCCTCCTCCGGTAGGTGGGTTGCTGGTCTCCACGCCCTTGCTGGGACCATTTCGGGACCACCAGCCAGGGAACTTCGAGGCTCGGCTGCTGGGCTCGTTGCCATCTCGCAGTAGGGGAGTGTGTCCGTTGTCCTGGTCTGCAGAGGGAAGTCTCTATCTAAATAAGGTGTAGGAACCCTGCCCTCTTTACTGTCGTGGCTCTTTGGGACGGCCGCCCTCTGTCTCCTCTCACCACACCCTTCCTCCCGGGGTTACCCCACTTGGGGGCATAAGCACAATGGGCCCAGCATGGTGGCATACTTACCGAATCCCCTTCGTAGTAAAATCCTAATCCTAAGGAGTACGTAGAGAGGTATACAGGTACCATTTGAAATTTGCTTGCATTTATCTATCCCGAACAAAAAAGGCTTGGTTATTCATGAGGCAAGAATGGACACGTGATCATCACAGTATTCATGACGACCAACCCATATTTTTCTTAGATTACCACGCTTCAGTAGCATAAAGCCTAGATGAGAATATTCTTTTAAAATAAGTTTTAATTTGCATTATTGCGAAACATGCTGAGATTTCAGGAACGAACATCTACTGTAGATACTTCGCCAAGAGCTAAAGTTCATTATCTTCTTGCTTGTTAGTGCGCCTATGTCATGATGTTATGGAGAAACCGACGTATGGAACAACTTTCGTTTGTTTATTTAGCATAAAAGTCGCGTTGTATCTCGGAATTCAATGATGAATGGTAAAGGAAAAAAATCTTTCCCGAGTTTAACATACAGAATTTCCCTACGGGATTAACTGAAATCCTTAAAACACACATTGTGTCATTGGCAAGTAAAAACTGGTTTATTGATACGTCAGTTTAATTTCATAGAGTTTCTCGCAGTGCTTTTAAATAACGCACAATATGTTTTTTGTTCCTTATTTCCCTGAAACTGATAATTCGTTAAAATAAAGAATTTCAATAAGGCTTAAAACTGTTTTCTTTATGGCGCACTCTTGAATGAAACTATTTTCGCTGAAAATTTGAGAATTAGTGTTAAAAAAGTACTAAGTACAAAATAAATATTTGATAAGAACATTTTAATAACATGTTTCTGTTAAGAGTTACAAATACAAAACTCAACACTATAGTTCATGTTAATGTTTTATATTACAAGAAATAAGCTAAACAGATTTACTGGAGTTCATAAGTAAGGCAACAAAAAGTCCTAGATTCTTTGACAGTATATCCACATTTATTTGCAAACAATGGGTTACATTCTAACACAAACACTTTTACTTCTGTTAACAAATAATCTATCACTTCTCCCTCTCTCTCTCTCTCTCTCTCTCTCTCTCTCTCTCTCTCTCTCTCTCTCTCTCTCTCTCTCTCTCTCTCTCTCTCTCTCTCTCTCTCTCTCTCTCTCTCTCTTTCTCTCTTTCTCTCTCTCTCTCAGCAAGCAAACGTTTGTCTTTATCTTACTGAGTGAGATGGCTTTGGGGTAATACATATGTTTCCCATTCAGTTGGTCGCCGATTCGATCCCTTGTGATCAATGTTACTTCGGTGATCTTTACCTCACTGGTAAGGCGAAATGGCTTAAGAGGCTGAAATGGCCCTCCTCTCTCATTTTTTATATGATTGTGTGACTGTGCGGATGTTTTTTTTTTTTTTTTTTGTAATTTTACGTCCTCCAACGTTAAGTCATATTGGACGATGAATGGAATGGGTGAAATGATGCTCAAATGAGTCCGAGGTCTATAGAGCTTAGAGTTACCAGACATTCGTCTTTCTGGTTAAAGGAAAACCACGGAAAAAAATCTTATCCAGGTAACTCACCCTGACCGAGATTCGAACTCGGAACCTCTTGAACGTGAGGCAGACACTGTACCACCAGGCTACCGAGGCGGGTTGTGTGTCTGTTCACGGCAAATATGCACGTTGGAACTGCTATATTAGCAGAGCCGAGCAGTTCCAACGTGCATACTTGCCGTTAACAGTCGTCCAATAATATAAAGAGTGAGACGAAATGGGAGTAAATGAGAGAGAAGAGGGCCATTTCAGCCTCTTCAGCCACTTCGCCTTGCCGATGAGGGAACTTAACTTTTCTGATGTTATTAAGCATCTATCAAAATGACAAAAATCATTCAATTACATTTAATTTGGTCAATTTAAACATTACCTACTGATTTGAGTATAGCATAAAAATGCCTAATCCAATTTATCATTAATGAGCGGTCATTGGCAGATGGTTATTAAGAGTAATAATAATGCAAGAAATTATGACGAAAATATAAACGTAATAGATATGTATTGTCGCGTATGCTGGAGCTTCAAGAAGCTTGATTTATTTTAGGAATTTATTTGAAATTTTAATAGCATGAGGTTTCTTTATGCGATTGAAAGTATTAATTTGTGAAAGTAAAGATGAACAAACCTCATAGCGGAATATTACATGTCAAAGCCGTAATTTGCATATTTTAGGAGCGTTAACCAAGTAAGCAACTCTAGACGCTGAACCCGGTAGTTGGTAACGGATGATCAGCAGGTCATTGGAGTTAAACCAACATGGCGGATGGAATGTTCCAGAAGCTTTTCTGCTGATCAAAGGAAAAAAGTCCCTAGGTTCAACGGATGTTGGCACCCTCTTTTTGGGCATGGCCGTGAATACTTACAGCGGTGATTACCGAGGCGCGCGGGATTCGCGGCCGGAGGCTACGCCAAATCTTCACTTCACCACGCTTCGACATATCCTCGAAGGTAAGCGCGACTGGGTCTTAATGTACTAATGTAGCTATCACCACAAATCCACCCAAAGTCTTTTCAAGACTTCGGGGTTGACTTGTATTGTAGAAGATCATGATGTTATAGTAAACTGGCATTTCGTAGAAAGTTGTGTTATTTCTATCTGTAACCTGACTACCATCTTATCCCCTATCCTTTCAGTTACACCTCAAGTTGCAAAGTAGATTGTAAACCCTTACGGTTAACCAATTTTAAGTATACAAAACCCTATCCACAACATGTAGTCTAAAAATCATCCCAGTTCACAATCTATAATTCGACAATATATAAAAGTTCCTAAATTAAAACATAACCTGAGTTATCGAAAATAACATAAATCTTGGTTACCTAGCCTCAAAAAAGAGATGAATGGCCTCAATCTCCTGCACACTTGCTAATTGAATAAATGAATGAGTGGAAAATACAGTAATCTCGTATATAGAAAAGGCCTAATAGACAAGAAATAACAACTTGATGACATAAAATACTTAACATGTTAACATTCAGAATTACACATTAATGCTTTACAAACGATAATATCAGGGATATACACAGCTCCGGCTCTAACAGCATGCCGTGATTTGATAATAATCAGTATATCTTTTGCACATTGTAAATGTTTTAAGATTTAGATATCTTATAGTCATAAAATCTTATTTCATTAGCAGAGTAATGTGCATAAACGTATATATAATTTATATTTATTATGTATATATTTATTTTACCTCTTTTCTACAATTATTTACGCTCAAGAATTAGCTCCTTACACTCGTGTAATATAGTTTAAAGAAGTTATAATTCCAGAAATTCTGGAAAGCTGCTTGGCTGCTCGTTGATTTTCTGTCAAGATGAGGCAGCCCTGAAAAAAAGGGGAGAGGGTAAGAGGTGCAAAACGGAAACGCAATGCTATAAAGATATAGCGCCAGCTTAAGAGCTGTTATTCATAAAGTTTGCTTCGAAATCGTGGAACAAACTTTCTCTCACTGGTTACCACTTATGCGCGAAATTAAAAGTGTGCCTTCGAGGTACTCATTATTCAGGGTACAAAGGCTGAAGATGACTGTAAATGAGTATCCTGAGGCATAAACAACGGAGTTTGTGCAAGTTTTTTGTGAATCTTGCTGAAAAATAAATCTGGTCGGAATATTTAACCTTTCTTTTAAGTTAACAATACTGATGGACAAAACTGGTATTTTATGGTGCACAATAATGGTTAATTTGAACTAGCCCGCCTCGGTAGCGTGGTGGTAGCATCTCTGCCTCACGCTCAAGAGGTCCTGAGTTCGAATCTCGGTCAGGGTGAGTTACCTTGATAAGGTTTTTCCGGGGTTTTCCCTTATCCTGAAAGACGAATGTCGGGTTACTCTAAGCTCTATGGACCCGGGGCTCATATGAGCATCATTTCACCAATTTCATTCATCGTCCGATATGACAACGTTGGAGGACATAAATTACAAATAGTAGTAGTAGTAGTAGTAGTAGTAGTAGTAGTAGTAGTTGTTGTTGTAGTTGTAGTAGTTGTAGTAGTAGTTGTAGTTGTAGTAGTTGTAGTAGTTGTAGTAGTTGTAGTAGTTGTAGTAGCAGTAGTAGCAGCAGTAGCAGCAGCAGCAGCAGCAGCAGCAGCAGTAGTAGTAGTAGTAGTAGTAGCTTCATAAAAGTTATTTTGTGGTTCTATAGTAACAGTATTTTACTGTTTGTTACATTTGCAAAACTAGCCTTTCATCCCGTCCATTAATAGACAAATTACATATAATAGGAGTAATGCACAGTTGTGTTGAAAATAAGTACGTAGCATAACGCTTTTGTTGTGTGAAGATGAACTAACTTAAAGAATCCATGGCTACTTTGTTCAGAAAGCAGGAGAACATATAGGCAATGGAGGGACTACCATAGAGAAAGATTTGAAGCAAAATGGCAGATAAAGGTGGTTAATCATATCATCCCATTTGCATTCTAATGTGGAACATTTTGAACATGAATAGCGGCGCATGAAACAATAAGCAGTTACCTTTTATTTGTTACAGGTTGGTTAAAAATATAACTATAATTTAACTTTTTAATATTTAGTATATTGACCAGTGAGTCATTATAAATATCTGATACAGTTAACAAATGCACAGTACTGTACTCCAATAACCAAATCGACGAGATGTAAGTTTCATTATTTTATAGATAAATTATTATTTGATTAATAAATAATTACGGGGTACAATAAATCATATATTACAATCATAATGTAAAAAGCGAGAGTAAAAGTCATTAGTCAAGCAGTTTAAAACAAATTCATAGATAATATCAGCTATTATTCCGTTGCAAAAAACAATTCGAAACAAAAGTACTAAAGCAAGATATATCTGAACGATTAGATAACCAAAATGTTTAATAACCTCCCACCCACACTGTGCTTAGCTACTGAATCGGTTACACCATTTGGATCACAAGTGAATATATTAGCTAACGGGCTGGTCAAATACAACTACATAGATTTAATGTCGGCCAAAGCTAAGGCAAGTTGCCTATCGAAACGTTCATTATGAACAAGAGAGTACACTGGATTTCACGAGTTAGGCAGCCGGAAAGACTTTAGGGAGAATATTACAACAAATAAATTCCTAGGCACATACAATGCAGTCAATCATAACCAATCATGAACATGATGACTCGGAACTAGGTGTTGAAGAGCACTCCCATGAACTCCTTGCTGCTCCATTGATGTAACGCATGCCTTGGGTTGAAACATTAAGGTAAGAATTTAAACCTTTTCCGCCGGTACACGCTAAGTGAGTTTGGCAACAGGGCTCCGCTCGAAACTACTATGCGGCCACGATAAGAATGCACTCGGCGAGAAGAGAAACTAAACAGATACGTCACAAGTGGGCGGAATACTGCAGGTACAGTTCCCATAACGCAAACAACAACAATACCGAGATGCTTGTAATGTGACACAGTGCAGTTCAATATGATGCTTCTTCGAATCTTTTCTTGTGCAGTTAAAATTTTAATAATACAGTGGCAGTTGCAATGCTAGCTGTGATAACATTGAGGTGTTCTGGTGAAGAGTTTAATTGCGAAGGCACCTATAAAGTTAAAAAACTAAGATATCCCATACTGATGAAAATAATATTATATATCAGGTAATACCGTTCTGTAGACAAGAAAAACAGGAGAACAATTACTCGTACCCCTTGGAAAAGCAACAGTTAGGGCAGCAAAATAGTGGGTGAACCATCATGAACATAATAAAGGATTTCAAAAATGCTTGAACAACTGGGGTTAAGGTTACAACTCCGAGGAAAAATCGGAAAACATGCAAAATCATATCTCTTCATGAGTTTGGTAGTGCGTTGTGCGTATAAAATTTTTGATATATTATGAACAGAAAAAGGAAATTCCTACTCTCAGAAAACTCCTGAATTTCACTAAAGAATAAATAAATTTTCAGGGTGGCAAAGAAACATTTAGAATAATATTAAGAGAAGTGGGATTTCAAGGTAAGAAGTACAAAATCAAACGATCTGTGTTAATGGAGAAGCCACAAATTGTTGCAAAACTTGCAGAGTACTTAAGGGCTGTTATGGCCGTGTAAACCAATTGTTTATACAGACGAGACTTGGGTCCATACTCACTATACCATCAAGATGTGCTGAAAACACGAAGTACCAGGTGTTTTGCTAATACTAATGCTGGTCAAACAGCAATTGTACATCCATGGGATTTATTGAGGGAGCTGAACTGGTTTACGATTAAAAATCCAAATCAGCGGATTATCATGAAGTGGGTGAGTGAGTGTGTGGTGTTCTAGGGCCCGTCGACAACAAGGTCATTTGGGCCCGGATTATCATGAAGAAATGAACAGTAAATATTATGAAAAGTGGGTAGAAGAGAAATAAATACCAAATATTCCACCTGAAAGCATTTTTGTGGATAATGTATCCTACCATACCGTACAGGAAAATAAATCCCCTAACACATCTCGCAAGGCACAGGTTATTCATTGGCTAAAATTAAAAGAAAATTAAACATGATCCACAACGGACAAAAATGATCTTCTAGAAATAGTGAAAATTAATTAAAAAAGCCTGTTTATTGACTTGACAGATTAAGGTAACAAAGGATTTTACAGGCTTACGCCTTCCTCCATATATCACTGTGAACTTATCCCTATACAGTTATTTGGAATTTAATTAAGCAAAAGATAGTAGCAAAGAAGTATCATCGATTACTTTGAGTAATCTGAAAGCTACGATAAGCTGTATAGCTCAAATTACACAAAATGATTGGATAGAAGCATGAAAAAACGTGAAAATAATTGAGGAAGATTTTAAGCATCGAGAAGCCATTTGAATATCTGGTTATAAACGTGGGTCTTGAGAGCAGCGATGATGAAGATTGAAATCATGATGAATATTATTTCTAGAATAAGGGCATTGTAGCAAAAGGACGCAGTGACATCAATACTGCTGATGAAGGGAACCGTGACACGGTTACAGCAGATGAAGGACCTGAAACAAACGTTCCCGAACATGCTGCTTCCGAGAATAAACGTGAAGACATGAGTAGGTGAGTACTGTTTTAATTGTGCGACTGCACATTCCAGTATCTGCTTTCCCCTCTCTTCCCCTCGCACCGTACGGTTCCCTAAAATTCATGTAGTAAACAAAACTGTGGCACCCTCATTCAAGTGCATTCATATCGTGGCCGATTATAGCTTTGTTATGTCATGTGTTCTTGTACGGTAAACGAAGGTACTAACAATCGGATCGACTAACACCAAAAGGATGTTGGTGCTTCGCTATCTTTAAGGACACCCTTAAATATAAAATTTATAAAAACAATGCGAGCGTACGTGGATGGTGAATCGGAGTTTACCGAAGGCTGTGCAGACAGAGTAAGTATTAAATGTAGCAATCCAATTTAACGTGAAATAAAATTCCATTTTGCATTTTCCTTTCCTTACAAATGATTGATTTTGTATTTCTGCAACATTTCTTTTAACTAACATTCGATTCACACAACGATAACAAATTCACGCCTCATCCTTCCTCCCGGGGGTACCCCATTTGTGGGCATAGGAACAATGGGTCCAGCATGGTGGCCTACGTACCAAATCCCCTCTGTAATGAAATCCTAATCCTAGTCCTGCAGAAGTGTTTTACAGGCGAGTAATTTTTCTAACATGAAAGTATCTCTATAAGCATCGGTCTGGTCGGGATTAAACCTGCAACTTAGGATCAACAGGCAAGCGCCAAACCAACTCATCCAGTCACACCGATTTTTTAGAGGTATTAGGGCAGCAATAAAAGTGAAAAGTTACTCAACAAGATCATAATCAAAATTACCCAGATAACGTTGCCTATGATAGCGGCATCATTTGCATAACTATATACTTTTGTCTATAAGTATTATTATACTCATATGGCGAAATCCTTCAGGATATGTTATACTTTAATAGCACTGTTGTTCGAATACGCTTCTGTTTTCAAACTATTTTAAAATTTGTGATTCAATTGTCCTCTATTTGAATATAACAACAAAAAATTAGATGTATGTTTTGAATTTTCAGCGAATTTCTTGTGAAGACTTCTCTAGCATTGAACTTTATACAATTGTGAAATCATAAAGAGACATAGATATATTTTAGTTTTAAGCATGAGAATTGATTAAAATGCCAAAAGCTACTTCCGATGCATTCACTGTTGCTTGGAATTAACTTTCCTTCAATGAGATTTTCGGTTTCATATGGCCATACAAATAAAATGTAATATTCAGACACACATTTATAAACTATATATTGTTAGTATTAGCCTTCGGTGTCTTATTGTGCAATATTTAACGAAAGTACCTTTGCGTATGCTAATATTTATCTTCTGTACCACTAATCAATAGAAAGCAGGGAAAATATTATACTACATCCTAAAAATTCTATTCAGAATTTCATTGGAAATGCATGTTTCGAGGTCTGTGAACTTTTTTTAAAAAAATACGTATGGTACATGTTTGGTACATGCGTAGGATCATAGCTGCTTTGTTCGACGCAAATGTCGGGGAAGCTATGGATAGTACTGCTCTAGAAAAATATGCCAAATAAATACCAGAGATTCATTTAAATTCCGGATGTACAAAGTAAACGCTACAAATATTTTTAAAAAAATCACCTACCTCGAAGGAAACCTTTTCGTGGAAAGTGCTACATTACATTTTACATATTTCCTCAGAAATGGTCTTCGGATTTTATAGAGAGTTATGTGCTCTAGAAGATTGTCAAATTTTTGAATGCCTGTACACGTTTGTTCTATTAAGTTCAATAAAATGCAGTGTAATGTCGACAACAAGGGAATTTAGACTACGTCTACAATGCTATAGCCTCCGTAGAAGATGCTTTGTCAGGGTATTTATAAATATTTCATATTTTTAAGGGAATGTATAATTTGATAAAGTATATGTCGCAATGTTATGTACTGAATTTTTATAATACATAACAGAACATCATGTATAGAAGATTAGAACTGTATGTTTCTCTCCGAAGCTACAGTTTGTAACACAGGTAAGAAAACACCAACACTGAACGCTGGTAAGATATCTAATTCATCTATTATCTTTTATTAAAATGAGAATTTTACTCTCCACAAAATAAATATATGCATGAGTTTGACAAATATGTAGTAGCTAGGTAGAGTCGAGTCGTTTGTTTTGTCAGAACTTCTTCCCTTGGTAAAGGCGAGTTAAGACAGGTTGAAAAAGTGACCTGGAATACTTCGAGACAGAGATTCCGATAAGTTGTGGGTGGAAGAGCCGTGTGATGAAAAGAGAGTACACGAAGACGAAATTTTTTGTCTGCATAGATTCTCTGAACGGTAAATAAAACTCCCGGCGCAAACCACTTCTCGGTGTAATTGAAGCATCCAGTTTTTCTTATGAACTCCAGAAATAAGATTCGGAGAAAATGCTAACTATAGAAGAAAAGGACTCAGTCATTCTAAGGTTCCTTGTACTGGAAAATATATGAATAGAGATGAAATTAGAGTTTTCAGGCTAAATATCCCCGTTACTTACCTTGTGCTTTTGGAGTTGCGCACGGCCTGCCAGCGTAGGATATCACGATTTCAGGAATTCTTGGGCATTGGATCCAGACAAAAGTTAAAAGAATACTTCATGTCTTATAACAATATAAAATCAATGCACTCTCCGTATACTCCACTAGGCCTTCCTGAAGTGTAACTTTAACTTATCCCTTTCCTCGCCTAATCTCTATTCACACATAGTTCCTTTGTGAGAGCCGACAACAACAACAATACTTATTCTTTGACTTCACCAGCTTTCATTTGACTTACAATATACCTGATTCACAATCAATAGATCCAATAATTATATTGGATTACCTAGTATGAGTTTCCTGAATAAGCTTCCACGTCATTATCATCATCGTCGCAGTCTTCTACTTCTTTTCTTTTGGTCCTTATGAGTTTAAGACGAATGTCCACCACTTAAGTTACATTTATCCTGGACCCATTTGAGTATAAATCAACCCGTTTCACTTATTCATCATCATGTTACTGGGCTAAGTACCTCACAAAATAAATGGAAACGTAAAATTGTATTCGTTCTTTCCTTAAGGAGATATGTTAAAAATCTGTAAACGTTTCAGCTTAAGAAAACAAATTTTGGAGAAATATATAATATAATGTATATACATACAAATGCATAAAATACGTTTTGCAGACAGATTATAAGCATATTTAAAAATTTAATTTGCTTAGAATACAATCAATTCCTTTTTCAAAAGAGGAATACTTTAATTTGCTAAACTTTTAAAATATAACTCAAAATATTTATCATAAAATCAGTTTAATGGTATTTTCCCTAAAATATGTGTCGGTATTATTCTTTTATTTTTATTTTGTTTCACGACGCATTTGTGTTAGCCAACATTGCATTTTCAAACAGCCAAAATAAAAGAGTAGTTTTAAGAACTTTTATAATCAATTATTTGAGTGATTGTTATAAGTAATGAAGATTCATAATGTTTTAATGCAATGATAAATTGAAGACCTATAAATGTGGGAAAATCAAGTTTAAATTATCAATATTGACAAATATTTACATGTGCTCACTCTATCCTTTAAATTAGCTTATGTGAAACTAAAATGGACTAAAATTATGTAGAACAAAGTGTAAAAGTTGAAACAATAAAGCATGCTAAACTAAATATTAGGACATTTGCTGCAAACAAATTAAATACTCCTTTTGCAGAAGAAATGAGAAACAATATTTTCTGTATTCGTGTTCTTTGGCTTGGTGTATGTACATAAAAACAGCGAACTATGTGGTTTCACGGATTCCATTTGCTTACAATTGGTATCCATGTAACAATTTCCATTAGAGTATTGTGAGTGAGGTTTATGCATTTTTGTTCTTGTGCTGGTTTTTTCCCCTATTTCTAAGGACAGGGTTGTACAGGGAACCGCAATATTTTCAATTTATTGTGAATAATCAATATCTCACCATTGGCTGTAAGAAAGCTATAACTTATAATATGTTTAGTTTCTCCACTACTTATTGCAATGAGTAGGGGAAGTACATCTTCCACCCAAAAATTCGATGGCAAGAAGTTGCTAAAAATTCACGTTTTAGGTATTCGTGATTAAGAAACCAGATTCCTTAGCGTCTACGAAAAGAAAACAAAAATTCCGTTAAAGACCAAACTTAGTATTTGTAATTTAGTACCCTCCCAAGTGAAAAATGATACTGTACAAGAAAATCCCCCACTCCATTCCACCATTTATATACAACAATTTTTTATTTTCTTAGACATGGCTCTAACAATTTTGATTAAATTATTTACATATTTCAGATATTTGCACTGCAAATTAAATGTTTATGCTGAATTTTCTGCAAAAGCCTGTGAAGTGGTTTTCATTGTTAATAACTTTTTCTAATTGGGTAACCGTAATAGAGAGATCAAATCATGCTACACAAAAAGTGCAGATCTCGTCACTTGAGTGTTGAAGCTTTTTAAAGTTAATAATTTTCAATTAATTCTTTATTATGGTTTAAATATTCCAAAAGAAATTATTCAAGTGGAAACTCAGTATCCGAGTAGTCTTGTAACTGGCGTGAAATTTGAAATCCAACAGAATGTCAAAGAATTGAAAGGATATATAGCTTTTATTTTCGACACCGAAATTGAGGATATTTTACATGAACTACTCAGAAATAAAATATTGAATAGGGCCCCCATAAACCAGGAATCAAACCACACACCCTCAGCATGAGAGTCGCGAACGAAGCAATTGAGTACAGGGGTATGTTGAATTAAGCATAATGAACTTTAAATCACGCAATGAGAATGGAGTTTCAAAGCTACTACGAGGATGGTTATTTAAAAATCCAATTACCGCTGGCTATGTACTCTTCTCTCTTCTATTCACAACTAACAGTGTGAACGTCTAATGAAAGTTTTTCTCCATCAATTAGAAGTGCATACAGCGAAAAACTTCGATAGAGTTCAGTATAATTTTTTAATAGATTGAGGAAGGGTATATGGAGGAAGATATATAAATGCAACGTTTTTCAAATGTTTCTTCCCTTTATTATTAAGAGCACAAATATACGTCATGGAATAGTCTTCTTCCAGTCACGATTGGGAACATAAAATGTTAAAGCGTCTAAATCACCGAACGTAATACCTTGCAACAAACCTTATCCAGGTAACTCACCCTGACCGAAATACGAACTCGGGACCTCTTGAACGTGAGGCAGACACGCTACCGAGGCGGGTCATTCATACTTTGTTACTACCACTACCACAACCACTACCACTACCACTACCACTACCACTACCACTACCACTACCACTACCACTACCACTACCACTACCACTACCACTACCACTACCACTACCACTACCACTACCACTACCACTACCACTACCACTACCACTACCACTACCACTACCACTACCACTACCACTACCACTACCACTACCACTACCACTACCACTACCACTACCACTACCACTACCACTACCACTACCACTACCACTACCACTACCACTACCACTACCACTACCACTACCACTACCACTACCACTACCACTACCACTACCACTACCACTACCACTACCACTACCACTACCACTACCACTACCACTACCACTACCACTACCACTACCACTACCACAACCACAATCACAATCACAATCACAATCACAACCACTACCACTACCACTACCACTACCACTAATAATAATAATAATAATAATAATAATAATAATAATAATAATAATAATAATAATAATAATAATAATAATAATAATAATAATAATAATAATAATAATAATAATAATAATAATAATAATAATAATAATAATAATAATAATAATAATAATAATAATAATAATAATAATAATAATAATAATAATAATAATAATAATAATAATAATAATAATAATAATAATAATAATAATAATAATAATAATAATAATAATAATAATAATAATAATAATAATAATAATAATAATAATAATAATAATAATAATAATAATAATAATAATAATAATAATAATAATAATAATAATAATAATAATAATAATAATAATAATAATAATAATAATAATAATAATAATAATAATAATAATAATAATAATAATAATAATAATAATAATAATAATAATAATAATAATAATAATAATAATAATAATAATAATAATAATAATAATAATAATAATAATAATAATAATAATAATAATAATAATAATAATAATAATAATAATAATAATAATAATAATAATAATAATAATAATAATAATAATAATAATAAAACATTGCGCAACAGCCCGAGCCGATCTCACGCCCACATACTCGAGACAGATTATCCAACCATACGAGATGTCGGCATCGCTGCACTACCAGCCGGAAATTTGGCTTTCTGACTAGGATTCGCAGCTCCTCAAATTTCTCACTAAGCTGCGTGAGCACCAGTCCCATATCCGAGACTTAAAATCCGTAACCCTCCCCCCCTGCACCAAGAATGGGATCGAATTCGTTTGGTGAATTTCATATTCCATGGACTAACGCATTATTATAGTCATGCTATTCAAAATGTTCCCCTGGCTTTACCTCTGTTAATAGAAACCTCTCAGGTTTATTCCTGTAAGAGTGAGAAGGGTACAGGCGCGCTTCTCGGTCGTGTCCTAAGCACCAATGAAAACATCACTTCAGCCAATAGAATGTCCAGGAATCACAAATAACAGATAGATATTATGTCCATGTGGAGTAACCAGTGGTTGAGAGATTTTTATTTCCAAGACAGAGGAACCATTTGAGCAGCACGGCAACACTTAAATGTAAATTGAGTCACGAAGCTGGAAGAACTCATGGAGTAAAGGCCATAGAATAAAATATCTTGTGACTGATATGATGTCTATGTATTCCCGTAGGGGAGGAGATCTGTCCACTTCAGCTGCCGTGGTGCGGGCCCTTAGCACTCGTGGTAACTTTGACGTTACTAGAGCAACCTCGGGCCGAACATTCGAGCCCCTACCTTTTGGAGTTGTTCGGATTGGGTTGGTCTCAAGGGGGCAGTGGTTCGGTAGCCTTCCTATTTTGGAGTAGGCTCGCGTAAGTGGCGTATCCACTTCCATCCCGTGTTGTGTCCACAGGACCAGACGGGGGGGGGCTTGTTAGTCGTTAGGTTTTGCCCTATGGAAAGCCCCACGGAGGACGCCGGGCTACTCCCTGGTGAAAGAGGCTCGGGTCCTTGGTGCTACGGGTCCAGTGTAATGGGAGTAGAACCTCTGCACTCAATTGTGTATGTATTTCCTCCTCTTCAAACCAAGACCGCAGAGGAATTATGCTATTTTGAAATAATCCAGAAGTGTCCATAGAATTGCTTTTGCTTTGTTTTCCCTGAAAGAAATGCAATCATTACTTCACAGACGTAATGTTTTAAAACATAATTAAGCAAACGATATTTATATTTGCAAAATGTATGTTAGTTTTTACCAGCAGAAAGCAGTTTTCTCGTTAAGTATTTTACATGTAGGTTCGGTGGTGCATTCTCACGCAACCGTAATTGCAGTAGCGGAGAGAGATGTTGTAGAATGCAGAATAATGACAAACTTGTTGCCGACCTTGAGTTTAGCTTTAAAGTTAATAACTGGCCCACATTTGGTGGTGGCAGACGCATGTCCTCGGCAGACTTGCTCCATTATCTGACATTCATATTAACAGACTGCTTTGTGTCAGAGCAAGCGCACAGTCTCAAATACGTGCTATGAAAGGGCTCTTTAGAAACACAAGGACACTCCACTCTTTGTCGAGCAGCATACTATTGTCGTCTACCAAACCAAAGGGGTCTAAGTTTGAGCCTGTGCCACGTCATTCCTGCCGCTTTCAATATACTGTGTAAATATCAATACAACACACGCTAAAGATTTCTGATGAATGCTATCCTAATATTCTACTGAAATTAAAGCCAAATTTGTGTTTAGAAACTATTGTGTTACATTTGAACAAAATTTTCTAGCCACTATCTTTTATTTTTATACAACGTTCGCAAGTTATTCTTATCAAAACCATTTTATCGACTTCATGTTAAACATTTTCAAAATCATAGTTCACTATACAAGAGGAAACTGGATCGACAGTTTAAAAGAGATTTCTGCACCTGCCCAGAAATTCCATACGTTTTCCATGACATTCTGAGAAATACATAAACAGCGACAAAACTTGAAAGATAAAAAATGCTCGATAATTTCAGTATAACGTGTGCATAATGAAAATAACTAATACCACAAAAATGTATTTATAATAAAGTGTATTTGTTTTAAACATATCTGAGTTTCTTGTGGAACACGTTTTGGAGTGCTTGAAGCAGTGCTTGGAACTCGGCTGGAACTGGGACTTCATTGGGTGAAGTTCAAACACAAATACTTAAAGGTCATACATGGCATTATTAGTTTCTCTTGTGTTCCCATCACGTTTGCCACTTTTTCTGGAAGAAAACAGTTTCTAACCCCCGAAATATTAGACAAAAGGTGTTGAATTCGATGATGTAGTGTAACGTATAGCATAATTGATATTACGACACCATGCCCCAATACCAAGCTGTGGTGCATGCTGCAGAAAGACACCTGCTTTGTATAAGCATTCCGCTGCTCACTGGCTCGCACTGAACTGGAACAGCGGATTTTAGGGTTATCAGTTACAAAAATTAGACAGAACTCTTTAATACAGACTTCACATAGTACTTCCGGAAGGTTCAAGGCACGCTCTGCATTTATGAAACAAAATATTTTAATACTTTTGGCATTCTATTCAAAGGTATTAATCACCTTTTGATAAAAATGAAAGATTTGAAAAACTCTTCGATATATATAAGTTTTTAAAGTATTAAAATCTTTATGCTGCATTTTAAAATTAAACTGGACCTAAACATAAAGTTTGGTATTTATTCGCTATTATGCTCTTGAGCTGTGCATTCAATAGACGCACACAGATACAGGTGCACACACAGACGTGTCTCTTTGTGTTCAATATATCTCAAAACTTTATGAGTATTTATGGTGAACTCTTGACATCGGACTTCTAAGTGGATTGCAGCACTTCCCCTAGTTAATATAAATACATAGTAGACAAGGTGAAATTAACTTAGACACCTCAAAATCTATAATCTAAGGCGTTTATTTTGCACGAAAAATGAATGCACAAAAACACGGAGTGAAATAGGTTTCTGTCACTTAGCCAGTGAATACTCGATTGGATCTTCAGTACAACCCACAAACGTTCTATGGAAATAATGAAGATGGACCGGGAAGTGGACTAAGCAACTAAGCATGCTAATAAATAAGTTACCTAAGCAGATGGTAGAAAAAGGTCCAATTAATGTCATGGGCATAACAAATTATAGAAATAGCTGAAGACTGCCCACTTCTGTAGCGTAGATGGTAGGCTATCTACCTCGTGTTCAAAATGTAGTGCTTAACGCTCACTTTAACTACATGCGGCACCTCAGGCGGTGACACTGATGATACATGAGATGAAGACGGAGCACCGTTGGAAAGAGATGGCGGGGGAAATCGGAGATTCCAGAGAAAACCTGCTCCAGCGCCTGTTGTCCCCCACAAATCTCACTTTGCGGTCGCCTGGGATAGAATCCAGCTAACCACTCAATCACGGCGTGGATCATCCCTCATGTTCAAGACGATCCGAGTTCGAATCTCGGTCAGGGTGAGTTACCAGTATAAGGTTGTAGCCGGAGTTTTCACTTATGATGAATATCAAGTAAATCTCAGCTCTGTGGACCCTGGGCTCATTTGAGCATTATTTATTCCATTTAATTCATCTCCAATATAAACATTGCAGGACATGAAATAAAAAAGATATGTGAAGGGTAAACCGAATACCCCGAATCAGGCAGAGCGGGAAAGATCTTGGTGGGTTCTAGTGAAAATATGAACCTGTTTTCATGTCACTTTCAAGCCGCTACTGGGAGAAGTAATGTATCAGTCGTACGCCTTAACATAACCAACGGAAAAAGTTTCCGAAAATTTATAAATATGCCTATTAATGTTAGTAGTTGTAGTAGTAGACTAAAGATGGAGAAAATAAAAAAAAAATTTTACGACTTTGAAAAGAGCATTACTATAACTGATACAGAGTTAGTTAAAATCTCCGCACCATCGAAAAAAGTTTTAAAGTACATAGTAATGAACACGAAACTCGGTTTGCGAGTCATAGAGAGGAACTAAAAATTTAGCGATGTTTTGTAACTTCCGGCTAACGTGGCTGTAAACCTATTTTAAAGAACAGCCTATACTTCTGCATATTCGGATAGTAATATTCATAGTATTTTAAAAATATCCACATGGATAATTCTGTGTATATCATAACTGTCAGATAAAACAATGGCGTAGTCACCGGATTAAAATGTTTCTATATTTCCTGTAAGTTGACTGTCTCTTGTGCATGAAGGCAGTTTATTTGACTAAGGGTTGTCTAAGTCCAAAAGCTACGCATAAAATTTTTCGTAATCACAATTGTAGAAACATAGTCTTTGTGTGGTATATTTACTGCTAAGGTAAATGCTTCAAAGCCATACATAATACACCACGGTTTATGGCAGTTGACTGCTAGTACAGGAGACAGTGGAAGATGGAGATTAATATTTATGAAAGAATCAGTGATAAAGCTGTTACGAACACTTCTTGCCCATTGGATAGTAGCTCATTCACATTAGCATAAATAGTTGGTATTGATTTACACAATCTATGTAGAATATGAACAATCAAGTTAATCAAATCATGTACAGGAAACTCACATTTAGAGCTTGGGCAGTTTTCTTGAGTATGTGCTGCATAGTCCGTAAGCAAAAGCAGCACGTTTTAATAATTTGCATTGTTTGGTCACAACGTTGCCAAAGCTTCATTGTTCATTCAAGTTATTGTTAAATGATTTGCAGCTGGTATTTCTCTAGAGGTTATCACGAAATTTTGATGATAAATTTCCTCGACGTTTTTTCATAATCAAAATGTTCCTATTTTCTACTGCTGGCATTAGATTTGTATATTTCTATTTAGTAATAAACATTTTCCCCTCGGGATTTCTCACAATACAAAGTGTAATGTCACCTGAAATAGATGCTTTACACAATTCTGAATGACATTCAGAATATTTTAGTGTTCTAGAAGAAGAGGAGGGTGTTGATTTGCCTCTAAGAAATTGCTTCGACAAACCACGTGACACAGCTGATCCGACCATAATCCCTGACAACTATTGCACTGCTTTGAACATTGAACCGCACTAACATAATTCGCACAACGCTCGTAAAATAATATTCTTCCATCAGTGGTAACAAGGTTTTAAAACACTGGTATGTTCGGATGCAAACGTTGACGTCCACTCTATTTCACTTGTGGCACTTTTAATTTCCACTATTAATTTTCAGGCCTAACTGCATTTGCATAACGTGGTTATAACAGGGTAAAAGCAATCCTGAGCTTGACATACCACGTCACTGCTTAACAGATTTAATGAGCATGAATGCTGGTATCTCACGGTACTATACTGTGGAACTCCGACCAGCAAGTTAATCAGCAGACTTCAATTGCTATGTCTAATGAATTCTTATGCCTCTCATAAGTTAGAGTTATATGTTGTAAATGCAATTTTTCGTTTGTTTGACATCGTCCAATAGTCTATATCGGACGATAAATGAAATGACTAAAATGATGCTCAAATGAGCCGAGGCTCAATGGAGCTTAGTTACCTGACATTCATCTTTCATGATAAGGAAAAACCCTTGGAAGGAAACCTCATCCAGATAAATAATCGTGGCAATATTTGAAGTCGGGACCCCTTAAATGTGAGTCAGACACATTACCGTCTCGTTACAGAGGCGAACCTGTAAATAGAATAAAGGAAGGACAAAAGTATGTGTACTTTTAGAAAAATTGTCTAAAGTATCTATAAAATATCTATAAACGTTTAAGAAATGCTAATTTACATACTCTTTTACAAAAAAATGTATTTTTCTATGAAATAAAATTTTTTAAGTAGACTTGTTGCATCCAGATAGCAGTATTGAACTTTATTGTAGACATTTACCTGCATCAAGAGAAAAGAGAACATATTTACTTACAAATCTGGACCCTGATTATTTAAAGGGCATGGAACTTTCAACTAATTTATAGATAATATTTTCTATTAACTTTTTAACAGCTTTTGCAACTTTTAATTTGTTTTGGGGTATTATATTTCATTGAAATAGTGCATTGCGTTACACATTAGTAAACACTTGATACGGATCGAAGAAAGAGTTTGAGAAAACAAAGTTCTTACGAGATTCCGTTATGTGGTTACCAAATGGATATTGCGTACTATTGCTTGCACTATGAGTAAATCAATTTGAATGTCACATTTTAGAACGTGATTCGCCTATATGTAATCTGGTCATTTCTTGCCGCACTGAAATTTCTTGTTTTCCTAGTAACCAAATTACACGTGGGGATGAAAACTTATGGTACACAGCAAAAATATTGGTATCAAAAAACAGTTTCATCGTGCCAAAATGGACAGAATTGTTGGTAGTACACAGTTATCTTTATAATATTTTTTTAAAGTTTTAAAGGGAATTTTTTACAATTTGTATGCTTTACGGCGTCCTGTATACCGATTGGAGGTCTTACTCTTTTAGTTAATATAGTTGTGACAGTTAAACGGTTTTATTGTCAGTTTCATACTCGCAAAATGAAATAATCGTACGAACTTCACAGTCCTGCATGCTTTCTCTGTTCCTGGAAACTTACAATACGAATGTAGTAATGAGTATGTATTAATAAAAGAAAGAAATAAAAAGAAACAATTTCCATTGTAATTGTTATTAAGCATTGTTGAATACTGCACATATACATAAAATATCAAAGTGAATTAAAATGAAGTAGAATTTCAGGCATAACGTTTAAGTTACACAGTACTCTCACGCTTAAGAACAATAATACATTCTAATATGTCTTCTCCCCTTCTTCCATGATAGTCTTTGCCGAATCTTAGCTGAAAATGATTCCGGTATGCTATACTCTGTATCCGATACTATACGAGCATTCAAACAAACCTCCCGACCATGTTCAGAAATTATTTTTAATAATTTTCGTTTCTTTACACTCTGCTGGAATGCGAGTCCACGTTTCCTTTCACCACAGAGTCGATATATTCTCACCCTTTTAATTTGTTGCCTTCCAAAAGCCAAATATTACTCGTGATAAAACTTCTTTTTTCTCGTTTATAGCCATTTACATATATAGGCCTCCTTTTTCCAGCTATTACACCTGCAAGTTAAACAAACTTTGATACAGATGTTAATATGTCAAGTGCCAGAATGATGTTAAATATATTCATTTATGTTTCAGATTAATATATTTAAAATGACGAGAGCTTTGTTTTGAATTGGTATGGGTTATAGATGGTCATGACTGAATAAAGTAGGTCACAAACAGATGAAGATGAATGTGAGTATCCAATCTACATAAATGGTAAATAGTAAATATGATAAATTAAATAGAAAGATAAAATTATAAAAGAAAATTGTTTTTAGGACCTTATATTTGGAAAATCAGAAAATTATAAATTCAAAATTAACGTATTGGCCACAGAGAAAAGTGAGGTAGACTAGAATATTTAGTTACCATGGTGATAAGGTGAAAGTAAATAGAAGGAATTGAGAAAATATGGTATTTTACATGGTGACCGCAAAGTGAGGAGACGCGTGTGTGACATGAGTGCAGAATGCTGCATGTATTCCGCAAAAAGCAGGTAGCAAACCTGAAAATTAGAACAATTATAATTATTCACCAACATGATCTGAAGCTTGGATATATTGCAACCTTATTTTCTAAAAATTAACGTCTGAACAGCGAAGAAATCGCGCGTGTGTAAAGACAACAGAAATCTAATAAAATGATTGTATTAAGATTGTAATAATTAAAATTGTATGACAATATGTTTGATCATCGCAGAAGGTGGACCTTCGTGAATTGCAACCAGTAATAATAATAAATACTTCTTCAAATCAGGCACGAATAAGAAAATGACGCCGTAACGTGATGCAGAACTTCGAGAACATATCCCAACGGGTACACCATCCCCACCACATACGCATTTGTAGTAATACCGCTACAACTTTAACTATACATTATAACTAAAAGTTGTATATGTTACTTTTATCATTCAAAGTAGACGAATGTACGAAATTCCAGTTTCTTCTAAGACCTTACTTGCTTCCGGAAGCCCCCTGCACGTAAAGCTGCCTGATCTCCCCTCTAGAAGCCTATTACTTCAGCTCCAGTAGCTTTTATTGGGCTATAACCTTTTAAAGCATTGGAACAGAGATTTAAATGTCTGTCGGTAAACCTGTCTTACATAAAATTGTAGTAAAAAGAATATGACTTCTATATTAAAATAAACACACCATTCAGCATTCTACATATACTAAATGAACTGCAGAGGAGTATAAAAAGACAAAGGAGACCCCGTATAAACACCAAGGACTCTTTAATCAGCTTTAAGTTGGAAATAATGTTATTCTGGATTTATAACTTTAGAACTCTCTTTTTCTTGTGATTTGGTTTGTTCTCATTTTCATAGTGTTACACACCATATACTTTTCGTTATAAACGATACTATATGGTATAATTTATTAAGAATAAGTTAATGATAAACAATTCTGATATGATTAGTTCCTAACAATTAACCAATAAAACTCCTATATTTAAATATGTCCCCCAGGGGCCTACTGCGGTAGGTACGGGAATTGGCGATCCCGGGGTCCCGAGCCAAATCTCTCAATTGGGTTCCTCTGCAAGGTGAGAGAGTTCTTTCAACCGCCCAAAACCATGGTACACTTCTGTGTTTGACCCTAACCTCCCTGAACACACGTCTGACGGATAACCTAGCGCGGGTTGGTGGAGTGGAAAGCGCAGGGGTGACTGGGTAACGCGTAATTCCCAGCTCCTGATTATCATGTAGGATTGTGTTTGTATCCGCTGATAACGGCCAGTCCCGGGGAGGGGCCCTTGCATGAGATGTTATACTCCTGAAGGCGATTGGGTCCCTCTGTCTATACATTGGGAGGTGAGACCCTGAGTTGAGCAAGGTCTAGGCCAGGACTCTCACCTAAGCCGGGGTGACCCCCAGGATGTGAGCATGCCATCGGAGACGTTTGCAATGGTGGACATGAAATGTGTAGTGTTTAACGCCCGCCTTTACTTCATACGGCACCGCAGGCGATGACACTGATGATATATGAGATGAAGATGGAGCACCGGTGGATTGAGATGGCGGGGGAAACAAGAGATCCCGGAGAAAACCCGTCCCAGCTCCGTGTTGTCCACCACAAATCGCACTTTGCAGTCGCCTGAGATCGAACCTTGGTGAGAGCCAAGTGGTCTAACCACTGAGCCACTGCTCGGCCGCAAGGGTGGAGGATATCATCGCTATGGGTACTGATAAAATCAACAAAACTGTTAAGAAAAGTGGAAAGGAAATAGCCGAGTGTTGTGGTCCTCACTATTTAGCTATTTTTAGAACAGAGGAAGGTCGAAAATTTACTACCATGAACCCATTTGTTATCGAGAAGAGTATACGTAATATTGCTGGTCCAGTAAAATTATGTACTCGATGTCACAATGGCACGCTCCTGTTGGGAGGAGTTTCAGTGATGCAGGCTGAAAAAGATTTTAAAAGCAAACATGCTTGCGGAGCTTTCCGGTGCGCGGTGAAATGCAAGGACTCTGCGCTCCTCGCGTGGTGTTGTAAACACCAGCGCATTGGACGGTTTGTCCAACGAGGAGAATCAGGAAAACTTGGCGGACAAAGTGTGACAAATGTATATTGAATTCACCGCAAAGACCGAGGTGAACTAGTACGCACACATACCAAGTTTCTTACCTTTGACTGGGTAGATCTCCCGTAAAGGATTAAGGCAGGGTATGAGGCTAATGAAGTGGGGCAGTATATATCCAATCCATTGAGATGTTATAAATGCCAGCGCTTTGGCCACACGAGTGCTTCTTGTAATGGAGTTGCTACTTACGTGGTCTGTGGGGAGGTCAAGCATGATGATGCATGTACTTCACCTGCAAAATGTGTTAAATGCAGTGGCAATCACTCATCGAACTCCAGAGAATGTTCCCGCTTTATAGAGGAGAAAGCGATCCAAAAGATCCGGGTTAGAGAGAAGGTGTCCTTCTTGGAATCCCGGAAACTCTTGGGTCTTCGTCAGCTTTCTGTCCCTAGGACTGTTATCTACAGTGCAGTTGCAGCTAAGCCGGTACTTAGACGCACAAACAGCGACATAAACGGGGCAGTAATATCCGAAAGAAAAATTAAACCCAGATCACAGCCAAAGCAACAGACACCAACAAAAACAACAGTGACCACACCTACTAAGTCCAGTCCTATGAAAAACGTTGCAACCAGATTACTGTAGAAAGCATCTACATGAAGAATATGTGCACCAGTAATATATAATGCATCGCCCAGAAATTTCAAGACCTCATATGGAGGAACCGACTTCCTCAGGGAAAATAAGAAGGCTAGTATCAGGCAAAAGGAGCGCAAAAATCCACGAGCATGTCCTCCGAGATCATCATCTGAGGATTCATCTAGAGAGGACTGAGATCGGCAGCTCTGATTTTCGCCGATCACAGTTTCCGATCTTTTTGAGCAAATCGAAACGAAATCATCAGTAGGAAGGCGGTCCTGCTCCACTGAGGATGTGAAGCAGGAAAATCCTCTCCTCACTGCCAAAACGACAGTGAGAAAAAGGTAGGAAAATACTAGCCCAGCCCCTAAGAAAAGGAACAAATTGATTTATCCCCCTGGGCAGGTAGTTTGTTTCTGACAAGTTAATATTGAAAACGGCTTTTTATGCTTTTTTGTATTTTGTGCTTAGTAGTAGTTTTTATTTTTTCCATTTGGACATATTTATTTTATTGTCCTTTTGTTTAGATTTTTTTAGTATTTGTCTCCGGCTACTACCGTGATTTAGTTCAACTGCTTTGTCATCAGCTCCCTTAAAAAGCTTATATTATTTAAATGTTTAAACGAAGTTTTAGTTTCGGTATTTAATATTTTTTCTACACAACTTCTACAATAATAAAAATGATCTTTAATTTATTAATATATCATTAAAGTGTTGGACCTGGCAGTGGTTGTCCTGCAAAGTAATAAGTCGATTGCCCGATAAACAGTTTTCTGAGATTTTCGTAATTATTCTGATTGAAATGTAAATGATCAGTGGATTAAAACAGATTATTCATGTTTTCAAATCAGATATATGGTTTGACACCATAATGTTATGTAGTCATAATCATTATTTTTACAATTTTACTACCTGGCGATTTGTGTAATGTTATTCCGGATGAAATGCAAATCATGACATCATAGCTGGTTCATCATCTCCAATATTCCGTGATCTCTTAAGGAAATGTCTTCATGACTAACTAGAGGTTACTTAAATGTGATAAATATGGGAAAAAATTTGATTCAGTAAACTTACATTCAGTTTTTACAATAACTTACATTTTGCTAATTTCTGGTATTCAAGTTTGGTGCTGACCTCCATTGATATTTGAAGTGACAAACATTCTCACAACGCCTATAAGCGACAAAAACTCCAGATTTATAGAAACAAGGTCTCCTATGTCACTTAGTATTATACGTAAACACATTCAAGTGTCGTTCTGTTAAATGTGCGCTGCACTTCTGCAAGTGAATGTGGATGGAATTCTCGTTGTGCCCCATCGCTGAATCATGTGACCGAAGCTCCTGGGAGTAATAGGGACTGTCTATGAGGCGGAACGTACTGGTAGCGGAACATCATGCAACCGTCTCATTTAACATTAGCTCACACATCCAAACGACACCGCTGTCTTTCCAATTTAATTAGCTATTAACTGATATTGTTCAGCAAAATGAACTTTCATTAGAAAAATGTTTTCTGTACCATACTGAGCTTTGCCTTATGTAGCATAAAATTGGGAACAGATTTCTCCACTTCTCTAAACTGGCAATACCCCAACAGCCTTATATATGTAGTATGTAACATTCTTATTCGTACACATGAGGTTTTTAGTAAGAAGTCATTCTCTACAGCTTAAAAGCTTGTGTTTTTGAGTCATTTATATGTGCTTGATAGATCTAAAACAAGCAAATTACATTTCAAAACCAGTATTACTCTATGAAGCAGCAATATTAAAGAAAACGCCCCCAATTTTATGCAATTTGCCTTTCGGTACGTCATAAACAGCTTCTATATGCATGTGTTTCAAAGGTCGCTTAGGTTCCTGTTGTCGCAATTGTAGACGTTCTTTCACTAGTATTAGAAATGGGTAAGCAAAGTTCTGATCAGAAGCAGGTAATTATAAATTATTCCCTTAGAAAAGGGCACACAGTAACTATATCACATGCTATCACTTCATATAAGGTCAACAACTTAAGGAGAAAGGTTCTACAAAGAGTTTACCACGAAAACCTAAAGAAAGCAAACTGAATGTAAGAGAGGAACGCCTAATTGTAAGCAGAATGCGGAAGAATTCAAAATGAAGTGTCCCACAATTACGTCTATTAGTTGAGGATGTATCTGGAAAACTACCGTGTTCGTCGTGTTTTATAGAAGTATGTATATCATGGAAGATCACCCAGGAGGAAACCATATTATCGCGAGCATTGTCGCGGCCGGGCGCACAAAGGTACAGAGAGTGCAGTGAGGAGATAAGAGCAGAGAGTGCAGCGCGGACATAGGGGCAGATAGTGCTGCGCGGACATAGGGGCAGATAGTGCTGCGCGGAGATAAAAACTTGCCGAAACACATAAAGAGACACATAGCTGACCGGAAGTTTCGATTTCTTGTTTGTTACACAACATTCCAGAAATGTATAGAAATATCAATGGACGTATAAAAAGGAGCCGCGATCGCCAGTTAGTGACAGAGTCGACGTGGTAATTGGAATCGTGCAGTGAAAGTAAACTTTGTTTGTGGGTGTGGCAAACGAACTTGAATGTTGTATTTGTGTACGTTACGTAATTCTGCGACTGCAAGGATTGACCAAAGTGTGTTTCTACGGAAATAAAGAGCATTTTGAATTTATGCAACTTGGACTTTTAGTTTCACAAAGCCACAGAGTCACAATATGTAAGTGCAGCAAACAGGACAAAATGAGTTGCATTTGCTAAGGACCATATGCATAAAGATCAAAACTTTTGGAACAGCGTTATATGGTCGCACGAGAGTAGAATAAACCTCTTCGAGTCAGATAGGATAAATAGAGTCTGGAGAAAAGCGAATTCAGTCAGTAAAGTCAGAAACACTCTTCCGACAGTTAAACAGGGAAGTTAAAGATATGGACCAACACATATTTTTTGATATTTTGCAGAATAATATAAACCAAAGTAACAAGAAAATAGGCATAGCACTTGGTTATAAATTTCAACAAGATGATAACAGTAAACACAAGGCAAGACTGAAGATGAATTGGGTAATATGGAATGCAACCAAACTACTGCAAACACCTCCTGAGCGTCCAGACTTGAATCCAATAGAGCATTTGTGGACAATTCGGAAGAAAAGGTCCATAAAACTAAAGTAAGGTCTAAACAAGAGCTTAAACATGTTGTGGAGAAAGAATGGAATAAAATCAGCCCAGCACAATGCAGAAACTTGGTTAAATCTATGGAGAGAAGGTTTGAGGCAGTTTTAAAGCTAAGATACACCCTACAAAGTATTATATTATCAATTTTGTCTTTGTTATACGACTATTATTTCGAATGTACGAATAGAAATGTTGTAAAAGGGTGGTCATATTTATTATACAATTCCATTTAATTTAGTTTGAAACTTCATAAGTAAATATGTAGTTAATTACTAATATAGTATTTATAAAGGTAGAGTCAGACTGAAAAATTCAATGCCATAGCCGGGATTTGAACCACGGATCTTCTGGTCTCGGTCCAGCCGCTCTAACCATTGAGCTACTATGGCCAACATGCCGATATGACATTAAGTTCTCGAACAATTCTCCAAAATACGAGTCAGTTGTAGAATTTAGTATCATATCGGCACCGTGGTTCTAATCCCTGCTATGGAACTGAATTTTTCAGTCTGTCTCTACCTTTCCATACTTTAGCCTACACACGGTCCGTGTGAAAGAGCATTATTCCACGTGTACGGGAAAAATATCAATTTGACTGTATTCTAAGAGACATTAAAATATTTTCTTATAAAACTGAAGAGTGCAAATTAGAATGTTATACTCGTACACTTATAACCTGAAAATATGTAATATTTTTAATCTATAAGCTATTTTCTTGCGCCATCTGACTACAAAAAGGAAAGAAGATTCAAAAGTATTAAGTGCTACATTCAAGCGAATGTTTAAAGTGCTGTGGGGAGACAAATCTGCTCCCTGTTGTTTACTAAAGGTACTTGTCTCTTGGATAAAAGTAAAAACATTATAGAAATTCATTCACCGAACCCTCAACTTCATGAAACCAAAGTTAGATACCGATTAGATTATCTGATTAGACTATCTGATGTTAGATTAGGTGCTTCAGAAGTAATATGGCTTTTTAAGAAAAACAGTTATTTGAAATGTGTTCTGACAAGCAATTAACTAACTTACAGCGAGGTTTATTATCTGAAAATGGTACCACTCTCTGGTTTTTGATGCCAAGAATTCGGTGATACCCACTATGCTTCAATGCTATCAAAAATTCTTCCACGTAAAACCTGGACCATGGATCGAAAAAGATGATAATCTAATGGTGTGAGTTCGAGGCTGTATGCTGGGTATGGTGTCAGATTCCTCCCAACTCCTTAAATTTTTCCATGGTTGATCGTGAAGTATGAGATATTGCAATAGAGCTCCATTTCTCTTAACTGGGTACCTCCGTCTCAAAATTTCATAAATTCGTTCCAGTTGTTGAGAATAAAGATCCGCATCAATCGCCAACCCGTTTGGAATAAACTCCCAGTGAACCACACCATTTCACCAGACACAAAACATTACTTTGGCACCGAAATGATTCTTTTAACGATGACTGTCAGGTTAGCAGGGATCAATCCACTGTTTCGAGGCATCAGCGTTTCGGTACCCTTTCTCATCACAAGTTACAATTCTCCTGACAAATCTATTATCCATGGAATTACGGATAAGCTGAAGAAACTCTACGTTCAGCTTGTTGAAGTTTCTGTTCATCAGATACAGATTCACAGCTTCTGTATGATTTTAAAAGTGCATTAATGGTATATTTTGATACACCAAGATCTTCTGAAAACCTACGGGTAATCTTTTCTCGCAAAATTTGGCGTGCATCCTCAATATTCCATGCTTTAGGTCTTCCAGAACGAGGTAAATGTTTAGTGTTTTCCTCTCCATTGTTGAAGTGTTAGATCCACCGTTGTGTCACACGCTCACTAACACCTCCTTCCACTTCACATATTCCTCGATCTGCGGCAGCGGTTTTATAATCTTGTTTCCAATAGTGTTTTAGAAGGACTGTGTCTCAAACTTTCTTATCTCCATTTTGCGATTGTATATTAACAGCTGGAGATTGATACATGCGCGCAATGTACGCAACACTAGTGTTGCAAGCATGTATCAATTTTCAGTCGTTAATCAACAATCGCAAAATGGAGATATATAGCACTGCAAGCCAAAGAAACCCAATGTAGTGTTTCATTCTTAAGACAAAAAGATAAAACAAACGGAAATTAATAACGAACGATGACCTTAATACTATTTTCAATGTGTGTAGTGTAAAATTCCCCTGAATTGCCAACGTAACTTTGCTACGTATTCAAAAGCATATTGTTTACTTCAAATATGAACTTTAAATTGTCATGTATCATATTTGTATAAGGTTAAAATGTCTCATATCAATTTACTGTTTTAAATGTTCAATGGAATCCTATGTTTACGTTTTTAATTAAATAAAGAGTGTGGCGTTACCTAGACCTGCCATGTGTATTTATTCAGTGAAGCCTCACCTCTAATCTTCCATACAATGTATTTGCCACAATCCACGGGATAGGAGACGGCACAGAGGTAAACACAAAGATAATATCGTTGTAAGTATGCTTGTTACATATTTATCGCATTATTTCAGTTAACCTTTATGTCAATCTGCTCTTGGTACCATTTATAAGATAATTTTATACTAATTGAAAATCACTTGATTCCTCAGAAAATAGCATAGCCATCAATGGTATATTATTTTACTTATAACGAGTTCGTAGAAGATAAACTTAGCAATTTGAAACGAAAGTATACTGTAGACAAGAAAACAATTACTAGATTTGCTTAGTAATGGTAAATTAGTTTTCCTTACAATGGACTTGGAATTAAATTCTGGTTTCTAAACATTGTTTCCAATTAAACGCAATGATAACATGAAAAAGAATTAAGAAAATAACTTGAGGTAACGTCACCTGCGGAGACTGTAACCCAGCAACTACCCAATTAGGCAGTTCTTTCTCTATAGGAACCTAATCACCTAAGGGAAAAAGTCACCCAGAAAGCATAAGGGGAACGCAAAACTAAATGAGAAGCGTAATTAGTGGAATTAACGATTTCTTATCTGTTTTGTTGTTTTTATTCGCTTCCCGCTATATAAACGCAAATGCTGAAGCAGTGAATTGTTGATGGTGAAATACACCACAAATATATAATAATCTGGACAAACTTAAGTTCACCTAACCTCCTGTGAAACAAATACGAGTATACAATCTCACAAGTAATAAATCATAAGCACATTAATAACATGCTATGATCGCATGCTTTAGTAGTTTCTCACTTGTTGGGCTCTTATTCCAATGCTGACAGCATCTGCAAAACATAAAAGTGGTAACTGCAGGTTTAAATTTCCAGGATCGTATCAGTGCCACCGGTTTGCCGGAATTTCGTTCGCAATTATTTTTTGCATGCCGTAAATCTATTGGAATGAGTCTTAAAATACCTGAAATAATCAAACTCGGCGGGATTAGAGCCACTACCTTGTGATTATATATCAGCGCCTAAGTTACTGAGCTACATTCCGCACCGACTAAGAAATCCCGCAAATCACGGAAATGATCCTTGATTAGATTCAAACTGATTTTTGATTTTGTTGTAATTTTTACTGCTTTTTGATCTTTGTTGTAATTTTTCCCAACATTTCTAAAGCCCTTCATAGCAAGAAAATAAACAGCAGTCCCTTAAATGTTCGCTCGATATTTGCTATTACTTGATGCACTTCTTCTAGAGCAGCATTTATTGCATTCCACGGATGTCCCCGTTAGTGTAAAGACAGGCTTCCGAAAATCCACATAAATTGTAGTATCGAACTAAGCCCTGCATTACTGAACGCAAGTTTAGACACCGAACTGTATTTCATGTGGGCCAATTGCCCCATATCTCATAATATTCGAAATATTTTTGCGTTCATTACAGCCCTATATTCTCAACATCATCATCATCATCATCATCATCATCATCATCATCATCATCATCATCAGCAGCAGCAGCAGCAGCAGCAGCAGCAGCAGCAGCAGCAGCAGCAGCAGCAGCAGCAAAAGTTACGTTTGCTGCAATTCTATTTAACCAGTTTGTACCCTTGCTCACGTGTTTTCACGAATGCAATGGATCGGAACAATCATAATTATTTTGTTATAAGGTACAGAGACAGAGAGAGAGAGAGAGAGAGAGAGAGAGAGAGAGAGAGATCCTATATTATGCATTCATTTTAAAACAATCATAAATTGATGAAAGGTGCTATTGCGCCATATTTTATATGATAAAGAAAAAAGAGAAGTTCTTCATTGTTGTGCATAATGTGTGAGTCTGGTATTCGGAAGCTTCCGGGTTCGATTGCCCTTAGAATAGTTACCCAAACCAATAGGAATAGGGTGGGTGTCGTGTAATTCCGCTTCTACCACTAATTTTCCCTTGCACTTTGCCTATTTCTGGGTTGGACCTTCTGGGTTCTTCTGCCTTTTGAAAGACAAAATACTGAAGATATGGTGCTTATTATATTAGGAGTATGGAGTTTTATTTAAGGAAATAAAATAATCTACATTCCCACCGTTAATAAATTTTAAGAAGAATAATCTCAAACTATGTGAATTTGCAACAGAATATGGCAGTCGAACAAAATCCAAGCCAAACTTCAGTAAGTTGTGAATGTAGTATATGTTAGTAACTGTACGTACAGTTTATAACAATTTCAGGTGTACTATCAATTATGCATGTAAATATGCAAATTTAAACATATGCACATGTTAAAATTCAAATGGAAAATGAACGCAGGGAAAATGTAATCGAACGTAACATTATAGCATTGTGACTTCACATGGATTGTTGTTGGAATTTGTTGAGAGGATATACAATAACATACACGTAAGGAGAAGAAGAACAGCAGGTGTGGATAAACATTCTCTCTCTCTCTCTCTCTCTCTCTCTCTCTCTCTCTCTCTCTCTCTCTCTCTCTCTCTCTCTCTCTCTCTCTCTCTCTCTCTCTCTCTCTCTCTCTCTCTCTCTCTCTCTGTCTCTTTGAATGGCAGCAACCAATCAGTTTTGTTTGAATTATTAATTCAGTAACCAAGCACGATGGTTCCACAGTAATTTGTTGCTAAGTTCCATTGCCATCGATGGCTTACCATGAACGTGACTTACCTCAATTCCATTTCCATCGTTTCCTTTCTCAAGTTTCAAGTCCGCTTCTTCGTGTGAGGCGGTACCGAGAAATTGGCGAAGTTGGTTGTTCCGCTGAGCTAGAGTTCTGCTTCTCCAAAAGATTATTAATTGCCCTTGTGTGATGCTCCATTAATATACGGTCTTCAATCCAGGAGCAGCTAAGGATTTCTTGTACCTCAGTGGGCCATCTGCATGGGTCTGCAGCCTTCTTCAAATTATCTCTTTCCCCCGAAAAAGGTATCCATAAAGGATCACTCATAGGTTGCTGGTAAGAGCTTAAGAGGTATCTCCATCCGTTGTAGATCATGTAACTATCCACTAGATTAATTAATATAATAATATATATTGAGGTACCAAGCTTTTACAAATTTTGGACTGCCCTCTGTTTTGGCCCAGGCCACTGCTACACAGGACACTGCATTAAGCATATTTACAGAATAGTCACCTATTATTCCTTACCACTCTTTACAGTCCATAGCCACTTGTTTTTACCTTACTTAAAAACTGCCCTATGCTTTTATAATTTTTGTTTAAAACCTTGATTAAGCTGATTTTCCTATAAGGGGAGTTGGATAAACCCAACAATTATCGGGGAATAGATTAATTAAGTATGGTAAGTGCTATTGAAAATAATTAGCTCCAATAGATACAGAACGTATGTGGTCAAGGGTTGAGCTAGGGGGTAGACCTAGAGCAAAAATAGTGTTCCACATTTGACGGGAAGCAAACCCAATTTGCTGATTATCTTTAGTAGCCACAGTGACAACTTTCAAGCATGATGTCTTATTTCTCGAAATATTATTTCCTATGCATTTTCTGGACGGAAACCAGAATATCCGTGGTTCAAATCCCGGCTATGGCACTGAATTTTTCATTCTGGCTCTACCCTTTCATAGTGCGTCCTACACACGGCTAGTGTCAAAGAACAATTAATTTCCATTAATTGTACCTAATCGTGGTCCGAACTATAAAGCCCGGGCCTTAAAGTACTTACAGCATAGTAAGTCGCCATTAAGGTAGTTGTCTCATGTGTTTATGAGAACTCCTAGTGGTTTACCGGGAAAAACACGAGTCAGTTGGAGAATTTAATGTCATGTTGGCACCTTGGCAATAGTAGCTAAATGCTTTAGAGCGGTTGGACGGAGACCAGAAGATCCGTGGCTCAAATCCCAGCTATGGCATTGAATTTTTCAGTCTGGCTCTACCCTTTCATATTATTTCCTATGTTGACGTTAACAGCATCCCTCAATTCAGTTGTATGGACAACTGTAGTAAAACGCTTTCACCGCTCTCTTATATTTCGAAATGTGTGGTCTTTGCTCTCTGCAAACAGCAGTCTATTTCTCAAAGCCTTGCGGGAGGAGAATGTGCTTCGAACGTGCCCTTTCATAAGTATGACAGCAGACGCCGTAGATTACACGCTCAACTCTCATGGACAAATGATGATATATAACGTAAGGGGTAACTGGTTGTGTATGGGTTTTCTATCTCTTGCTCAAAGTTTGCACGATTCTACAATGAAGCCTAAAATAATTTACACAATAACGGTCCACTTATAACAATAAAATATGTGTATATGTGTGAACATTCCGGATATAGCTCTGCTCAGAAGTGCAATAATTTTGGTTTTCTATACAAAAATATCGTATATCTGTTTGGAAAATAACTTCTATCAGCCATCATCTTGTGCCACTCAAGCTTAAAATGCTTAATTGCTAATATTCATTCTTTCCTGACCTAGACTAAGTAGATAGGGTTGTTAATAGTGACTGGTTTCTTTTGAGTTTCATTTCAGACTATAATAAGTCACACATTAAGGTGTAAGGGTGAAAAATTAATGATAATTACATGAGCTGCATAAGAAATCTGCTGCAATAGACTAGATACAAACGCAGTAATTATGCATTTTGACTATTCAATTTTAATCTCTTAGTATAAATATTATCGAAATGATTTTATGCAAGATAAACCCAAATAAAGTTTCTCGCAAATCATTTGTATTTCGACGTTTGGAAACAAAGTGAACGCGATGTGGGGAGGTGGAGTATTTAAAATTTTGCTATCTAGACCGAAATGTACTCGGAAACTGAGTGATAATTGAGCGTGGAGCTGAGCTTCAGCCTCCCACACAGGAGATTTCGCGGGAATTGGGGTCGCTCGATAGACACTCGGAAGTAACCAAGACCGATAATTGGCCAAGAGAAAAGCGGCGTTTTTACTCTGTTTCCAAGTTGAGATGCCCTCATCAGTGCTCCCTGTCTCTTAAAGGGTATCTCTAGTTTATACTCCCTAGAGAATTTTCTTAGATTTCTCGATTTTTTTGTCTTTTGTTTTCAAAACCGAACAACGTTCTGCAGACAAAATGAAAAGGTCTAAACACATTTTACCCACTTAGAATAGACATTTACTTGCGTTATTAACAATACAAAGTCGAACCACTTGTGTGCAAATTCCTCTGTTTACAATACTTCTGCGCATATGGTCGTTGCAATGTTTATGTAGCTTTGGTTAATATATATGAAGTAAATAGAATTGCTTCCGGATATTAAACCCAATAATTCATTAATTTACGAACCACTGTGCTCCTATTTGGCACTAATTGGAATAAACATATAATTGAAGTTACGAAATATACCTGGATACCTTTGCAGTGGATGCAAATATTCAGTCAGAACTTTCATTCTTATTTTCTTATTAGGGAATGTTTATTCAATTATTATAAGCATACCTTTGCAGACCCTCAACTATGAATGCAAGAACGAACAGAGTTTAAGTGCAAAAGCATTTTATGCCTATGTCGCTTAATAATATTTATAATATGGTTGTTCATATAGTTAGTTTAGTTATGCCAAATATATAACTAACAATTCAAAGAATATAGGGTGAGTACTAAATGCAATTTTGAACCCTACCTTGAAATGAGATATTACATCGCTGTTCATTGATCTGGAAAATTTACAATGATAATTCTAGCTGCACAAAAAGAAACAATTAATATTAATTACTGAATTATTGTCAGTTACTCAGTGCGAAGCTAAATTAACTTCTTTAATTTTGATCCCACAAAGTAAGAATAAATCAATTTTAGACCTTTAGAAGCTCTGTTTTATTTATGTGAAGTAATAAATAAACGGGATGTAGCTCTCAATTGTAACTGGGTCTTCCGGGTAGGACCGCGTCCTTGATGTTCCTCTAGTCGACGTTTCGTCCCAACTATGTGGGGCTTCTTCAGGACTTCTTCCCTGACAGCTCCGTAGCTCACAGTTCTCTACCATTATTGTTCAAGTATATAGAAGCTCATTATTTCTTAGCTCGTCACTTCCTGAAATGGGTTGTACTATGTTAAGCTGTAACACTTAAAATTATATCATGTGCAACAAAAAAATACGTCTCGTTAAAATTCAGAAAGAGATGAACGTGATCGAGGTTGATGAGAAGGATAAAGTTTCTCTCCATGCAATAATGTTGCGCTTCAAATGCGATAAAACGCAAATTTAGGAAACTTTAACGGTCGAGGATAAGATGAGAGATGAGTAGATGAAAGGGAAGGATTAAACGAAAACAAAAGGCAAAAAATAGGAATAGATAAATTAAGTAGATAATCTGGGAATTTGTGTAAAAGCGTGAGCAAAACGCTTTCCTCTGTCCGGCCCCATGTTACAGAGTAGGTTCTGAAAGGTGCTAAAGAACGAGGGGGAACAGAATTTAAGTCTTCTACCAAATGAATGGACAGCTTCGAACTAGACACAACATCGTGTGAATGTGGATTATGATCCTAAAAAGTGTTCAGTGCTAACGTATTGGAACTGTTTAATCTCACAACCTTTGAAGTCTCTCAAAATTCGAGATGAAAAATGTATGGGCTGAAAACTTCAAACGAGAAACTCCCTATCCTGCTGTGCGGAAACATGTTGGAGGAAATGGAGGAGACACTGTTCATTAGAAAGGCGACAGAACTGCGCTATTTCCAAAATCTAGGTATCATTAAGCTTCTAGTCACACAGCAAAGCAATAAAGAAATCTGAATATGTGGGTTGCCTTATGAAAGAGTGGCTGAGTTATTTGAATGCCAAAATGAAAAGAAAAAAATACGGGAAATGCTCCTTTTCCTACATAATGTAATATACCATCCCACATCAAGTGCCCGCCTCAGTAGCGTAGATGGTAGCGTGTCTGCCTCACGATCAAGAGGTCCCGAATTCGAATCTTGGTCAGGGTGAGTTACCTGGATAAGGATTTTTCCGGGGTTTCCCCTTATCCTGAAAGACGAATGTCGACTAACTCTAAGCTCCATGGGCCCCGTACGCATCATTTGAGCATCGTTTCACCTATTTCATTCATCGTCCGATATGACTTTACGTTGGAGGATGTAAATTATAAAAAATGCCACATCAAGTATCAAATGTAAAATTGTCTTGGTTACGGTCCGGTTAAACCAGCACTAACCATGAACCAAGTGGTTATTGACACACATTATGTCCCATTATAGAAAATATTTGATACAGATTTTGAGCGTCGAAGCAGTTCGATTTTCTCTTGCGTGGTCAGTTCTCTTCTTGGATGTGATTGTTACGCTAGTAAGGTATTTAAAGCTCGAAACAATCATGCAATGCTTCAATAATACTGGATTCGGAAATAAAAAGGATGTTCTCGTAATTTTATCGAGGGTGAAGATAATGCAGCAGTAATTGTTGAATTAAATAAAATGTAGAACATTTCAAGCCTCCACCGGCTGACACAACTTCTACTTCGACAAGAAATCTTATACAAATCCACAATGTAGATTATCAGGAAGAAACAAAGAAAGAAGAGAAACAAAATCAAGATATACCAGGAAAGTTAATACGCCTGAAGAAACAATTGCTTACATAAAAGCCATATCATGGAATTTCCAGCAAATACTAATTCCCCAGGCTGTTGAAATACTCTATAATGCAAAAAGTTGCGTAGAGAAAACAACTGTGAACAGAACATCCAAACATATTTCTCGTTTTGATATGTGGTGAAAAAAGTGACACGTAAGGTAAATAAACTTAGGTATTATGAGCTTAAGAAAACCGTTATATAAATTACAATACATGCGCTTATATTCTTGAGTTAGTGTGATTAGTGCGATAGTAAAGTATTCTGTAATACTAAATACCTACAAATAAATACTATACAGGAGCCGAGAAACGTAATCGTGTAAGTATGTGTAGAATTACGTATTAATGATGCCGTAATTGCTAACAATTATGTAGCCTGTAATATTTCTTGTTTGTGATCCAGAAACTTGTACAACATGGAAAATTGTTTTTCCAGATATGATTTCGCTTTGAGCACGTTTCCTGTATCGAAAATCAAAGTGGGAAATGATCGGAACAATTGTTTCCGCTGAGAATTCAGTTTCTACATGTATAAATGCGAGTGTAAGATCACGGGATTGACAGCTAAAAGACAATGTCGAATATAGTAAATAAACATAGGTTTTATTCTTTCTGTACATCTCGAAACATCAATGTTCCAAAGCCAAACAGTAGCATAGGATAGAATCTTCTGCAGGAGACTCGGCACTGCAATCAGTCTTGATATATTGCATCTATACCCCCAATTTGGGCATCCCCGAGAGGAAGGATGAGGCGAGCGGAGACAGCGGGTGGACAAAAGGAGTCGTGACAGTGCAGAGTCGTGACATTCAGCAGTTAGACTCTTGTCGACACTTCGAGGTGAGAGATGTTGTGATATGATAATGGAGATGAAATGTAGAGACAGGAAATCCCAGGGATGTAAATAATCTACCCAGGATTTCCCAAGCTACTCGGGAAAACCTCCCCCAAAAAATTCCATGGGTCAGGCAGGGCGGTCACTAGAGTCGAACCCGGACCTTCCGAATATGGGCCACAGACGAAACCAAATGAGCCATCCCGATTGGTATCCCAAATAGTAAGTATATTAGCATGCTTCAAAGGTGAAGGAGAGTACCAGAAAACGTTTCTTAGGGGATTAGCGATGTGCAAACGAGAATGTAGAAATTGTCATTTGAATATACTTAATTTAGAAATAAAGGCAAAGGTTAAACCGAGTGATATAAACAGGTAATTTATATACATTGCGTAATAATTGGAGAGAAATGTCTTTTTTCGTAATTTATGTCCTCCAACATTTTATTCATATCGGATAGTGAATGCAATGGGTGAAATTATGCTCCAATGAGTCCGGGGTGCATGAAACTTAGAGTTACCCGACATTCGTCTTTCAGGATAAGGGAGAACCCTGGAAAAAACCTTATCCAGGTAACTCACCCTGACCGAGATTCGAACTCGGGACCTCTTGAACGTGAGGAAGACATGCTACAATCTACACTACAACCTCCTGTTCCTTCAATCTAGAAACACTTAGATCAAAGTGGTGACTATGTTGATAACGTCTTATGTACATAAAGTCCAATCTAGTGACATCACGTTTCTCTCTCTCGCAGCACCTATTACATGTAATATGTACTGTCCTACCATACTGTAAGCCAAAGCAGCCTTGAACTGAAGTATTTGCATATATATGTATATACAGCCGTGGACATAAAAGATTAGTCACCCTTAGATTCTATATTTTGAACAAAGAGCTTCGCTTATCTTCCAAAATGCTGTGTTCACAACGCATTCAACAGAACTGTATAATGTTTTGTAACTGATAGGGCAATGGTTAGTTTATGCATACTGAGAACAAAGCATAGAATAACGATACAGTCAATGAGAGGTAAAGAACGCGTTGCTTCCATTCATAAGTTCCTAGGTTCAAATTTCGCGCTGCGTTCATTTTTATATTTGTTAATTTTATGACTGGACACCTAGAATATAATATTGCATTAATATAATTTTGGCATATGAAGTTATAAACATAATTATACTACATTCATGTTAAATAACTAAATAAATAAATTCTATTCTATTGTATTCTAAACTTAAAACAAAAAGCAAACGTAATATCGTATGCACGAAACCTCAGCACGTGTAATGGCTTCATACTTCTGGACATAGACAAAACTGAATTTCTGCAGTAAGGTGGACGAGAAGTTACAAGATTCCAGGCTTCTTGAGTTTGTGCCCAGAGACCGTCCTTTATCCTTTGCCCATTTACAGGGAAATTGGAGCGCAACTTCATTTTCACCTCAACCCACATATTTTCAATAGGGTTCAAACCCGGTGAACAGGAACGATATAGTCATCTTTCCCTTATGTGTGAAAGAAAATGTCATCTGCTCTGAGATGAAATTATTCAGATATGTCAGATATTTATTCCAGATAAATTCCACATTGCTTAGGTTTACATAAACATTCGTACACCAACGGTTTCTTAATTTAAAAAAAAAGCATTAGATATATCCGTCCATTCAGCATAATCTTTTATAAAACTATATATCCTAAAATACTTACCTATATTCTGAATTTAGTTTAAATTCTCACAAATATCGGATAAATATGTAACTCCCAAGCGCATATATATTGTGACTTTGTGGGTTCGTAGAATTAAAAGTCCAATTTGGCGAAATTCTAAATGCTCTTTATGTGCGTAGAAACACACTGCGTAGCAGCAGAATTACATCACATATCACAATCTACAACATCAAGGCCGATGATAATAACAAACAGCTTACTCAACTTCTACTGTTTACAACATTCGTGTTACACCACATCTGTTCACAGTTACTCTCCGTTTTACAACAACTCACAGCTGGCGTTTCACAATCTCTTATATATCTCATTCATAAATTCGAGAGACTTCTCGAGCAAAAAAGAAAAACAACTATTCACTGTCAATCACGATATCACTAGAACCTTCCAAACGTGAAATCCTATCTATGCCGGCAAGTCCTTTATCTTAGCTATCTTTATTTGCCGGTTCTTTTTGAACACTAGCCGCGCTATCGTTAACTGCTTATGCAAGCTCTTTATTACCCTGAAGCACTATCCGCCGTCTGTTTTCTACTTGCGCCGAAACTTTAATGCCCATTGCCGCGAAAATGTATATATAGGCTTGACTTTTAACATTTTAATGTTACTTATAATCAAATAGGTTTAAGGTAATTAACCACAGTGCTAAACAAATATTGCAATAAATCTTAATACTAGACACCACCTCTAGTAAACTCAATATAAAACTTTCAAATGAAATACTTAAATCTTTAATAGCAAGGTTCAGCTAATGGAAAGCTGAGGGTGTTGATTATTGGAGATTCATTTTTCCTTTACACTAAATTTCACGATGTCATACCCCAGCGAAAATGAAGATTGGGAGAAATTTAAGGTAGAACTGGCAGCGTGCGATGAAATCGACACACTGTCACTGTACCACAGGCCTGTCATCTATTAAGGAAGCTGATTGATTATAGATTTAAAGTAATTCAATGTTATTTTCCGTGAACGTACGTGAAACCAGAATATTAATTCCTACATTCAACTTGGTCGCATTCTATATAATTAGAATAATAAATAACTTTGGAAAAATTGAAGCCATTAAAAGCCTTGTTACCATATTATTACATTATCTCTGTAAAACTAAACTTAGTATTTTAAGACTGAAGTATAGTCAGAACTGATTATGAACTCTGGATTGATTTGGAGTTGTGCAAATAGTTAGGAAGGAAATAAAAATTAAATTTGAACTTCATTGTTTTTGTGAATGAAAAAAATTCAGAATAAATGTTCTTCTTATTCTTCATCATCACTCCATGGTTTGGGCATATCGCCCATCATGGCCACATAGATCTCTCCAGCGTTTCCTGGGTCGTCCTCTGTCTCTTCTTCCTTTTGGATTATAGTTTAATACTGCATTTGGATATCTTCCATCCTCCATTCTTAATTTATGTTCATGCCATTGTTAAACACACAATATCTCTATATCTCCATCACACAATATTTCAAAATCAAAGAAAATATATTTCTTTCTTCCTTGTATGGAAAATTGTTCTCCGCAATATGATCAGCGAATACTCCTATACAAATTTTGGTGGAAACATATAAAATCACATTAAGATCGCGCGCACATACACACACACACGTACGTACACAGCCACGAGCAAGCACTTTTTTCTGATAATTTAACAGGTGACAGCTTTAATAACTACGAGCAATAAGACATGCATTAATTATCGGGGTTTATGCTCATAATCTAAAAGAATAAATTTATGCTTAAATTGTGGATACTCTATGCATACAAAAACCCAAGCGTTTGACACATATTTGTTGTGCTAAATGCAGATGGAAGTCCCAACATGTAATTTGTAGGAGTGTTCCCTCATCTGGATATCCCCGGAGTATTTTTACAGTCAGTAAACAGCAATTTCTGCTTAATAACATGGCGGGCGGTTGCGGTGAATTTGATCTTGCGTCATCGTCAACTCGATTAAAGCATAAGCCCATCAAACTAGTGAATAGTTTTTTTTTCTCCCGTTTTATACCTTGCCTTTAACTGCAATGGTAATATCGGCGGTCGTTTTCCTTTGGAAAATATAAAATATCGAAGATTTTAACTCGTATTCGTTGAGAATTTTTTATCATATAATCACGCACACTTTCGCACTTTCATTCATACTTCCAGACTCTGGGGAAGCTGAGGATTTATCTCGGCCGGAGAAAAATTCCCACTCCCTCCTCCGGGAATCGAATCCGGGACCCAAAGCTTGGCAGTTAGGTGCTCTACCGACTGTGACACGGGCCACTGGTGACTTGTGTTCAGTACTTTTTATAAACTAGTGGGATATATTTTCATTTTAGGTCAAGGAAGTGAAGAAATTAAGTCTGAATTTATTAGTGTTTTTTTTTTTTTGTAATATTTGTTAGATCGGCCAGCAGTAATACATGCTTATTAGTGTTTCGAGTATAAGTATAGGCAGTGTTCGCAAAGAAAAGTTGAAACAGGTGAAGTGGTTGCACCTGGAGGGGGGGACCTTTGAAATATACGATGCAAGAGTATAACGATCTTGTGAAGAATGCAATGTGCTTCGCAATGCTCATATTAATCTTAGAAATTGATAAAGCACAATAACAATTTATTGGTAATCCAGAATTTTTCTAGTTTCAGAACTATATTTTATGGCGAAGGGACTGCTTGAGGGTAGTCATAGTAACAAGGAACTGGATAGATTAATGAGAGCTATACAGATCCAAAGAGTGGATCGGTGAAACTGTACAAATAAGGGAGAAAGCATTTATGCTGGAAATAAGTACAGGCATGAGAAATCCCTTTGGTAAATGCAGGCGACTTATATTATTGCATATAGCGAGTGATGAAGGACTTAAGGAAAGAGTTGAGCGTCATATTTTACGGAAACTCCAACCGAACAGTATGGTAATGAAGGATAACGCTCACTAACACAGTCAAAGGCGAATATCTGCCAAATAGATCCTGGGTGAGAAACAAACTTGTAATTCGGCTATGTTACAAGCTACGCATTGTTTCTGCTGCGAATGGCGGCAGAAATATTGTTATAACGTTGCACTGGTCATTTGCATTCTGCGTTGACGCAAAATATCTTAGGAGTGATTGCAGAGAAGATGATGCTCATTTACTTTCTTCGATCAAGAAATGGATCATTGGTGCCCGGCTTTAAGGAAAAGCATTTCCCTTCACTATTTCCTTTTTGCACCCAGGCCATTTCTTCAGTGGAACAATAATGGTTAGCTTCCATTAACAATTTAACATACAGTATTCATTCTAAATATAGTATAGTCTTTATTACATTACCGAAGCTTTTCAGTTCCATTTTGCATAGCAAAGCAATTTTTCAAACTTCCCTGAAAGTATATTCAATTACAAAATTCTTCCTCGAGCAATCCATCATGCCTAACGGGATGGAATCAAAACACTTTTTCAGTTAACTTGTCTTTCTCGGTCTCTCAATACTTCATTATTCACTTCCTTAGTCGAATTTATGGGCTCATTAACCCAAAGTTTCATAATAATTAAAGAAGATGTCATAATGTCATTCGGTACTTATGGAGCTGAAAGTTTAGTTTAATGCATGTATGGCAATGTGCTACCAGTTTTCCACAGCAAAGAATGTCTCGAGGAATGAGAAGCAGGGGGGAAATTGATGATTATATTCTGTTACGATTGTCCTGACACCCAGGACAATTTAATTAGAGCCTATTTAAAAATATCTGGTCTAGATCTGACAACTACTTTTGCGAAGAATGTTTTCTCAGTCTATGTACAGGCTGGTTCAAAAGTTTCGATCCGTTTCCATTAAATTGACATTTACTTCGTTGTTTTTCAGATGCATTAGAGCGACAGTGCAACGCTGGGTTTAGTGCAACTGAACAATGCAGTTCGATCTGTTCCCCCAGCGTTGCACTGTTGCTCTAATGCACTTGAAACACAACGAGTAAACTGTCCATTAAATGGAAATGGATCGAAACTTTTTGACCACTCTGTATAATCAGTAAATTCATGTAGGATCTATTTGATTTGCCTTTAATTTTTACTGAAGGTGTAGATAAAATACCTTAAATATTCGTGTAGATTCAATTACATTTATTTATTTAAGTTATTTTAAGGCAAAAGGTATATACTATTATGTTTTCTACTTAGCGACGTTAGACTGCCGCATAAATGTGACTTAAATAATATTGAGTATGCTTAGTCCAAAGTGAAGCATTATGTTTCATTCAACATGTAATTGCAGCCACTTAAAGCATTGGCAATATAAGGAATCACAACAGTGATAACAGGACTGATGGACAGAAGTACAGAAGTAGTAATAGGGTCGTGTCAGGTGTGCTGAATGCCATTATCTTCGAAAACATAAACAATAACACTTCCTTCACCAGTGACACAGTGAACATCAAGAAGTCCTTTCTGATTTTGAACATGCTCAACCCTTGAACCTATACACGTTGAACTTTAGTTATTTTGTTTGTCCACCTAAAAATTCATAGAGGAGTAGCGAATAGGCTTTTGGAATGGTATTACCACTTGTATAGCATACATTCTTAGTCACATACATACACTGTCCTTGAAGCAATGTTCAGAAATTTATAAGAGTAGCACATTCCTGTCAGGGACTTTTTTTCCATTGTTAAATACTACCTTTATCCTATGAACCACACTTTTATCTTTTCTGGCTCGATATGGCTTTCCTTTCCATTTATACAAGTTAAAGAGCAGTAATATATGGGAATTTGTTTTTGTAGTTTATTGCATCAACTAAGAGACATAGTAATACCTCCCGCCTCGGTAGCGTAGATGATAGCATGTCTGCCTCGAGTTCAAGAGGTCCCGAGTTTGAATCTCGGTCAGGGTGAGTTACCTGGATAAGGTCTTTTCCGAAGTTTTCCCTTATCCTAAAAGACGAATGTCGCGTAACTCTAAGCTCCATGGACCCTGGGCCCATTTGAGCATCATTTCACCCATTCCATTCTTCGTCCGATATGACTTAAACAGTTAAACGACGTAAATAACAAAAAAACAGTAATGTCATGTCACTTTAGTACTTGACACAAAAGTAAAAAACTTTTCCTTGCGAACTTTGTGTTAGTGATTTTTTACTACTTACTCTAAAAGGTGAAGCGTCCGCAATTTTACACATCTGCGTCATCATGAAATCACTGTCACGGTCACTTTAAGCTGCCGGAGCAAATTATACTAACAGTATTGTAAATATGGACTGCGTTGAAAATGATATGATGCAACTCTTTATTCTTAGCACACGTAAATTAGACCGAAATTGTCTTGCATTGTCGTGGAGAAGAATATCTCGGTCAAACTGCCGACATAGTTACCTGTGTTATGTACCCTTTGGGTAGTTGAAGGAAAATTTTATTCTTACTCTTTTATGAAATGTCTCACGATCTAGAATCCCCTTGAATTAAAAAACGCGTAAAAACGAACAATTGTGAGATATTTTCATCTGAAATCTTTTCCGATGTGGAGCTTGCCGATTTTAGTAGCGGGGCGCCGTTTCCACTGAAGATATTTAACGCACCATACATTTGATTCTACAAACGTATTCCTCCTCCAAAGCTATGAAAATACTTGTGGTTTTACGTCCCCGTAGGGAAGGATATCCATCCCCTTCAGTTGCCGTGGTGCGGGCGCTGCGGACCCTTGGCACTCGAGGTACCTCTGACGTTACTAGAGGAACCTCGGGCCGAACATTCGAACCTCCCCCTCTGATAGGGAGTTCGGATTGGGTTGGACTCGAGGGGGCAGTGGTTCCCGATACCCGGGGATGATCGGGTACGTCTCCGGACGGGGTTGCGGGAAGCCATTAATATCCCCGCGTACTAGCCAGCATGGTGTGCTAGGTCACCAGGCGGCCCCACCGAGGTCATATCGGTAGCCTTCCCATTTTGGAGTTGGCGCGCGTAAGTGGCGTATCCACTTCCATCCTGTCTTGAGTCCACAGGACCAGATGGGGGGGGCTTGTTAGTCTCTAGGTCTTGTCCTATGGAAAGAGCCTCGGAGGAGGCTGGCGCCCTTTTGGGACAGCTCGGTAACTCCTTGGTCGAAGGAGGCCCGGGTTCTTGGTCTTACGGGTCCAGGACTAATGGGAGTAGAACCTCTGCACTTAACACTTAACTGTGATTTTACATCTCCCTCTGTCAATGCGTCTGCGTCGCTCAATGGAAGTGGGTATGTCCTGCTCACTAACTGACTAGAGAAAGCAGTTGCTCGATGTGAACAACTGAAGAGTACCATCAGATACCTCCGCCACTAACCTAACGAATTCATAACCGGTTCTCTTGCTGTACAATACACTAGAGTAAGTTTTCTGTTTGTATTTTGTCCCCTTTATGTTCGTAAAATTTAAGAATAACATTGCGACTGAAAAATATATTCTTAATATGGCATTAATAAGAGAAATCTTGGTGATGCGTATTTATGATAACATGGGCGCTTCATGTGAGAGTGCATCTTCAGATTAAGGAAAAACTGAGGTTTTTCTACTATATTACACGCTGTACCTTTTTTAAATACGCGACTTCCAACTTGCAGTAACATACGCTTTTGCCAAAGCTAATCCATAATGGCGGTGACGAAAGGAGTTTACCAAAATAGAAGCTGAATACAAAAAAAAATATTTTTCTATTTGCAAGCCAAGAAATCAGGCACAATATCATTCATTTAAACTGCAGCGAAAAAACACCAATACTAGCTGCAGATTGGCAAGAATCTTGTTGAGTGAAGCATTTATAACTACCTTCACTAGAATTACCTCAACGCCTACTGTTGAAGGTTTCCATCTTCGGCTTTTGGACATTGAGCTAAAATACAGTTAATATGTATCATTTTCTTGCCAAGGTGTTTTTCTAACAAAAACCCCAAGCAAGTTTTCAACATTATAGTTTTGATATTTTGTTTGTAACGATGAAAGAGAAGCTTTTATAGAAATGGTTTATCTACAGTTAAAAAGTCAAGAAACGTAAATAATAATACAAGAAGGTATGAATTTGAATGAATGTAAATAGTAGTGATAAGTCTACAGCAAATAAAACATACGAGGGTGGGTCAAAAAGTAATGCCTCCTATTTTTTCCCATTATATAAGTTATGTGAAAACTTTGAATTTGGGGCAATTCCTCAAACCGTCTTCTCCAATCCCCTGCAGTAGTAACCTCCTAAGTCAACAGGTGGAAGCACTGCATCCTCTTGCAAAATGGCTGACATCGACATTCATATTAGACAGCGTTCTGTGATTGAATTTTTCACTCCGGAAGGTGAAACGCCAATTCGTATTCACGAAAGGCTAAAAAATGTGTATGGTGATGCAACGGTGGATGTCAGCACTGTTAGACGATGGGTTCGTCGCTGTAACGAAGCTGAAGGGCAAACACCATTGGAAGATGGAAAGCGAAGTGGCAGGCTGGTGTCTGCAGTGACTACATGCAACATTCAGCGAGTCGATGGCATCATTCGTGGTGATCGCCGGGTAACAACAGGTGAATTATGTCGCATTACCTCCCTCAGTAAAGGCAGTGTGATGACGATTATTCAACAACTGGGTTACTCAAAAGTTAGTTCACTTTGGGTACCAATAATGTTAACCGCCCACAACATAGAAACAAGAATAACAATAGCCTCCGAGCACTTGCAGCGCTTCAATTTGGAGGGAGAGGAGTTTCTGGAAAAAAATTGTTACTGGAGACGAAAAGTGGTTTTATTTTTTTGAACCTGAATCAAAGAGGCAGTCAATGGAATGACAACACACAACGTCACCAAAGAAATAAAAAATTCAAAACTCAGCGGTTGGCAGGGAATATGGCGACAGTGTTTTGGGATGCAGAGGGTGTGCTTATGATTGATATTTTGGAGCAGGGATGCCCAATAAATTCTTTCCAATACGTTAGAACTCTCAAAAATCTGAAAGCACGTCTTCGCTGAGTTTGCCCAACAAAAACTATGGCGGATGTTCTTCTTTTGCATGACAATGCAAGACCTCACACCAGCCATTACACCACTACAGAAATTGAGAAATTGGGATGGCAAGTTTCACCTCACTCCCCCCCATACAGCTCTGACCTTGCACCATCAGACTTCCATCTTTTCGGGCCACTAAAGGAAGCTCATCGTGAGCTTCATTTTGAAGATGAGGAGGCTGTGAAAACGTCCGTGCGTCAATGGCTTAGGAAGCAAAACCGTGTGTTTTACCACACTGGAATACATGCCCTAGTTAAAAGGTGGACCAAAACTGTGGAAAAGGGCGGAGATTATATTGAATAGTGATAAATTAATCGTCAATGTTGTAGTTTCCAAGCTATGTAAATTGGATTCAATTTTCTTGGCAATTAAAAGAGAGAAAAGGTAGGAGGCATTACTTTTTGACCTACCCTTGTAAGTACTTGCTAATGTTAAGTGGGTTCATTTGATATAAATTAAAAGAAATTTTGAAAACATAAGCAATGTTACTTATCCTCCTTCATAGCATTAATACGTCTGATTGTGATTTTAAAGGTAAAAATATCTCTCACTCTAGGGTGGGCTTCATTCATATTTGTAATTATCCATGCGTTACACAGTAGAGCGGAGATGCGCGTGGGATAAATTTACTTTTCCACTGTCCGTTCACTTTGAACGTATGAAGCTTCCAGGAAACAATGCATTTTGTGTTTTCATTTCATATTTCTGGGGCTCACGTTTCTGCTTCTCGTTTTAGTCGCGCGTGGGCGTATCCATCAAGTGACGCATTTAGCATTATTTCACCTGCTGCATTCTCGTCTTCTCGATGAGGTAAACATCCTAAGGCAAAATAATTGCAAGTACCTTTACATTGATGCTATATTATAATTAAAAAATATTGAATATTTTGGAACTGAACTAACGCGTGTCTTTCAGACTTAATTTTATAATTATTTTCCAAGTCCAGCCTCCTCCGGTGTTCATGTCAAAAGCAGATCCAACAGTTACTGCTTGACGTCAGAGGAGTATTACTAGAAGAGCCGATTCAAAAACACAAAAGTGAAATTCACCTATAAAAGAAATACTGCAAATACCGAAATAAGCTTTGCGAACTTATCTTGGTTAAACCCTCAATTCAAAATTAACCTGGAACGCACACATCACTGATCTTATCATGAAACTTAAACAGAAAATTCATCAACTGAAATTTCTAATATCAGACAATTCTCTTTTGCCATTATCTTCAAAGACTTATCTACTTCTGGCTAATGAGACCTATTGGGGTATATGGTTGTTCAATTTGGAGTTCACATCCAAAACGCAAATCAACAGAATGCAGACTTTACAAAATCGGGTTCTGCGACTAATAGCGAATGCACCTTGTTATATTAGCAAACCAACATTACACAAAGATCTGCTTACTCCAGCAATAGAAGATACTCTTCAGTCTTGCTACACACGCCTCTTCACTTCCTTTGGTAAACATGAAAATGAAATTCTGAGACATATTCCTAAGCATATGCCACAAGTACGAGCACGAAGAAGATTGATGCGAAAGCGTCCAACAGATCTCCTAATTAGAAACGATCTCAAAACAGTATAAATGAGAACAGTTGCTGGACTGCAACCTCAATACACGTTTACTATTCTTTTGAATAATTTTATTTTTTTATAACAATACATATGCATAAGTATGGAATACATAAGTATGGAATGTTTTCAATAAATTTAAAAAGCCACAAATTCTGCTGAATCCAAATTGTAGTTACCAATGCATTTCACTCAATAGCTTTTATAGTATTACACTGTAAATCATTTATAAAGAAACAAAACATTACCTGTGAAATAATTAATTAAGAAAGAATTCTTAATTTACTAAGTTATAAAAAGCTCAATACGACTGATTGCAGAAATGGAAGCGAAGAACTTTTCTTTCTCCCTCCCTCGCCCTCTGCCTGTCTTTCTATCTACAAATACATTCACACATTTTTACACGAGTATGTAATATTTTCCATTACAACTTAGTATGTTGTACATTCATTGTCACAAAGAATGAGGAACATTCATAGCGTGTAGAAAAGGGAACAGGTTACTCTGAAAAAAATGAAACCAGAAGAAAGCTCACCTAATAAGATCAGATTAATCAAAGATACCTGCACAATTGAAATAGTGTACACCTCTTCATTTATATAAATTAGTCGTACCATACAAACAGACTTCACTGTCACCAATGAAGTGAATTAAGTACTGAGCTATTTAGTTGTTCAGTTCCTGCATGGCATTACAGGACTGTTTATCTCGGCGACCTCCCTTGTGAGACTGTAGCTGTCCTTTATCTATCGCTCTTATTCATCTTACGGTATTGTCTATGCCACCGAGTCTGTAACAATAACATGGAGTGTTATGGATAAGCAGTAATCTAATATGCGAACAACAATATAACGCTGCTTCATACCAAAGGCCTGATAACGACGTACACATGCCTATGATGTGGCAGCTTTGGTGGTTTTCCGATTTCGAGAGTTTACAGAAAGCTTACGCTTCTTTCAGTAGCTTCAGAAGGAAAAAAGTAATTGCCGGCTATTAATGATATTACCCAATTTGTCTGGTAGGAAGCAAATCGTGGTAAAGTGTTAAATATGTATAAACAGTACAGAGATACAATGTACTGAACATTTATGCGTTGATTGAAAGTTCCGTGCAATTTTTATAGACTTTACGAAAGCCTTTGATAAGATCAGCAGGTGCATACTACTTGTCAAACTAGAATCCAGAAAGGAGGAAGGTAATACCTTTACCATTTACAAATCACAGACGTTGCCACCATCTCTAAGACAGTAACACCGACGAATAAGCCGGCCCCGTAACCTTGGCCGCTAAAGCGTATGTCTCTAGCGTTCAGCCGCGTAGAGGGTCGCGTGTTCGAGTCCTGGGCACGGATGTTTATCTGTATAGTGCATCTTTGTAAAAAAAAAAAAAAAAAGATACATATAGACGATGAATAAGAGAGCAATGCAAGATGGAGACGAAGGGGATAGTAGAATATTTCGCGGATTAAATTATCCAGACCATTACTCACCCAGCGACCAAGGGAAACCGCCATAATCCTTTGCTAAAGCTGGTTGGCATCAGGGGCTTGAACCCGGAACCTTCTGAATGCCGTCGTACGCGTTATAAAGGCGTTATGTTCCTCGGTCAGAACATAATACACTAGTTCAAAATACTAATAACTAAAACGTACTCATATTCTTAGCTTTTCTAAATGTCAAATAGCCTAGGATTTATATCGTGGTTAAGAACTGTATATACTGTATGCCCACGACAAGAAGGCTAGAGGGGTATGAAAGAGAGAGGAGCTTGAACTGTTTATCTGCTCCGTTAACGCATCTGTTTACTAGGAAACAGCTGTATGAGAGTGCATGAGTCACCAGATCTTGATCTATAATTTTCGTTGCAGTAAATGCAGCGATGGGTGAGTTATGTGACTACACTTGAGTATTTTAAACGAATCTTCCATCCTTGTCATACTCTGAACGGAAGCATATACACTGTGCGGACAGAAAAAGTGATTACAATACACATTCCTCTAGCTTGCCTTCTTGTCCTGGGCCATCAGTACCTATACTATTATATGCGGTTTAAATTCAAATACTAGGTCCCATACCCACTTCGAAAATCACTGGTGTTAGATTGCTGTTTAATTACCACTTGCAATATTTTACAAATGGCTTTTATAGAAACATTCACAACACAAATTTGCACCGTTTTGAACAGAATGGACTATCCCTCTTTAAGCGGTATCTTCTGTTTTGCTTGTTACATTACGGCCATCTATGTATACTGCGTGGCATAGACTGCTTCAAGGTTACAAGGGTTTGCTAGGATTACAGTTTAATGCCGAACAAGGGGCGGCAGCCTGTGTCATTACTGAAACCTTTGTAGGAATATTCCTATAACTGGTTGCGGCTACCAATTTAACATTTAGATGTTAATATACGATATTAACAAGTAGCCTCTTCACAGTTCTTGCTTATAGATGATAAATGATTGCATTATTTCAACCTTTTCAGGACGAGCACATCTCGCATGTATCACCTTGCTGTTGTTTTCTTCGTGTTTAACTTTTTATTTGTTTTGTAATAAAATGTTAGACCATTTGAATTTGGGTAGGGATATTCTATTTGTGAAAGAAAATCACAAACGCATCTCTTATAGGGCATTTTTTACCTTGTATCATTTACCAAACTCTGATGCATGTTTATCGGCATCTAATGTGCCATTAGCAAGCACTAGAATTTCCAAGCACTAAATCCCAAACGAAAGAAAAATGGGTTACGGAACATGGCACCTTATCAAGCACGCTATTATTAGTACATCCTATTGGTTCGCACAGAAACACCACTAGGTATATTACCTGCCGTCATGATGACCATTGTTGTGAACGTTCTATATAGTGATGATGGCTTGAGTAGGGGTGGGGATCCGTCACCTTCAGCTGCTGTGGTGCGAGCGCTTAGAACCCTTAGCACTCGTGGTTTCTCTGACGTTACCAGAGGAACCTCGGACCGAACATTCGAGCCCCTCCCGCATGGGAGTTGTTCGGATTGGGTTGGACTCGAGGAGGCAGGTTGTTCCCCACACCCGCGAGAGATCGGGTACCTCCGGCAAGGCTTCGGCCGCCCGGAGTGAGCAGAGGGTTGCCTAAAAGGTCCCAGGTACTAGCCTGCAGAGCAAGTAGAAGGTGTGCTAGATCACCAGGCGGTCCCACCAAGGTTATTCGGTAGTCTTCCCTGCGGGGTTGAGGCGCGTAAGTGGCGTATCCACTTCCACCCGTCTTGACGTTGTCGATGGTGAAGGAGTTTTTAGACTCCAGGTATTGCCCCCAAGGAAAGAGCCCCGGAGTTTTCCATCGATCCCGGGTAGATAGAGGCCGGAATCTTCGGACTTTAAGGTGGACCTCGCCGCTATCTGTGAGTAATGTGGTTTGATATATAAATACTGCAATATAAATGTGCAGTTTCTCATTTATAACTAAGTATATTTACTTAATAATTCAGGATACATTTATACAGATTGATTGTTCAAAAGTTTTCGTTGCCTATACCATATTGTGTAAAGATTCATGTTAAATGTTAGATTTGGTTTCCGAGCAACGGCTGATATTTGAAACATTCCAATAATGTTGTCTTCAAAGCCTTGAAGGCGATTTAATTCACTTTCTACTAGATCTCTTCTTGTTTTATCATTGTTCAAATAATCGTTCCAGACATAGTAGTTAATCTAAAGACTAAGTTCAATTTCCATGCTAACATAGTTCCACTCTTGTAGAGTACCACAGCTTAATGATTGAAGGTTTACTCAATTGGATGCATAGTTTTCTGAATATCCTTACTGTGGTAGTAGTAGCGTGTTGTCGTTGGCGGCATTTCAAGGAAGTAGCTTTGTGGTGATCACCCCTAAGACTTTATTGCCAGTTATTAAATTTGTTCCTGGCTGGAAGCCAGGTACTCTTACTGCAAATCCTAGAAATGGCACAACTGAACTTGGGTGACGAATCAAAGCAAAATCCTGTAATCACCAGAAGTACAAAGATCTCTCAAGCTTCCAAAAAGCATGAACTGTACATTAGCGTGTTCACTCCTCTCGTAGTTCTTACGCCATAAGGAAGAGTGAAACAAAGCAAGTCTTAAACCGCTAAATATACAACGCTTCTTAAACTTTGTAAAATGTTAAAAATGAAGTATGATGCTGTCATAGTTTAGTAATATGGTATAAACATTAGAGTATTGTATGAAATTCGCACAAGGAAAAACCTTATACCTGAAATACATTTAAATTTTAAAACGTATCATTGGATAAATACTAAAACTCAGTCATTAGAACAGCAAAATTTGGACTATTAGCTTTCAAATATCATGAAACGGAACATAGTATGAGATAACACAATCCGTAAACTAATCAGAATAAGTAGAGTATTATAGTGCACATTCAGAGCAAAAGAAACTTTAAGCTAAATTAAAATGTAATGTTGTACACAAGAAATTGAGTTGCGGACTATATTGAAAATAATATTCATGACTATTGGCATATAGATTAAGCCAAGTATAGCAATATAGAAGGGTCACTGTTGTGAATTAGAACATTCATTCCTATGAAAAAGGTATATTACTCTGTTTACATTTTGGATTAACAACTATGCAGTTCCTCGTAAGTTTTTTACGAAACGCAAACCACAGATAACTATTTTCCTTCATTGTGTACTCAGTTTCAAGTCGATTTTTGTTTCCCACATAGGACATTGTTCTATTTCCAGTTCTTATAAATGTCTTCCTTAGCTGGATTTCTGTCATGTATTAAGGACAAATTTTGAATTTTTCATAAGACCTGCGATGTTAAACTCACAAGGCCTAAATATTTCATAAAAATTCTAATCGTCCATCACACTATAATTTTGTAATCATTTCGCGTTAATTTGGTATATTTCAAATGTGTCGCACAGAAATTAGAATTTTATTTGTTATTTTAAACATAACCGTTCAGCAGATAGATGATAAATAAGAAAACTTCAAGATTAGAGAAAGCAGCAGGAGAACAGAAGAAAAAAGGAGAGAAAAACTTCTAATAGCAAGAGAGGAGCAATAATGATGCTAATAGTTGAAGGAACTTTTGAGAAATTTCTTTGACACATCTGATTGCACATTCTCATACTTGGAGCTTCTGGTTACTCCCGACAAAGGTTTTATGAAAAGTAATTATCTCCGATGAATAACGTTTCAAATGCTCCAAAGATATTAGTGCTCTATGTCTTCTATATTTGATTTAAGTTTCTATATATTTTTCTGACACAGATGGCAGAAAAAATACAAAGACGTGGAGACTGTAAGATAAATCCAATACCAAAGAAAAGGATAATGTAATAATTAAAACGTCCACAAGGTAAGGCAACCAAACCATCTACAGCGCCTTAATTAAACTTCTACTGTCTTCTCTGCTAATTTGTTATACCGCATCCAATCAAGACAGCACGGGATTGCAAAGAAAACAAACACCAGCTCATCGGGGAAATATCAGACACGATTCAAAAACAAAGTCTTTCGGAGTTCTGCGAAATAATTACCACACAAAGGGAAGAAGAGAATATAGTAAACGCATTTTTATAAATCCACAATAATAATGACTTTAAGGCAAAGTAAAATTGAAGCGTCAGCTTATAAATATTGGTACAACTATTCAGAACGCCATTATTTAGCTTTCTAACAACATATGTAGCAATTTGATTCCTCCTGTGTTGAACAGTAAGTGTATTTTCGGTATTTTTATATACGGATTGAAAATTATGAATATTTTCCTACAAGCATAACATTCATGCATAAAGAGTATATATTTTGTTACTACCTGGTATTGATATTCACAATTTATGTAAATCTAGTACAACGTAAGTGTGTTCAAACTAAATGAGCATACAATAATCCATAAAAATAAAATAAAATAAATGTCTGTACACCTGGTACTGAGCTCTTTATACCGTCGTATATGCATCAAATTACTATTACTTATTTCAAATATTGTAATATATTCATACATTTTTATTTACAGGTGGTTTAAAAATAGCAATACTCCTACCCATACTATGCGCATAATAAAACCATATATTATAGTACATTTCAATAAATTAAAAAAATAAGAAGCAATGAAACAATAAATTGAAGATTATACAATTTAAACAAAGAATAAAAATGGAAATTAATTGTTCTTTCACACATTACTGCGAAAGAACAATTAATTCCCATTAATTGTACCTAATAGTGGTCCGAATTATAAAGCCCGGGCTTTAAAGTACTTAAAGCATAGTAAGTCGCCATTAAGGTAGCTGTCTCATGTGTTTATGAGAACTCCTAGTGGTTTACCGGGAAAAACACGAGGCAGTTGGAGAACTTAATGTCATGTAGGCACGTTGACCGTACTAGCTCAATGGTTAGAGCGGCTGAACGGAAACCAGAAGTTCCGTGGTTCAAATCCATTATTTTACCTAATAGTGGTCCGAACTATAAAGTCCGGGCTTTAAAGTACTTACGGTATACTAAGTCGCCATTAAGGTAGTTGTGTCATGTCTTTATGTGAACTCCTAAGTGGTTTACTGGGAAAAACGCGAGTCAGTTGAAGAATTTGTCATGATGGCATGTTGACTATTGTAGCTCAATGGTTAGAGCGGCTGGACGAAAACCATAAGATCTGTGGTTCAAATCCCGGCTATGGCATTGAATTTTCCAGTATCGTTCCAGTATCTGATTTTATCTCAGATCAGATTCTTCGGCTTCCTCAGTCTGAGGGAACCCAAGCGCCTCCTAACTTCAGCATTGACGAGAAATGGAAGGAAAAAATAGTATTTGCAAATGTATACCATAGTATCAGCAAAACAAAGAAATGGTTTCATAAAATTCACAATTATGCGAAAATTAGATATCATTATTCATAACAAAAGCCACGTCATTATCTCTTTCGTAAATCAAAACTTCAAATGTATGTCTGAAACTCCCATTCTGGAAAATTTATCCCCCCCACAAAAAAGACAATAAAGAACATATTGGGATTAGAACACCCACATTTGGGTAAGTCGTAAATTTAAAAGGAACAGTACTTTGTGGATAGAAGAATTTTTCGGGCTCAGGAGCCGTAGTCTGCTGGAGCTGGAAGATCCAGACGTTTCGTTCACGACTGCGGTGAACATCGTCATTGGCGGCGTGGTCTGAGTGTTCTGGGTGAAGGTTCAGGCAGTCGGTGAACTTCAGTCAGTTGTGACTGAACCTTCACCCAAAAGACTCAGACAACGCCACCACTGATGATGTGAACGAAACGTCTGGATCTTCTAACTCCAGCAGACTACAGCTCCTAAGCCCGGAAAATTCTTCTATACACAAATTAGACTCCGGCCGTGAAAGTCTACGGCTATTCATGACGCACAATACTTTGGTTTCAAATATTAAAGATAGGAAAACATCCACTGCTTATCCAAAGACAGAACACATGTTAGGTAGTTGATGGTAATTACCTTATATATAATTTAAACAATGATATTTTGTATCAATATTCACTTACTTTATTTCTCATGGAAGAGGAAATAGTGGCGTAAGCAGCTATTTTGATTCCTTAGGAATATTATATATTCTTGTATGTCGTACTTTTAAAGTACTATGTATACATCTCCTAAGAAGACCTCGAAGTCCGCAAAGTCGGATGCATAGGTCAATGTCATAAAAGTAATGCTGGTATTTCGGATATGTGAACTGTCAAATGTGTACCTGGTGATCACGAAGCTTGCAACCAAAGACCCGCGAGGGCGTCGCCGTTTCGAATATATAAATTTTGGTCTAATCAGATCACACTAAGGTGCACATTGAGGATGGTGACATATACAGGATCACAAAAGCCCTCCGCAACCATCGAGACCAGTATACCTCCCAATCAACGCCCGACCTATGACCCACAGGCAAATGCAAATGCTTTTCCTGAATATAATGAATTCACGATACGCCTAAGATAGGGCCCAGAGTGGAAAATCGGAAAGTGTTCGTCGTCCCTTGGTTGAATGCGGAGTGACTTCCAGTGATTGGTCCAAGAAAATTTAAGGGCGCACTCCAGCGTCTCAAATACAGAAACCTGCGTGGCCTGACGAGCTGAAACTCCTCATGATCATTGAAATCCGAGAATAACTCCATTCAACTACTGATTGGCATTGGTGTACGTCCGTTAATCCGGACAAAAGTCACCCAAAATCACCCTTAACAAGGGCAAAATACACTCAAGCATAGCCTCAGCACTATGGAGGACGGAAAATCTTACTAAGGGAGCGTTAAAATAAAAATATTGAAGTGTAACTGTAATGCTTTTTTAAAATACAAATGGCCTCTCCATTTCATGTCGGAAGACCATGATTATAGAAACAGAAGTCAATGCCTTTGCACATATCTTTACATCTCCTTTCCTCACAAGTATAGGTTTTGCAGATAGTTACACTGATCGCATATTATTTTACATAGGTTACACAACCTGAGTTACGAATACTCGTATATTCTTTTTCATCTTTTAACTTTCACAAGTAGAAGAGACTCTGTTTGGTTTAAAGAATATTAATAAAACCTAAACATAATAAATTAAAACAGTCAAACAGCTGACAATACATGTATGAGTGTGTTGAAGATCTGCCAGTGTAGCTCTTTGCTAATGTAGCGTCTTCATATTGTGACTTTCTCCACTGCCAGTCTGAATAATTCGGAAGGTTAGTGCTGGCGTGCTGATCCAAACGTCGCGGGTAGCAAGCCATACCAAACCGAAGGTTTCAGGTTTTCTTAAAAGCGTTGTGTCCTTAAGACAATATATTTACTGACATCTAAAAGAACTCTGTAGTGCGCTGATATTATTCCTGCAACCACCTCTGTCGTTAACAAGCAAAAATATTACAATATTTTCTCTAATATGAACCAGATCAGTTTGTGTCCCTTCACTTACCTCGTGACGCAGCGCTAATGAAATACCTCTTGAAGTCACCTCTTCTTCATTACACTTCACTCGCCGAAGAATCGAACATAGTAGACCTCTAATCTCCAGCGGTAGCAGTACTCACTGAATGTTATGTTGATGTTGAGGTCACAAATTCGCTTTTGAAGTGCACTTCATGTCAAATCAAAAACGCGCTCACTGAATTCTCACTAACTCGAGAGAGTGCACCTTTGTATAAACGTTGGAAATTTCCTGTGTTCAAGAAGGTTTGAAAATCGGAAAAAATGACAATTTCCAGAATATTCCAGAATATTTCGACACCGCTGGGTGAGGAGAGCACGTAAATCTATTTTTCCAAAAGCCCAGTGGGTCGGCATCAAATTCTACAATAAATTGAGACACATTGGCCGCATCACTTATTTAGATATGCTTCTATTTTTTGCAAGAGTTCAACTACCGGATCATCTATGCTTATATTTGAATTCCGATTCCAAACTTTCAACGTTTTCAGAATCCCCTGTGGATTGGACTTTTTCACTGGCCAATAATCTTTATTCTCCAAGTCCATTAGTATAAATAAGAGAATATCTCTATATGTGGTCTAATATATAATTTCAAATACTAATTGCTAGATTACTAAAATTAAATAAGCATGTATGTACGTAATATAGGAAGTTAATTTAATTATTACCTTTTTTATCTGCCAACAAATCTGCAACCAATGGAAATTCAGTACACTTGGATATCCTTCGCAGTGCAGGTTCAACATAATGGAGGTAATGGACATGGGGCATTGAGAGATGCCTAAATATAATCCATTGCTTTAATGCATTACGTAAGCATAAAATTACAAGTTAGTACCCTTCAAAGTGATATCTCAAGCAACCACACATTTCCTTATGCAAGTGGGCTTGTCACAGCTAATGCACAATTTTGCTTCGGGGGTGAAGGAATCTCACGGAGTTTAAAATAAGCTGAACACTGTTAGTTATAACTACTTTAGAACACAGCATATAGAATATTAGTCACCAATGCACTTAGACACATCTGATGATGGCAATCGTTACTACCCCGTGCAAGAGTTTTCTAACTTTTATAATAAACTAACCGTACATTCGATTACTAGAAAACAAAAAATAGTTGCCATGACTTATACAGTGATGCTACTAATTCCGAAATTAGACCCTCGTATCTAGTAAACAAATAAATAGAATTGCCAATTTGTGAGTTCATATCAAGTTATTCCCTTTTGATTTTGGCTTCTAAACACATTGTATAGCCAACTATTGCAACCGAATAGTTATCTATCCCACAAAAATAAAAGTTGCAGTTATAAACGTGCTGTTAGAAAGTCTAACGAGAAATAAATGGAATAATAAATGCGATATGAAACACAAACCATCTCTCTTATGTTTCAAATGAAGTCATGTCATGTAGAAGTAATTTTGTCAATTGCCGGGTAATTAAAATTATGCGCTTTATTCCAAAGTGCAAAAAGTAGCCTTTATTGTAAGAATTCAATGTCTACATGGATTAAACGATTTAGACTTTAGTTCCAATGCAATTCATATTATCAAATCAAGGTAAAAGGTAATATGGGCTGAAAATTTAGCAGAAAACATTCCGCAAACAAGTGTGGGATTGGTAGTGCACAATAAAGACCTTTTCAACATTCAGCGCGTTTTCGTCCTTGCCTCTAAAATGTTTAAGCTGCATATTTAGGTGACTTCATATAATTAACATATAAGGTTAAAGAGAAGGTGGCGCAGTGGGAACGAGTGCATCTCGATTTCGGGAACCGTCTGCGGTGTCGAATGTAGTAAAAACGAGCGTTAAATACTACACATTTCACATTTTTGAATTCGGAAAGTTCTGGGTTCAATTCCTATAACCGCCCACTCTGAAGCATCGGTTTTTCGAGGCTTCTTCGACGAATGTTATTCCTTATTAGCTCTACCCACCATATCCTTCATTATCATCTCTTTCAGAGATATAGAACCAGGTGACAGGATGCCCTTCCTCGGTTGTGGTGGGCCCCCTGCAGTACATATGTTTATATTTAGCTATATCAGGAAAATTACAACCATATTTTAAACATATCATAAGGTGATAATGACTATGACTTTGAAATGAAGTTTTTAACATTAGCTTATAAAAACATTTTATTAAAAGGTGTCACGTTAAACTGAAGCACAATAGAAGATACAAAGGGATAACAAGAAATTTCGCCACATGGTATGGAATATTATACCTAAGAAGAAAGAAAAAGAAAAAGCCTACGTGGTCATTGGTTGTGCATTGTTAGCATATATCTGCTTCATTTCGGTAGTATATTACCTGCTATATAAGGATATTGTCACCCTGGCGGTAGACTCGCGAAGCCGATGAGTAAATGATGGCCGGTGGAGATTCGGAAAACTTCGGGGCCGATCGTTACCGGAAGCGACAGACAGTTGAGAGTAGTGTTTGAAAAAAAAAAAACAGTTTTTGAGGTGATCTAGCAAATTGTGAGTTTGAAGAGTGTATTTGCTACGAAATAAACTGTAGTTTTTGCGTTTGTAGCCCCGTCTTGTTATTTCACGAACCCACAAAGTCACAACTGGTGTCAGAAGTGGAACATACGACAATGGAAGCTGCATTGGCAAAGATTTTAGAGAAAATGGAAGAAATGAAGACGGCAAATGAAAATCTCGCTGCAAAAACAGAAGCGGCAAATAACAACCTGGCCGCGGAGTTGAAACTAATGAAGACCGAATTGACCACAGAAATGAGGGCAGCGAACGACAGCCTGGCCACGGAGATGAAAGCGGCAAACGAGGCCCTTGCCGTGAAGTTTGAAGAACAGTTGGCCGGCGTGAGGGATAATGTGACGGAGCTGGGCAAGTGGATGGGCCAAGTGGACGAGCGCGTCGAGGACCTGGCGAGCCGCGTTGACGACCTGGAGGGAAAGGCCGACACCAGCGTCAAGTCCCTGAACGCCATAGTAGAGGACGTCGTCGGCAGGAAACTGAAGGATTTACCGAGCTGTCCCGAAAGGGCGCCCGGCACCTCCGTGGGGCTTTCCATAGGGCAAGACCTAGACACTAACAAGCCCCCACCCCATCGGGTCCTGTGGACTCAAGACGGAATGGAAGTGGATACGCCACTTACGCGCGCCAACTCCAAAATGGGAAGGCTAACGATATGACCTCGGTGGGGCCGCCTGGTGATCTAGCACACCTTCTACTAGCTATGCTGGCTAGTACCCGGGAATATTAATGGCTTCCCTCAACCCCGTCCGGAGACGTAACCGATTACCCACGGGTATCAGGAACCACTGCCCCTCGAGTCCAACCCAATCCGAACAACTCCCACAACACCTGTTACTAACCAGCTTGATTCACGGTTGGTATCTGCACAACTGCCGGTAGTTGCACGGATTTATCCTCAGTGAACTTCGCTGTGTTATTTTAACACTGAGGCTATCGTACACAGTGCACTTCTGCATCTGTTCAGTTTTTAAATTGCAAGAATTCATTACTTTTGTCCTTGACTTCCATAAATAGTATTTTGTTCTCCTCACGATCTACCTATAGAGATATGCATCCAAAATTTCGATTCCAAGGATTCACAGGAAATGCCAATTTGAGACTTCATACCTAAAAGGCACTTTTAGCAAAACGTGATATGTTAGTCTTACCGTGGTGCAAACTATCCTTCTCCATTTAGCTTATGCTTTTGTGATTCAATTTGCAGAAATGATTTTAATGCTACTTTTCTTGTAGGTGAAAGCAAATATATGAATACATCAGGCTTTAAGCAACAGCCACATTGTTTTAAAACCGTAGCTATGAAATGGCTTTGAAATTATGTTCCCTTGCCATAGGCGAGAGATAAAGCATAACTAACGTATTCCTTTTTCAGAGAAGTATAAAAGTATTCGAAAATCTATATAAATAAAATGGAATATTTCGAAATTGTTTCTCTTCACTCCACATGTCTTGATGAGATCTACATTTTAGGTATTTAAGATTAAATTTATCTCTTAGTTATCAGTTATGCACACTTCAAAAGTAAATTCAAGACATTCATTTCATTTATCATAAAATATCATAGACATTGTATTTTAATGCAAATCGTTAGAGATATTTTTGAAAAATAATAACATTCGAAAATATTTCCAGTAAATCGTAGTTTGGGGTGGGACATTTTCTTGAAAATCTTCAGAGATACTGAACCCAAATGCTGAGTTTGGTATTTAAGAAAATTTTAGTTTTCCAGTTGTGCTGTTTCACACACAGATAGTAAGACACGCAGACATACATATTGTGACGAGCTAACCATGGATTGTACAGGATAGGTATGGAACACGCGGCCAGATCGTACACGAGGGAGAGTAGATCAAAGGTAGGGAATAACGGCATGGCAAGAGGTTGGGGTTTTCTATCAGGTTACAAAAGAACTGCAAAAGGTATGGGTGACATTAATTATCATTACAATTCAATTAATGAAAATATTTACTAAACTAATTAATTGCATAGGTGGCCACAGCGGCCGTTACATGACACAGCCAGGGCATCACGCCCTGCCAGGTCAAAGACCTGCACACAAAGAGATAGATTCGCACAATTTCACTCAAGCAACCAGAGGATGGAGGAGTGGGAGTGGCGTCACATACCACTGAAGTCACATGAACTATTATTTGTACTAATTAAAACAATCACTTGTGACAGTATACATATACAGACTTTTTTAAAACAGGGTTTCTTTTGGGAGGAGAGTATCAGGGAATCTCAAACATGTATTTCCGGCAAAAGTTCGGTATGTATCATTTAGTGGAATGCAGTGCATCCACGACTTCGGATCTAGTAAAGATCATCTCTGCCTCTCTCTCTATCTCTCTCTTTATGTGATGTTGAATAGCAAAACTTGGTATCTAAATTGAGCTTTTACCTAGGATTTGATATGAAGATTTAAGGAAAAATTCTCAATTTCACATTATTCTTTTGCATGTGACAATTTTCGCTTTTTATTTATAGCACATATTCAGGATATTTTCATGACGAATGAAACTTACAGGTATCTTGAATGTTCTCGGAAAAACCTATGTAGCTCCTTTTAATTGATAAGCCATAAGAGATAGACAAAATGTTTGCAAACACAAAATGGAGACGTTAAAGCAATTTTATGTGAATTTTAATGGTACTTATTATTTATTTAAATCTTCTTATGTTTTTACTTTTCCCAAATCGGATATCCTTATTTGTTGTTTTATTCTTATGCGAAGGGCACGGAACTTTTAAGTCATTATATAGCAATACCCTATTTAAAAATCGAGTAATATATCTGTCAATAAATATGTATGTGTGAATTTATGCATTATCTGGAGTAACACGAAGTAGCTGTAATAGTTTGTATAAGTTCAGGTAAAGAAGTTCAAGTATATAAGCTTCTTTCTTTTTAAATACGTTTATTTTATCATACGTTCCGTTAATGTATTCGGTCCATTCATTTAACTAGCTACAATTGTCACAGCATCGCTCCTAGAGTGGCTAGAAATAGGTTTTTCCCCTTATTACTCAAAACATACTCAGGAGACTTTATCCTGACGTAGCGGCTTTTAGTTTTTGTTCGTCCTAAAAGATATTTATGATGGGATAGCATATAACTTCACTTTACTTAATCTTTGAAATCTATGGTGACAATTATTGCTGATTAAAATTAATTTTAATAGTGTATTTGATCCTGATAATTAAGAGTAGACACAAACACCTCTTTTTACATGAAAATAAATATTCTCTTTGTAAATAGAATCTATGAACTATATCATAAAATGGTTTTGTTTAAAATTAAAATGACTATTAAACCATCGTAATAATCTGCTTTGTAACGCTTCATTATATGTAATAGGTGCCTTACAGAGGTTTATGTGATGGGTTTTCAAAACTGACAGAAAATATATACTAACACAACTATGGGAATAATATCATTTGTTTCCAAAGCTGGTGGTGTATTTGCAACCAAATGTTCAATGTTTAACGTATGCAACTAAATCTCTAACGTACCTCTTTTTATTTGGAAATATTCATGAACTTTATCGATACCAATGCTGAGACACGAAGCATGGATCTCCGTTTATCTGTCCCAGGATTTTATAAATCACATGCCTGCGCAGATGCCTAAAAGTGGACTAAACATTTTATCAATTATCAGATTCAAGCAGATCTGTAAACACTAAAGATAATTTAGACATATGCATTATATCCGCTAACCTTCTTCACTTCACGGCATGGGCAGAGTGCTCCTTTCATCTCTTTTTAGGTCTACCAACATCTCTCTTTCCTTGTGGCAGATATTGGAATGCAATCTTGGGCAGTCTTGTTTCGGATATTCTTTGTATATGCTGCATCCATTCCTTTTGATATTTTGCAATTTTGCTACTTATCGAGTCTACGTTGAGTTCCTTTCTTATGTCTTCATTCCTTATTCTATCCAACCTTGTGCATCCGTTTGTTCTCCTTACAAAGATCATCTCTGCACTTTGAATTTGGCTTTTAATTTTTTTCGTGAGTACCCATGCCTCACTTCCATAAAGTAGTGCAGGAACAGCCATTGTTTTGTACAACTTTAATCTTGTATCTATTCTTGGTTTATTTCTCAATGTTCTATGCACTGTTCCACAAGTCATTTGGAATGTTGCAAGCTTTTTGCTTACATCTCTGTCTGTTTTCATCATATAATTAAGATTAAATCCTAAATAGTTGATCTATAAGGGTTATTAAGGTCAGTACACTTGATCAAGCCACATTTCCTGGAAATTTCTGTGCAAGAATATATAAAATGATTATTTGAGGATGACAGTAGGCGTTGTTGTTTGGTAAGTATGTATGAATACGGGAAACATTTTAACATTCTAACCAGCTCGATAGTGGCAGTTTGTCATCTGATAGCTACTTTGTCCGTGTCGATAAAGCATCCCCCCATCTACAAAAACATACCGCATAGCTGAAAGGACCATGTTCTTCCTTTGTAAGACTGGAGCCGTTTGTCGAGCATTAATTTAAAATCCGAAAATATAATAAAACAACGAATTCATAAACACCTTCAAAATATATGAAAGAAAATTTCCAGAAATAAGTTCTATAAGTAAACAATTAGTCTTATAACTTCACTTAAAAGCGTTTAAGTTTTATAGCTGAGCATGGCAAATTCAGGGAATATATTTGAATAATGAGACTATAGCAATAGTATCTTTTTGGTGTTTGTGTTTAAAATCCAACTAAACGGCGAAGTGTATACCACCAGAATGAAAAGCCATATAACAAATCATATGCTACAACAATGAAGTCACATAGTAACTACTGTCCATTTCAAACCTGAGTTCCTACGATGTAAACAAAAGTAGGTGTTTCTATATTTCTGGAACCTAAGCAAACATTCTTACGCCAATGCAAATACCACCTTAATAAATAGATTGCATCATGGAGTATTGGGGAAGGGAAAATATAGAAGTACACATTTTATCCGGTAATAAGAACTGTTTGCTAAAGGTAATGGGTGCACTGTACCTTTTAAGATACAAAATATAATTTTGTAAATACCGTCAGCTTGTAAATTACCAAATGTGTGTATAATTGTCATTCTCTTGAATATAAAGAATGCAGCAATGAAATCCCCGTGGCGCTAACTTAACGCTTTGTATAACACATGAAATAAGGTAAGCGAGCACTCATTCACAATATACTTACACGCATATGTTAAGGTCGGGTCAAATCTTATGATTTAGTCAGCCAACGTTTGGGTATTAATGGCAGGGTATGTGCGTGTCAACTGTTCAAATAAAAAAGTGAGAAACCATTTACAAGTGGTGATAAATGAACAATACCTATCTAATGTGATCGACTATTAGAAATAATCCGCCGCTTTCAGAGTCCATATGATAAACTAACATCCGGGTTTACAGGCATATCAGTTGAGGTGGACCGGCCCGTAGCGAACCACGTCGAGCTCTCCCATATGCTCAACGTCTCACAGTTAAGAATCGGTGGCGTGAGGAGGCTACGGAAATGGAGATCGTAATCGGTTCGAGGTGAGTTGTAGCTCCCGCATGATAACTCTCATGTGTAATTCAGGAGTGGGTGCGTCCTGACTAATTGTGGGTTAATGATGACACCTCGAATCTTTTAGACAGTAGTTTATTGTTGTCCTTAGGCTCTTAAGCTCGCCACCGTAAATTCGTCGTCGGTGTGGTTGCTATGTTTAGCGTCACTGTCTATATTGTGATGTGAAGAGCGGGGTAGTAGCACTGCGTAGTCGAACTGGATATATTTATCGTCTTCCCTATATATTACTCTTTGCGCTAACTCTCACTGGAGAGATTGTTAGATATTGCACTTTTTCTCGGTACATGGCGCGAAGGTGTACTTCTTAGGCGGCGCCGAATACGCGTCCGTCTCACGTAGGACTCAGGACCGAAGTGTTCCTACTAGCAAAACCTACTTTCCGCCATCACCTTGAATTACCCCCACTCTAGGTATTTCTCGGAGTTTGCAAAATCACATGTACAAATATAAATTTTCTATTGGCTGATAGCTATCCCCACTTGAGATCAGTGTTCAGAATTTCCAGTTTCGGACCTAACATCACAGACACCTTCTCTAACCGTCCGCATGCAAAAATTAAGGCGAAGGCATGTGCTCTGCGCGTCGGTCAAAATCTTAAAGCCTGTTGTCAGAAGCATGCATGGGATTTTAACAATGGGTTGGTTTCCGACTGGAAGGCACCAAATTTTCCTTGAGGGTAAAACAGACAATAGAGTAGGATTGTTTGTTTACAGGGATTGCAAAGGGAGTTTACTGACCTTCGTAGAGTGGCCTTGTCACTGTGGCGGTCTCCGGAGTATATGCTAGATTTATGTCATATGTCTATTCTGGTATACGTCATTTATTTATATTTATTCGTTTTTTTTGTGTTAGTGTCTTTCTGATATTAGGTTATATGTTGTCTCAGTGTTCCTAGGTGACAGGGCTTCGTCACAGTGAAAAGTTTAAACAAAATGTTGCAAGAAATATAAATAGACTGATCTCAAAATGGCAGCTGAGTCATTTTCAGTGGATTCGCATTTGGATGTTACCCTTTTACCTGATGATACGATTAACATAAGTAAAATATTCATTTTTGCATGGTTATAATACTTATTGTTACTTCATGTGTATTTAGAACTGTGATTTCATGCAGGGAACCTTTTTGTAGATGAAACAATGTTTAGCTCTGGGTAATATATATAGCAACCGTGTTATGCGAGAGGAACAAGTAGCTGTTAGGCAGGGCTTCGCGAACTACTTTTCACGCGGATAATACAGAAAATCGTTTACTGTGATACATACTCTGGTTTGGAATGGGCAGTATATACTCCTTGGTCCATGCCTGCCTCGGTAGCGTAGATGGTAGCAGTTCTGCCTCACGTTCAAGAGGTCCCGAGTTCGAATCTCGGTCAGGGTGAGTTACCTAGATAAGGTTTTTCCGGGGTTTTCCCTTATCCTTCAAGATGAATGTCGGGTAACTCTAAGCTCCATGGACCCTGGACTCATTTGAGCATCATTTCAACCAATTCATTCACCGTCCGATATAACTTAACGTTGGGGCGGACGTAAATTATATAAAAAAACTAACTAACCACGGATGCAGTTATTGATTTCTAGATTGGGAAGCAGTATTTTTTTAAGTTGACCTGCTTAAGAGAAACTTGGTTCCCATGTAGTCACAGTCACACGACATGGTTCTAACGAAAGAAGGTATTCGAAATTTCTGAAGCCCTGGAGATATCATGAAAACATGTCTTTCACACCTTGAAAATAAAAGAATTATTGCAGTGGTAAATATCGCTATATGAACTGCAGCAGAAGAGATTATAAAATTTCAGTGAGCTCGCAAGGGCACTTCACTTCACTTCTCTGAATTCATTTCAATTTCTTCGGTATCGTAAAGATGGAACGAGATACTCCCATGCAGTCTTCTTCCGGGCATTTCACTACTGGAGAATTGAATATAAGACATAGCAATAACACCAACTCACTTGAAGAATGGGGTTTTTCGTCCCACCAGAAACGTTCTCCCTAACTCTCTCACTCATTCGGTTTACAAGACCCTTCAATCAATTTCTGAGAGTGCTCGCTTATATAGCACTGAACTCTTCGGAATTTTAAAGACTGAAATAATACTACAATGTTATGCTCATCTTATGATGGTTTAATATGTTCACCCTAGGCGATCATGCGTTTACTGTTTATGGTCCCGATTGCCCGGCGTCTACCTTCCGATAACCTCATAGCCGCTGCATCGTAGTATAAATTGCTGTAAAAGCGTTCAACGAAATGAAAAAGTCTTTATTTCAAAAATTTAATGCGAATTACCATAGGTCAGTGGGGTTTAAACGTTCAACAATGCAATATATAAGACGAAATGAAATTACGAACGATATTCACAGCGCATATTGCAACTGCAACATGAGCTGAGTTAGAGTCACGTGCCTTGAGTTGTAATATATTCATTCCAATAGTATGGTTAAGCAAAACAGATTGTGGCACTATGGTGAAATAAATAATTTAAGAAATATTGCAAAAATAAAGAAAAATGTAGAATACCAGGTGCTCAGTATTTTACTTACAAGTGTTACATTTTTAATATTGTAACAATATTACAATTTTAAGAAGTATATTGTACTTACACTTGTGTAAGTTGATCGTAATATAGATAACGATGTCAAAAATATCCGCCAAAACTTTTTTTCTCAAAGATAGTGTTTATTGAATCAAAACTAATTTCATCTCCATTAAGCATAGAAGTTTATAACTTACTATACATATAATTTTCTTATCTAATTTTGCATGTATTCCAACGGTTTTCCTCTCCTTTTTCCATGACTATTATTCCACATTTACCTCAACCAACAAATCTGGTTTGTTTATAATCCTTGTTATATAAAGATGATAGTTTTGTGAGATTTATTCGTCTTATTACCTCACATATGATAAAACATTAACTATAATGCAGAAAGAAATTTGCTGGTGAAATCAAGTTTTTTTTCATTTGGAGAGTAATTCTTTTTCACAATTATGAAGCTCCTATTTATACATCTGTTCGATATCCGAACTGAATCTAGCCCAACTGCTTTATAGTTTCCTACCTATGTACATAATTCCATTATTGATGTTTCAGGAAGCCAATATTATGTTTCAAAAACAGTGCCTCTCCCACCAGTCTTTGGTAAGCCGATGCAATCTGCCCGCTACTAACTATATAATTAAATTAAGAAAGTTGGACTGTGTTATTTGAAATTCCAGTTGGGCCATCCGTTATGCAGAACATATTTAATCTTCATGAGGATAAAATACGTGAGGCGCATATCTGATGAAGTACCAGATCATTTTCTCAAGTTGACATAATCCATGCTGGAAGGTGTTTACTGACAAATATGTGCCACAACGATCCTAGGATCCTTCCATGAAGACATAAATTTTCCGCAGCAGGGACAATTTCCTTGATAATCTCGTATAGTGCGTCTCTTTAGGATAAGCACACCGGTTCCCAAGTTTTTGTATTAGAAAGTATTAGACTGCTGTACAAGGTTCCTGGTAGAAAACAACTCCCTTAAACTCCAATAAATCTTGTTCTCATAATTTAGGTAAACTATAATGGTCTTTTTTGTCGGTAATGTAAGCTTTAATTATCGTTTTTAATAAAATAAGTCTGTTTAGATTTCCTGCTAATGGTATTACAATGTTTTATGGTTATCGCCTCCTACCCAAGGCAGAAAAACAAATTTAATCTACATTTTAAATCAAATTTATTCTAAAGAAACGCTTTAAAACCAATATCTTGCATAACGTGTCGTGTATATGTGTTATTTCCGGACTAATGTGATAATTACTGAAGATCAGATACTATTATTCGAATAATGTTATACTCCATCTATATAAATTAAAGCATTTAAGTGATATAATAGGACATAAAATACTATGGTTTCTCATTTTATCTTATGACGCTATACAGAATGTTGCCAAATAGCCATCCACGTAAATGTGTATTACACACCGGCTGGTTTGGTAACGTGCTAATGGGGTTTAAAGGGTATATAGAGTGTACTCAGGTTTATTGCTATTAAATGTAGCCGTGTATGCTCGTCTAAGCAGGTTGTGATGTTTAGTTAATAAAATATTCTCATAGAATTCAACTAAAGTGACGGTAAACACAGTGCAAATGGCTTGTTCCATGATGAAAATTCAAGGTCCGTTTTACATTAGACTGAAACAACTATTTCTTTTTCTAGTACTGCGGCAGTACTATCTCTCCGCCTCACGGCTGCACGTAGCTGGGTCGACGTCGGGACTCCTTCCTCGGTCTCCACGTCGTCGTCCGCTGCTTGCTTTACCCTTGGCTCTAGCTGCTGTCTCCTGCATGGATTCTTTTTTGGGTTCTCAGGGTGTTAAGGTTGAGACAACACAAACCAACGATAATCTCTGAACTGCTTTAATTTGTCCTTACACTTGTGCAACCTGGGGACTCTTAAATAACTGCACTTTCGGCGGACATTTTATAATACATTTTACTGGACGTGGCACGTCGTCAGACGCACCAGACGGATGTATGCAATACACTTGACTGCAATGAGCAATGAGCAACAAATGAGGACTGAATGGGTTTGCTACCCTCATATATATACACAGCACAGCGTCACAAGAAAATACTAAAATGTTATCGACCTGTGAAACGGTACAGTAAAATAGCTGGCATTCTAGTCTATTGTCCGACATCCGCCCTTCGTAGTCTGTCGCCCGAGAGTGCAGTGTTTCTCACGTATATCTACCCAGGTTCGTTACAATATTTTACATGAAAGTCTACAATTTTACTTTCAGTAACATAACTAGTTACAGTTCTTAAATTTATGTACAATTATTAAACATATTGCATAAGTAAATGAATAATTTATCCGAGGACCAAAGTTCCTGTTTCAGTACATAAAATGATAAATGATTATTAGAATATTAATAGTGGTACGTTTGTTATTGTACCTTAAGGCTGTGTATGTGTTTGCACTATAAATTCAAATTGCTAAGTAATGGACAATCCCTTTGTGTAATAATGACCTTGATCCTGTAGTTCTTTATGCTTCGATTTCGGTTGACATCATCTTCCTGCGTATGCAGGGGTGAAGACGCGCTCCAATCTCGCCGAAGCATCTCCGATATCACATTATGGTAAGTTTGAGTATGGTCGGTAACAACCACAATGTTTCTGTAGTTATTGTGATAGATATGTGCTTTTAGATGTCCTTATAAAAAACGTCAGGAGGTACAAGGTCCGGCACATACTGTATGACCACGAAAAGAAGGCTAGAGGGGTATGAAGGTCAGAGAAGCTTGAACTGTTTATCTGCTCCGGTAATGGATCTGTTTATTAGGAAATTAGTGTGTGAGAGTGCAGGTGAGTCACCCATGTTGCCATATCTATAATGTTTGTTACAGTAAATGCAGCGATAGATATACATGGCAAAGCGAGAAAACGTATAGGGAAAAATTCGCAATACAGGGATGTTTACCTGAGGTTATCGCACATACACTGCGAGTTCATTGTATGTATAGTCTGCTCAGATATAATCAAGTCTTCTGGACAGCAATGTGTCATACTCGGCAGGCGCGAGAAAACATGTCATAAAGACACACGCAGCTTCCAATCGCTCTATATGTGTTTCGTATCTCACTGTTCTAATCGACCAGATAAGTTCCGATAAGAGACGAACACAGCGCTGGTCACCTGAAGGTCAATACGCCTCAACTCTCTGTCGAGTAATATTGTGACTTTGTGGGTTCGTAGAATTAAAAGCCCGAGTTCCAGAAATTAAAAATCTCCTTTATTTCCGTAGAAACACTCTTATAGATTACAGCATCATTACGTTATATACACCACTAGTCTACCAAGGTCGATCACAATAACAAACAGTGACAGCAGATTACATCCTTAGCTCTCGTTACAACAACACAGCTGGCTGTCTCTCATTTCACAAGACTGTTTCACCACTCGCAACTCCCTCTTGGCCAATCGTCGCCTCTTTCAATACTTCACAGATACTTTCTATATGATTCGCAAATAAACCAGAATGCCAACAATCTCTTTCAGTCCAGAAGTAACTAGAAATTTCCATTTATCTCAGTTTGTTTGTTTCGACAGACCCTTATCTGCTGTTATCTTTGTCCACGGGCTCTTGGTTTTCACACTGCCCTCCTATCAGTTTCTTTTGTGTAAACAAGCCACGCGATCGTAGATACGTGTTCGCGACACTATGTATGGGTGAGTTATCTGACAACACTTGTGTATTTTCAACAAAACTTCCATCCTTGTCATACTCGGAAGCAGAGCATATGCACCGTGCAGACAGCAAAACTGATTATGTTACACATTCCTCTAGCTTGCCTTATTGTCTTAAGCAAACAGTAGGCCTATTGCAAGAATAAGTCCTACCAGCGCCATCCGTATTTAGCCAGTGATGTGTTGCCGGCGTCAGCGGGATACCCTCCACTATTTGAGTCTGCAGGAGGTTCAAGAAACTTCTCCGTAGAGATCACGTTCAGGAAAAGTGATTCGAAAGGAAGGAAGCCTAGTAGGCCACACCACACATTCGAGTTCAACTGATTCAACGGTACAGAACTAACAAGGATTGTGATTTGCCTCGTACCCGGTGGACTGGTCTGCACTACCGGTATTGGTGAACGTGCTTACCAAACCAAACGGTTTTGGGTCTTACCAAAGGCTTTTGTTTATGAAATCTGACTGCTGTAGCACCTTATAGCAATAAGTACTCCTAGTGTAAAAATAATTTGCTGTTAACTTTGGTATAAGTGCTACTTCTGTTACCTTAATATTCGATTAATAAATGTATTGCCGAGTTCTAATTCGACTGCGTCTTGGCTCATGTTCTTGCGTGGGTGTTCATAAAAAAGAACTAGCCCTTATTCCAGACGACTATCAGCAACCTGCATCACCTTGGTGCATGGAGAGTTCCATGCGTCTTTAGTCTCACAACAGTGCACGCCGGGGAAACAGTTGTCGACACAGTCTGCGTGTAGCAGAAACATTCGCTTAAGTCTCGGCAATATTATTACCATTGTCACATATCCATCATTATTTTGCATTGACACCCTTATTTTAAATGCTATCATTGTACGAAAGAGCCAATGCTTATAATAATATCCGAAAGGAATATTCTGGAAATGTGTTCGTCTAGACAAATAACAAGACCTAGAAACTACAATAGGAACAAAATTAGTATTCTGGTAGTGTGACTTATAGATATGAAACTCTGTAAACGCAAACGGAACACGAACTCACAACCTCTTTATTAGAAGTCCTTCGACCTAATCATTAGTACACAAAGCACAGCTGAAAGATGTGAAGATTAAGGAAGCTACCTATCAGATAACATCAGATTTCTAATTCACAAAGAACGAGTTGTATAATATGTTATTGTGATATTATTACTACTATTATTGTTAATATCATCGCCGTTACACTTAAGCTGTTATGGAACATTAAATTAATATTCAGGAATATAAATATTACCTTACCATTAAATCAATAACATTCATTAATACGTAGTTACCACGCTATATTAGTTACACAATACAATAATCGAAACTATTATGCGATTCAAATGGGAAGAGTTCTCGTCTGTAGCGAATCAGATGCGTTAAAGCCTTCACCGTTGCCACCTCGTTACTCCCACTCTTTTTGTATTTCACTGTCTCTCTCGCACACTTGCGACTGACTGTTCGTGGTGCTAGACGTAAGGGAACCCAAACTGAAATTTCCAAAGTTTTATAATAATGCAGTTGTTGAAATCACAATTGCAACATGAATATTTGCACACTATGCAAATGGTTTAAATATTTAGTTTAAAATTAATTATAGTTTATGAATTACTTATTTTTCTAATCCAACGAAAGTACCAGCGGTGCATCCGTATAGCTGTGAATGTTACTTACGTTTAGATATAGTTCGTCATTGTCATTGTCTTCAACGTCTGAGTACTGCAAATATATGATGATAGGTTTCAAAATCTCGTTACGTGCTATTTCTTTCCAAAAGATATCTACTAGTTTATCTTACGTCTCACGCAGTTTTCCTGTTGTGTTCCTTGTCAATTTATTTGTGAATAAGTCGTTCAACGCCAGTAAGTTTAAAAATATTATTTCTGTTTGCAACATAATTTGAGCCCACATTAACTCAATTGGATTGTTCTGGCAGTAGTAAGGGGGGAACGTGGATTGCGTCTCATTGATCCAGCTGATACACTTTTTCATTGAAGAGTAACTGCACAATACTGCTTTGATCTCTCCAGAGAATGGAGTAAATAGAGTTAAGAGCCATTCATAAACAAATATATAATGTGACCATACAAGTTCTGCCAAACTAGAAAGAAGTGTATCGTTTCCTCTCGTCGAATTTTACAAACACCTTAGCTTATTCAAAATACATATTTCTTTTACTACGTCATGTCAAATGTTTACGATTCAGTTCTGAGTAATTTCAAATATATGTTTACGCATACATGCCAATCAATAATGATATTCATTACAGTGCTTACGTCGCAGTGCATTGTTGCAATATAATGGTATCTACTTTATTTGTATTAGGAATACTATTTGAGCTAACAATATGGGGTTTTCATGGTTATATTAGATACATTACTCTCCGCCTTCCACATGGATCAGTTTTCGCAAAATCTGAATGTTTGTCTTAAGGCGAATAGTATTTCATACAGATTGATTAGGTTGGCGTTCGTGACACACCATTTAGCGGGAATGCAAGACAACACCGCAGGACTGCGATTGGTTGCTCACCTAGTAGCGCTCAAGGACAAACATCTTCCCATTTGAATCACCAAATACTTGCCTCGTACGTGGAGGTAAGTGGAGTTAGTAGTACGCAAAACCATATGCACAGAAAGAACCAAAACGGAAGCAACTACTCATACTTAATGTATTTATACTACAGTAGAGTTGTTTTTGCAACCTTCAAGTTGTTGTGTGGTTTGCCTATTCAAAGAAAGTGGACGGAGATTCGGAAACACCCTGTCGTTATACTTTATAGTTTCTAGCAATACAGGGATAAGAATGAATAAAGCAGCTGATGCGTACTATTCGTTAACTTTAGCAATAGCTGCAAAGTAAGGTAACTTTCCCACTTAAGGAAATAAAATAAAGTTTTGTTCACAAAACGACCTAATGTCAGAAAAACCAGAAGCCATAACTCCGACTAAGGATTCGTACACTCTCACTTGCCCGGTTATATATATTGGATCACAAAGTTTATTAAAAGCGAAAGATTCGGTTTCACAAACTGTGATGGAAAGCAAGTTTCTAAAACTCAGTAGGTATACCAGCGCTGAGAGGAAGGAAGTGTTTTTTCCCATGTGAGAGTAATGCAATATTTCACTCTTCGTTACATTCGCAAGGGAGCTAGTTCCTGGCCTCACACAATAACGGATATCTGTCAAAAAAAAAAAAAAAGAATATCAGGTTTTCACGCTTGAGTTTGGATGAGTTTTGTTCAACAGATTGCACTGTTGTGTTGTCTTTATTGTGAAGCAGAAGAAAATGTGGGTGCCTTCCTTCCTTTCCCTCAAAAGCATTAAGGTTATACCATTTACTAGTGAAAAAAATTTATTGGGTTAGCTTGTGTAAGAAATCCATGTCGAAGCCAGAAATATAGACCATCTTAGACGGTTTATTTTATGGCAAAGAATATTTTATCTAGTTCAACGAATACTAGTACAAAATTGAATCGAGAATATATTGACACATTGCTTCACTCACCTGTTTATTCACATCAGAACTAAAGAACATATGAGAAACATTAAAAATGGTGAAACAGGAAAATCAGCAGTGGCTTTTCATTTTTTGAATACTAGACATGACATCAATTTGGAAACATCTCTAATAAAATACGTTAATCACCCCATAGACCTTTCCGTATGGAAAAAATCTTCATTAACAAAAATCGTCATAGAGTCATGAATTTTGAAACTCCACCACCGGACATCTTTGACAAGTACATCACTCCATCTATTGACAATACGGAGAAAGAAGAAACCACTACAACTTGCACTAGTCGAGTATCAGCTGAGGATAAGAGCAAGAGCTCTTGAAACATGTCCTGTGAATAAACAGGTGAGTGAAGCAATGTGTCAATATATTCTCGATTCAATTTTGTACTAGTTTGTGCTTCACTGTCCCTACGCTTCTTTCAAGTTTATACTTTCAACGAATACTATTCAAACGTAGCATATTTTAATCTAGGAATAATGATGACATCTATTATTTTACATAATCTACAGTAATATAGTATCAACTTAAGATATTATCACGAATTCACTAACAATGGATTTATGAGTGTTGAAAGAATCTTTGGTTCAAGTTGAGATTATTTTCCAATTTAAGTGATTAAAAATGACAAAGAAAAGTGATAAAATTAGAACGTTAGATATCTCTGTATGATTAAAGTTTTTGATGCTCTTATAGCGGATAAAAAATTTGATTTTAGGAATTAAAAGTTCAAAAAGTGTACTCACCTTAAGGCTATAAAGAAATCATCCTCTATATTACTGCGAGTAATATCCATCGTCATTCATATAGTGATCAATGAAGTTATTTCTAGTTCTCACATCACATAGGTGGTTATTTTAAATAATATTTATTAAAAGTATCTACCAGTTTGTTGAAATGCAGGATATCTGTCACCATGAGCACTACGAGCAATTGGATTTGCCCATGGTTTTTTATCTAACTATATATTTACATCCGAAACTGTTGAACAATTTCTTTTGCGAAAGAAAGGGAAGAAGAAGAATTTATACTGACAGGTTGGTATTATGTCCGCCATCCATCACTTCGTATTCTACGTTTCTCAATGATTGAAGGTTTTACCAGTACAATATCTAGTGTCTGTTCTGTGCCTTGTTTTATTTTGCGGGTTGGCTATTTATTGTGATCATTTTGCTACGTATTTATTTTTTCCCAACATTGATTGTTCCTGGAGAGGACCTACACACATCACTTACAGCAGATAGGAAAATCCAATATCAAAATGTCGCATTTCAAGTTCTATTTAAGGCATTTTCAGGTTATCTATGACATACCTAGATAGAGAAAATTCTACATTCCATGCAACAGTATCCCATTTGGAGATTTTAACAGAAATATACTTCAAGGCCTAATCATTAAAAAGCATTCTTACAAAAAGTGTTAGTGCATGTATTTGTGTGAATAGTACACCCCAAAGACAAAATGTTGCATAAACATACTAAATACGATAGTTAGTTCAGGAACTTCCAAGGATGGAATGTAGCATCAATAATTTTGAATAATTCCACACAATGTTGAATCAATTTAAAAAATAGTAAACGAAATTAACTCAAAGTATCAAGGATTTCGATAAATATTATACCTAATTTTGGATCAATTCAAAGAAAAATAGTAAAAAAAATTAAGTAAAAACTATCTCCTATTTGGAAGTTTTTTCGCAAAAATAACCGAAAAATCATTTGAATCATCTTTTTAAACATATAATTTATTTAACTTATGTCACAAATAAAATTGGTATCCTAAATTTTATGGGAATAGTCAATAAGGTTCTACTTGTTCGGAAAGAACTTGTAAATTTTAGCATAATTTTACCTAATTGATGGAAATTAATCATTTCTTCACACTAGCCGTATATAGGCCAAGGTTTTTGATAGAGTCAACATGAAAAATGCAAAGCCACAGCCGGTATTTGAACCACGGATCTCCTGGTTTCTGTATCGTAAGTAACATTAATTTCCATCAGTTAACTAAAATAATTAGAGTTAAGTGATGAAGCCTGTGACTCAAGTACTTACAATAGTAAGTCGCCACAAAGTATCTCGGATACGAGACCCCCTAGTGGTCTACCGGGAAACATACGAGTCAAATGGAGAATTTAATGTCATGACGGCAAGTAGGTCATGGTAGCTCAATGGGTTGGAGTGACTGGATGGAAACCAGGAGATCTGTGGTTCAAATCCCGGCCGTAACATTGAATTTTTCATGTTGACTCTATCTATATTTAGCATAATTGCTAAACATAAAAGGTAAATTTACTCCACAAAACATTTGGTTTACAAATCTTGACATCCTTCATTGCATTAGGTGATGTCATGAGAAAAGTATGGAAGTACAAGTCCAAATTTTAACGAGCCGCTTCTAAATATTTGACTATCGCTTCTTTTTCCCCTTGTATCTAAAATTAAATGTGTAATCTTCTTCTTCAAGCCTTTTTCTTTATTTAAATGTCGCAGATAGGAAAATAAACTATATAAATGTATTTAATGTGTGAAAGTGTGTGTGTGTTTGTATGTGTGTGTGAACATATAATTAACCAAGAGGTATATGAATACTAAACTTGGTATTTAAGTTTCTTGTCTTCGAAGTATGCGGCAGAAGTCATCCAACTTCATGATATCAATACCAACAGGAAAATTGCATTTCTTGTGTAGACAAATAATAAACAAATAGGTCACGTAAAGTAATACAAGTAACGTAAAAATATATGTCGAGGTCTTACGTACATATACAACATCAGTCTTAATCCAGGAGCCCTGCTTACGGAAGTCAGTGCTGTGTAAAGCTGTCGATCTGGAAATCTATAAAACGGATACGAACGTCACTTTTATGTCGTGCGCGTGATAGTAAAACGCGTAAGCGAAGATAGGTTAAATTGCCCGTGAAAAGCTCGTCAGATAGACCACTAAAATGACTATAGGACATGGTCAGGATCAAACTACAGGTTCAAAATTAGAGTTTAATGTGAATAAAGTGACACCTTTGCCATTATAACAACAACACCGGCTCAAAATATTTCCGAAAATTAAATTGATTTCTGCTAACTCATCACAGTGGCGGTAAATCATACTTTACCTTATGGAAAGGAAAACTCATGGATCTAACTCTACTGCACACAAAGATACGTGGGATCTTTTTTCGAATGTTAGCATCGCCATAAAATTGAAAAAACTAATATATAGTACCAAATGCATGGCAGACGATTACAACGCCAGTAATATTTCGTGCTTTTTATGTTAAAAGCTTCTGGCAAGGCCGTCATAATAAATAAGCTCTTAAAATCATGTTATACTATAACACTCACGTTCTTCAACTGCAGAAAAAGTTGTATGATGTTTTGTTTAGATAACTATATATTCCGAATCAGTGATACAGCTGTCAAAACAACATAAAGCAATAACTAGCATTAGCTTATTTAAATTCAGTTGCCAATGGTTGTTTCATTGGTTATATTGCTAAAACTGGAATTTTTAAATGTCATACGTTTTGTGTGGCACTCAAAGATATAAAATGAATTATATCATTTCCTTTGCAATACAGCGAAGCACGTTCTATGTTACACATATGATGAAGTATACTGTTATTTTATGGAAAATGAAACAATTTGCTTTTTCATCATTTTACGAACTACTTATTGCCATGGAATCTGTAATGGCAGTTATATTTTATACGTTGTTCTAATATTATGTCCTTAGGAAAATGTTAAGAATTTGTTTTTTTTTCACTATTACCTGTGTTATCTATAAAAATGTTCAACATCCATATTTTATCAGTGGTCAATTAAACAAACACATCCCTAGGTTGCACTACTTTAAAATAATACGTAATTCTTTTATCGAAAAAATTGCTCAAATGATTAAAATTAACATATAATATTTAAAAGTTTAATAAAAGGAAGACTCATCAAAGTCTATCTCTCGGGCTTTCTGAGTGAATTCTGAAATTCTCTTCATAAGGAATGGATTTCGTATTTTTTATTTTCATAAACGATCGTAAAATTCAAGTTACATATTTTTACAGACAAAATACTTTATTCTTTAAACAGCATTTGTGACAATGTATCGGTGAAGTATGCTACTTATAATTTATTAAAAAATGTTTACCTCACAAACAACCCTCGTTCTTTTTTATTTCAAAAGCTCATAATCATGGCTAACAATTTAAACAAGTTTTCTACCTGCTAAAGTTACTGAGAACCTAAAGTTTAATTTGAAAATATTCCTGGACAAAAAACCTATGGTAATGGTCAATAGACTGACTTCTCTATTTTTGCCAGCTCTGCCAAATATAAAACAATTCTGAGTAGTCCGATCGGATCAGGAGGTTTGATATCATTAGGGACCTCTGCGCCTCTCTGTCTGCCAGCCTGCCTGTAGCCTATGGCCTGCTCCGTTCTTTCATGTACGCTTTTCTCTTATGGTAGTAAACAGTATAAACCAGCATTGAGCCGAGTTCTGGGTTCTCTGGTCATTCATTTATTCATAGGATAATCATAAGACTGTGCAGATATAGTGAACTTATGAAGAGCCAAGAAACAACTTTGGAACAGCTGTAGTCCACAAAGTAAATCTGAGTCACTGTTAAGCTTGAGAATGCCAGTAACAACGTTGCGGATGGAAACTTACTTTACAATGAGACATGTGGTTTCGATTGATGAAGCAGATATGAATAATGCAACCGGACGGAACACCAGCGCAGTTATCTCTTGAACTACGCGATGTACTAATGACAGACACATCCCGGGCGCTGGAACCGGAAAGAAAGATCCAATTGCTTCCGTTTTTAGATTCGTTTTGCTTTTTCATATCAAAATATGGCATAACAATAAAGTCGTGTACGCGACAACGGATTTCTGGCAAGAAAGACATACTCGCCAGATGCATTTCTGGGATGATTGTTGTACTTGGTGGAGTATCGGAATTTTCTACAAACCTTTTATACCTACCTGTATTGCCTGTGGTAGGCGCCATTTAGCACAATATTTTGTAAAACAAAATTGTTGAGTATGTATAGGTTATATATACAGAGCGTCCCAAAATTACACCGACAAACTTAGGGTGCTGATAGATAACATTAAACACTTTTTGTTAAGGAAAAATTTTTGCTTCCATTTCTCAATGCATCGTAACACATCTTCCTCGTTTTCAGGAGACCGTACAGAACGTGGCCGTCGTTGACCTTCTGCTCGTCTACGTTCAATGCTAACAAGTGTAGTGTGATGAACTCTTCGGTTTCGGAACTGTTTTTGGTACATGGTTACAGCCGCACGACCCGAATCAGCTTTTCCATACAGTTCGTAGTCTCAATCCACGTGTGCCTTTCCGTATTTTCAATAAACCGATGTGCACTATGCATCCCAGCAAACTAACTGCAATGTCAAGAAAGCACAACAATGTGTTAATGAAGTAAACATATGATATAGGATTTGAAACATCTTTTTGTTTCTCTTGTTTTTCCTTAAAATAATACATACGAATAGAAGCGTCTTTAATTTGTTTCCTTCATTTATTTCCTTTAAAAGATACAAACACAAATGTAATTTGCGCATGTAAACCAACGTGGGAGGCGATAGTGACATTAACTCTCTAGCGTTTTAAGAAATTGCCATAAATATATGGTATATATGGTACATATAGGTAAGCTGATTGCGGTTCCCAAGGCCACTACTTTGATTCAGGATTCCTTGCTAGAGCAAAAGGTTCATTCCTCCACTTATGGCGTTTCAACCTTTTGATAACCTCAAGACTGTGCATTGTCTTTTGAATTAGACGGTATATGAATTTGTCGTGGATAGAAGGTTCTGCAATAGATTTTCACCAAATCTCATCAATTATTATGAGCATATGAAACATATAGTATAATTTCCCTAATTTCACTTAAGCCACAGAATGAATAACAGGAAAAACGTAAAATGTATATTAAAAATTATGTATGTCTTAAACTTATCATTATTATTAACAACTTACTAATCTCTTGATTCCTTTGGTAAATATATTAGTAGTAGTACTTATAAAATTCCCGTAATTTTTGTTAATGGTTTTAGTAATAACGTAGTGTAAAATTGGACTTACTGCATTCCTTCTAATACGTACTTCATAGAAGTATTACAAAGAAAAAGTAATGATAGTATTTTGTTTTGTTAAAAACCATTGAAATAGGTATTTTTCCAAATTAAACTATTCTTTATTCCACATAATGTATGAGTGTACTAGTTTACTTCTGAGAAGGGTTAGCCCGCCTCGGTAGCGTAGATGGTAGCGTGTCTGCCTCACGTTCACGAGGTCCCGAGTTTGAATCTCGGTCAGGGTGAGTTACCTGGATAAGGTTTATACGCGGTTTTCCCTTATCCTGGACCCTGGGCTCATTTGAGCATCATCTCACTCATTCCATTCATCGTCCGATATGACTTAAAGTTGGAAGACGTAAATTACAATAAATAAATATATAAATATATATAAATAAATAAAATAAGTAGGGTTAGAGTAACCTATTCTTACCTATTTTTATAGTAACTATATGACCTATGGTTATAACCAAATATTTCCCAGCAGCGTTCCAACGTGTGCGTTTTATGATCTCGAAAATCCTAAAATATTTCCGAAGAAAATGATCATAAGGAATGAAAGATACAACCTCTAAATAATGAAATTTGTAATTTCTTTAAATTAATTTAATGGCTTCTCTTCTATCGGTAAATGAATGCAAAATCCAAAGGAATATTTAATCAACTGAAGCAACTGTATTGGCGAACAAAGAGTTCCACTTGGGCGCTACAGTTTGATACAATATAATGTGTGGCTCAGGGTAAAGCAATGAGGTTTATCTCAGTGTATGCGTGGGTATGTATGAGAAGGATGGTTCTAATGACACTGGAATGCCTGTTTCAAACTGGTTTAATGACTGCTTCTTTTATTATCACATTGAACTCGAAGTTTCCGACCAAGGGTTACCAATATAACTGTTTAAAGTTGCTGAAGACGGAATGCTTATTACTCGATAATACTTAATTTGTTACTTAAAAACTGACAAATATCGTCTCTCCTCACTTCTGGTCTGTCCTCGACCAAGACAGAAAAAGTTGACCGCCCCAATCGACCTCACGCCGTGGACTGTCTGCGAGTGAGCGTATAGCTTTCACATTCTGGAAGCCCATTATTCAACCAAAGATTCTCTTTGTAACAATCTTGTCCATTGTCATTATTAGGGTCTGAAGAATGCCCTATTATCAAAGTCAAATGCTATTCCTTAGATTTTTGTTTTTCCCTTGTCTTTTGTTACACAACTCAACCACGTCGCTATTCAACTCGACTGCACCTGCACGCGTTCCACACAAATATACATTCCTTTGAAATCCATCATGATTCTTTACTTATGGCAATTCTTAATTTCGGTAACACAACTATAAATACATTTATAGAGAAAGCAAGTGTTTCAGAATGAAATACATAAGACATTTGATGTAGTGAACTGAACTATGATTTTCAGCAAATATAAAATTTTTGCATCTTACGCATATAGTGCATCATATTATAATAAGTTATGTACGTATACATGGGTTATACTTATGGAAGCATCATTTTAAATGTTCATACGGCTTATATTAATTCTGCATTTATTGTATGTGACTAATTAAACGTCACCCTGCAGTAGCAATCATGTCACTCCTGGCTTTCCAGCATCATGATAAATGACTTAACACATAGAAGTATAAAGAGTGATTAATGATGCATCCGGTTCTAAAATAACAAAAGCTGGTATTAAAATTCAGTGCTACAATTCACAAAACTCTACGTTTACCCTTATTTTTCGCTGTGTTACATCCAACCGTTTATATTAACATTTAAATGACAGAACTCTGTTTGTACGCTTCTTGTACAAACAGTGGGAATACTAAGCATTTCAAGCGCGATTTCATCGGACTTTTTTATATGCAGTATTTATACATATAACCAACCGCGGTATTGTCTCTCTGTGTTCACTGTGTTTTTACAAACCACGTAACCATTGTTGCTTTTTGTTCTTATCATGGAGTGATTATGCACCATTCATCAGCCATGTAGTTTCAACCAAATTTCCTTAAGCTGTGTTTTTTTCCTTTGTAAAACGAAAATACGATCCACTGAGAACATAAAGTATATTTCACGATAATACACTTGTTAACAGAGACATTTATTGCATTACATTCGTATCATTTGCTCTGTCTGAATCATTTGTTTATGGGTACACCAGTTATGTTTAAAAACGTTTAGTTTTCTATTTACTTCATTTTAATCGAAACAAAAGTTTTCAGATTAGTCACATTATACCTTTTGTTATAGATACAAATGGATCAGTAATAGCGAAATGTTTAAGATTTGAATGTTATATAATGGTGTTAAAATTATATTTACCTTCCATGCAAGAGCCAGAAGATATCTAAAAATCGAAAGGACTTCAGAAGAGTTAATGCAGAATTAACTTTATAAAATTAAAAAGTTGTAAAGTAAAAGGTTCTTAAAACGGACTAAAAAGTATAAAATACACTTTTATAGCCCAGATAGATTATCCTGAAAATTTGTGATTGTAAATTTTTAATAGCTATGAAGTTACATATAAAATTTAAAAGGAAACGTGAGAAGCATGCAGTACATTATTGATGCACGGAGAGTTTACTTAAGGTCATAAACGATCGAAGTAAATTACAAATTATGTGAACTCTTGTGCGAGATTCTAAATCAAATAGGTTAGGAGCCCCACATTTTTTCTTCAGATCTTATAAGTATATATATATATATATTCATAGCTGCTGGAAATTCAGAATTTTAGATATCTATATTGCTCTAGGAGAAGTTGTTCATATTTTGGTTGGTTTTAAAAATGTTCTATTTTAAATTTGATTCAATTTTTGTAATTTCAGTAGCATGTCAATAATGAAAATGTTTCGGGCTCAAAAATGGTTTATTATTAAATGTTTCCATCTGCTGAATTTAAAAACTAGCATAAAATGACAGATTATCTCTTACTTTGGAGGTAAAGTGACATTTCCTTTCTAATAATCAACATTTTCAGTTTGGGGGAATTTCTTTTGGAGTTGGCAGACCTGTCAAATAACAAAGCTCAAATGCTGCTAAGGTTAAGTTTGTAAATCATAAACATAGACACTGGGTTTCATATAGTTTCTGCTGTAATTAAAATAGAACTTCCGGTTTGAGAGTGCTTTTGTAGAGTAAAATTCGTAAAAATGCCACGAAACTGTGTAAATGTGTTGAATAATTTTTATTACTTTGTGGTGAAGTACCATTTTCGTCACAGGAGAGCAATCTGACGCCTCTTGTGAAGACTGCCTATCAGCATTACTTCGCTATAAAAGAAGAGGACCAGGATAAGTCTTAGGCTCTTAGAATCTTTTCGAAAGTGATGTCAAAGTTGACAGAAAACGTCAGAGGGAACTGCTTCCTCTTGTTAAGGAGGAAAATCAGTCTTTTTGTTTGCTACGACATTAATGGTTTGAAGAAATCTTTGAATTTAAACCATGATCCAGCTGAATGGAGGCTGTTCATAGACTACGCCATAGCTTAGTTTGAATGCTGTGGAATTTCACAAAGGTTGGTGTAGTCCATGAACAGCCTCCATTTAGTTGGATCATAGTTGAAATTCAGTCTTTCTTCTATTCCTGTTGGTCACGTTCTTCACCTGAAAGAGGGATATGAAAATATGACAGCCCTTTTGGACTCGATGAATTATCATGAACACAAATGGAAAGTCTGTGGTGATCTAAAGGTCACTGCCAGACTCTTAAGAATGCAACTGGATACACAAAACATTACTGATCCTTATGTATAGGGAACAGTAGATATATGAAGTTGCATTATGAAGCAAATAAAATGGGCGACTCACTTTGATGCAAATAAAATGAGTAACGCACAGGGTTGAGCGATGAGGTTTATCTTAGGGTATGCGTGGGTATGTACGAGTAAGGGTGGTTCTAATGACACTGGAATGCCCGTTTCAAACTGGATTAATGACTGCTTCTTTGTATCATCACATCAATCTCGAAGTTGCCGACCAAGGGTTACCAATATCACTGTTTAGAGTTACTCTATATGAAATGTTTATTACTCGATAACTTAATCCATTATTCACGTACATATGAACCGACAAATATCTTCTCTCATCGCTTCTGGTCTGCCCTCGACCAAGACAGAAGCGATGACTTTCTTAATCGGCCCCAAGCCACGAACTGTCTGTCTTCACACTGTGCACAGATGTGCTTGAATGTGTAACTTTCACTTCTAGAAGCCCTCTTTTCACACAAAGATTCCCTTTGTGACTATTTTGTCCATTGTGATTATTATTCTCGTTCATGCCATTATTAAGGGTCCGAAGAATACCTTTTCAAACAAAGTCAAGTGCTATGCCTTAGAATTCTGTTTCTCCCGTGTCTTTTGTTACACAACTCAACCAACTGCAGTTGTTCGTGTCGTAACAAATATACAACATTCCTTTGAAATCCATTATGATTCCTTACTCATTGCAATTCTTAATTTCGGTATCAATTATAAGACAGACTGACTTTCAAGAAGTCATAACCCTAGCGAGAAAAGTGTTGGAGTACTTCATTTCGAAAATTTCTCACTTATGCACTTAGAGGCTCCATCTTCTTGGTTCATACCTTTGATAAAAAATTTCATAAAATTCAGCTTGATGTACAGGATGGAAGAACTTGTTTTGGGTCCACGAGAGGCTCGACAACATGACTTTAAGCACTAGTAACAGATACCTGGAGATGCCTTATGCCAGAGAAATATTTTATGGAAGAAATCGTGTGGTTTAAGGAGATATATACCTTTTGAGTGTAATTCCTCTATCAGTTAACCTCATCTTTGTACAAAAGTTATATAAAGCAATTCAGTCCAAATAGAGAGTCGTCATAGGCTGTTCCCCGACAGTTCAAGATACAAAATTTAGTTGTCATGCATATATTTTACTAAACATAGTCTGTCATTTTGTGAGGCAAAATTACAAATGTTTCCAAGCAGATGGCAGTTGAGGATGGGGCATACTCTGAAAATTGTTCCTGTACATATTGGAAAGACAATAAACCTAATTTAAAATTTCATATTTATCGGTCCATTTTTTGTGTCACGCTCTTTATGCATACACACATGCATACAAAGACACTGGCCGCTATGTAAAACTGCGTTTTATTCAGAGTGCTTGAGAATTTCCGCTGAAATCTCGAATTTCTTTCTCGGAATACAATAGTTTCCATTACCTACTATAGTCAGACCACAGAGTAATAAATACATGTTGTATATTTTAATATCAAACGCCTTTTATTTAAAATAAAGTCATGCTGATATTTTCAACGTAATGGTCTTAACGAATGGAACTCCACACGTAAAATTGGCCGCAAATTTTAAAAATATGTTTTTCGTGCTTTACTTTGTGACTCAAGTTAAGGGTTTGTTATGCTACACCTGTTTACGCACCCAATGTTTTCATGTTGACATCCTGTGTACGTATTTACGTTAGTTCTTTCTTTGTAATGTCCATCCCAAACCATCTTGGCTATAATTAACTGCGATGAAGATTTGGAACTGCTGCTGGAAGATAAGGCCTAATTAAATCGAGACAGCCCGAGAAGTTAAATCAGTGTATCGTACATAATTAATATGAAGTATATTAACAAACCTCTCAGGAAATACAAAAATTGTAATGATTTAAGTGTTTAGCAAGGTTTTGGAATATATAACAGTAAGTTAAATATGCTAAGAATTATTCAAGTATACTTCATATAGACCCATGCTGCATAGATATATAATACAATTTACCAGGTTGCAAATAATGCAGCTTAAAATATTAAAGAAACAATTATATTTGAAATAATAAACTTCATTGAATTTTTGAATCTTTACTTGAGGTAAAGTTAGAATTTCAGTCGTGATTGACCATAATAAAATACATCTCAAAATATGGAATACTCGAATATACGAAGATTATTCGAAAAAGAAAATGTTACTTTGATCTTAAAGTGAGACATAGTAAATGAATGCAAACGTTCCACGATCTATGGCGATTATCCCATTCGTATACGGTACATAAGATGGCATGTAATGGCACAGCGCAACAGTTATAACATGGCAAAGCATGTAAGGTTTAAAATGTTATTTCAAATGGTCAAGTGGACATATATATATATATATATATATATATATATATATATATATATATATATATATATATATATATATTGCAATTTACGTCCTCCAACGTTGTCATATCGGACGATGAATGAAATGTGTCAAATGAGTCCGGGGTCCATAAAGCTTAGAGTTACCGGACATTCGTCTATCAGGATAAGGGAAAACCCCGGAAACACCTTATCAAGGTAACTCGCCCTGACCGAGATTCGAACTCCGGACCTCTTGAACGTGAGGCAGACATGCTATCATCTACACTACCGAGGCGGGAAATTTTTCCAGTGAGGATTACAAACAAAGAATCGAATAATGTTACTGCAGCTAAATAAATGGTTTTTAAACCATTGATGTTAGCAATTTGTCTATAAATGCATTAGAATTTGTATTAAAATATTTTGAAAGATAATAAGCTGTAATAATTTCTTTTGTGTAAGTATTAAATATTTAGGATATTGTATTATTCTCCTAACCGCAAGGAGAAATTTGTAAGAACAGAAATCGTCATTAAACAAAATAAAAAAGGAAATATCTACAAAATAATTTTGCGAATTGAGTTAATTAACCATTTTCAATCAACTATAAACAAATTAGACTAAGGTTAATAGGTTAAACATCAGAATGAGGCTGCTCCGTGGCTAAGTGGTTGGACCACTTGACTCTCACCAAGGCAAAGTAAGATTTGTCATGGATAGAACAGTGCTGAGGTGGGTTTTCTCCAGGATCACTGGTTTCCCCCGCCATCTCATTCCACCCACTGCTCCATCTTCATCTTATGTATCATCAGTGTCACCGCCTGCCGTGCCGAATGTAGTAAAAGCGGACGTTAAACACTACACATTTTTCCAGTGAATGAAATAGTTAACAGAGGGGTAAACAAGAAGAGAAAACAGTTATCGGTTAGGGAAATGGCAGACTTACAATAGAAAGACGAAACTTGCAGAATGACTGCTGGAAAGGAGTGTGATGCGTGTTTGAAGCTATGCATTTAATGAAGGTTGTTTTTCTATATTTTAAAAGGAAATTAACAGCTTTGAGGGGTGAAAAAGCATGTTAAGAAGCAATTAATAACAAATTTTTAGTTCTTGTTTTGCACTCGAATATATATACAATGTAGAATTCAGACCTGAAATGCAAAATTCCCTATATCTGCGGTTTTTTTTTTAAATACTTGTTTCATTTTTTAAATAACGCAGAAAACAAATCCAATTAAATTAATGTAATCAATCCCTTAGGAAAATAATGTCATACAGGTCTACATTACCACGAAACAAGTATGTGGAATTTATAAGCTGCAGCTAGATGAACCATAATTAAATATGTGTGTGATATTATCTGGCAAAAGGTTAAAAAATATTATTGGTTTTACTAAATATTCGTAACAGAATTTTGATAATATCTTCACTTATAAGATTACATGTGACAAATTTCTTATTAGCCGATAAAAATAATCTGTTTACATAATAGAATGACCACTTCTCACTGTGGTCAAAGTAGATATATCCTAATGAAACCGTTCTCGTGCTCCTCCACATGTGGTAGTATAGAAAATTCATTTTTAAGGAGATGTAGGCCTCTGAGCATGTTTTCAGTTCTTTCCCTTTAGTTGTCAGAATTTGAATTTGCCAGGAAATTATTGCACACTCTGTCGAATCGCACTCATGCTACTTTCTCGCTGACTGAGTGATTAATTTTCTTCAGCCTTTCTTGCATTAATTTACCTATCTGTGAGCCAATAGAAATACGGCCTTTTAATTTTGCATTGCTTATTTTTCAAAAGTTTTTTTCATAAGCTGAAAAATCCATGCTGTTTCCGTTCAGAGCATTTACACCTTGTTCCATTAAGCTTACTTAATGTGAACTACGGTATAAAAATGGCGTCTTGTTAACTAATGCTTGATACATAGCACTTTCTTCTCTCAGTATTAAAGCCCCCTTACGGTGCATTCTGTTACCTCATGGCTTTCTTTAGCTGCCCACCCCACGCACATATAAAACCATAAAGCTCGGTAAAAGGAATCTGCATTCCCGGAGTAACCTTATAATTTTAAAAACTTCAGATATTTTTTCATTCAAACTTTTCACAATCAATAGCTTTCAAAATTATTGTCAATCTCTCATTCGTTTCCTTATCTGGACTGTATGAGCTACAGAGACATAAGAAAGATTTATCGTTATATACTAATACTGTCTTTATACTACTTCGAAGAACCAGTAAAAAGAAGTCATTTGGGTGGATTTTAAATATCATTCAATTATTCCACGAGCCCACTTATATCATTAGCATTTCTGTGAATGAATTATGTCAAATACCGCTCACTTTTCTTTGCATCTGATGCATTTACACTATGCAAATGCAAGTTCCATAGGTTAGCGGTCATATAGCTAAAATATTTGCGTTTAGCAACGAAAGAAGTGATCTCCTGCTAAGACAAGAAATGTCATGAAACTCTTATATTTTTGCCATTGCTATTTCAGTACTCTCACAGCTAATTGTCATCCATGTCTTCTTAAATCCCTTTATAGAAGTTATATTTTAAATCCCTTTGTCAAAATTCTGACGAAGTTATTAAATAATCTTCTCTGCAATAAATCTTACCAACTCAGAATAACAACAAAGGTTGGAAACTAGAGACGACTGCTAAACAGTGCACCGTAAAAGACTTCCGCAAACAACTAAGAGAGTAAAAGCTTGACGTGATATTACAAAATATATTTCAGTTACAAAATTTATACCCAAAATCCTATTGTAATAACCCATCTTTGGTTAGGTGGAAATTATAGTGTTGTACAGTGAAATCAATATCATTGATATATTAAGGGACTCGCCTGATTTAGGTTGAGAATATGGAAATTAATGACAGGAGGTATACCGAACAGGATCTTGAACAGACAACATGCAAAATGTTAGGCAAATCATAATTTTTCAAAGGCAAAAACCAACGGTTTTAGGAGAACTTTAAAGACAAATGACTTAAAATGAGAACAGCTGTTGCCATTAGCAAAATATTTGCAAACTATAATCATACTAGACGATTATAGTATATTATTCACAGCCAAAGAATAACGATTATGGCAGGCAAAAATAAATAATGTATAATCGGTATAATTCAATAATACCATTACCTTGTTACTTCAGGAACTACCAGTTAAGTCTTTATGAGCTGTGGCTGTTAATAATGCGTGTTCTATTGCATTACTACTGGATATGGTACAAAATATGCAAATGCAAAAATGAGGAGATTTGACAACCTCCCACTTCAATATATAAAATAAGTGATATATAATCTAAAGTGGTATAAAGCAACATGAAAAATATAAACCAACACAGTGTCCTACAAGTTCAAAATCAGCATCGTTTTCGTACTATAAAACCCAGTAATTATACAAATGGTGCAAAAGGTGACTTAGTTATCGCATTTCAGTTGTCATATCGATGATCTATATTACCGAAACTACCGATATTTATGATACTGAAGATGAGTAAGTATAGGTAGCACCCTATAGAAGGCGTGTTGTGAAGTACGACTACCCACTTGTTTGTTACAATCGTGTAAACATCTATTGTTAACATTTCCGGCTTAAAAATAAAACCTAGGAGTTTTGATAAAGCACCCTTTTTAAGGGCTTAACCCCTAACATAGTAACCAATACAGTCGTATTCGATATATTTTCCTTCGTTTCTTATGCTTAAAAAATGAGTGCTGGGTTGGTGTTCAGCAGGACCTCTGAAAGCCACTGCGACCGACGAGACTGAGTCAAAAACTTACAATGTCTTATTTATGGTTGACAGAATACGAAAGAATTAGCTTACATTTCAAAATATGTACTAAAACTTATTCTAATTATCATTAAAGAGTATTTAGATGTAAATAATTTAAATGAATATTTCTCACCTCAGACAAAACATGGACTGATTATTACCAAAGACGTAACAATGGGTGGTAACAAGGTGAAGTGTATTTTTTATTTTAAATTTCAATTGATCAGTAGCGCTACACAAATTTCCGGAACTACATATATAGAATTATATTAAAGAATACAGGAAAAGAGAATATTCATAGTTGAGTCCTCAAGGCAACTGATCTGATTACTGAGAATATAAATTACACAACTTCAGCACTACAAAATTAATATTTTATAGAAATAAAATGCCCTGTGGCAAACGTGCCTTCAGTCTAGATGTAGCATCTAGGCGACGTCCCAGTGAAAAATAAAGCACCTGCTACATGAGGAAGGTGAGCAAAGAATCTTCTTGTCGTTGTAGAGGTGTATTCATTATGCCCAATTGTCTAGCTGTGAGTTCCGGATGCACTACGGGGCGTTCACGGACAATCGCAGTGGGATAAGGAGTATGAAAGTAAGCAAAATCGGTATGAGCTGCAGTATACGTCATGTGTACGATTTTTTAAAATTAAGCTGTGATGTTCAGAGAATACTTCCAGGAAATCAGAAGTTTCACTGCTGCACAATTAAGGAAAGTCAAGCCAAACATTCAGATCTTCCGAACTACGTTTTCACTCAAATCTAGGATCATTGTTGCAAAATGTCATAAACTTTGCTTCCAAGTGCTTGCACAACTGTCTTAGACGCCACTGTTGGTCCAGCTAAAGAAAGTTATTCAGGCTATATGCTCCTATATTTTTTCAAAAAATAAACGAAAGTTATCTTTCATAACAATAATATACTTTCAGACAGATCCAAAATTGTAGCTGTAAATCCCCAGGATATTAGTTTTAAAAACATGCTTTCACCATGCTGGTTCCCAGCAATTACCTTGATTTTCAAACTTGAAGAAATGGCTGGATGAAGAATATTCACATCAAATTATGACTGAAAATCAAACGCATTGACATTTTGCACAGCTGGTGAATTTTTATTTTGCTGAGGTTATCATATAGTTGGAAATTAACTGGAATAAATACACTGATTTACAAGGAGACTATTGGAAAATAAAAAATACTTCCTGATCAGCATTGGGTTTTATTGATCAGGACTAAAATGCTTAAGTCATCCCTCGTAGTTTTTTATTTTCACTTTGACATTTATGAGTTAAGGTGCCTATTCCATAGATAGTGTCTCCTTTAATTACAGGTGTATCCTGAAATGAAGTAAGTAATACAACTAGGTTTGCTATGTGTGAGGCAACCTTCATCATAATTATCAAATAAGCTGCTGGTAGCAAGAAACAACATACAGAGATGGAAAGAATTATTGAGTGCATTGTTACAGTAGTATATTTCTATGTTCGACTTCGTATTGCAGAGCTCTTTGCACAAGTCGATATTCCCCGCATCAGCTAGACATTATTTACTGGCTCTGTAGCATACGTTATGGTCCGTCGAACACACACAAAGGTTGTGTCTTGAATCATGTCTGGAATTTGTAACGGTTACTGAAAAAGAAAGAATATTGCAAAAAGATAATGCTACTCGTATCCTTCCCATTCTTCATTGGCTGAAGCGTCAATAGAATGCAAAAATTTATAGCTGACGTTTAAATGGAGGAGGACCAACTGACAGACAAACGACAGAAACAACAAATAACCTAAATTACAAACCAGCAAATATTTAGAAGACGATAAATAAATCACGTTACCGTAAAAGCCATAGCTGCTGTTATAACACCACTAATCAACTGCAAGCATCAATAAAATTTTCGAAGTTCAGTTAACAGTCGCCCGTTGGGTACTAGCAACTCTCAGTGGGAACTTATACCTGCTTGTTCCCCCTTATTATATTTCTTCTCTCTTCATTTTTACATAACGTGCTTAATTTTAAAAAAATATAGATTTACCACTACAGTTTTATAAATAAAGCATTATATATATTCAGATATATTATATAGCCAACGCTTCTAACTGGACTGAAACTGGACTACGCTACGGAGGAGATTCGGCGCTGAGGTCCAAATGTACCTAAGTACAATTTGCACAGTACAATTGTATGAATGTACACTTGGTCTATTCAACTTCTGCCCCCAATTGGGGCATCACTGGTAGGAAAACTGAGGCGACAGGAGACAGAGGGTGGCCGTCGAAATGAGCCAAGACAGTGCAGAGTGTAGGGTCCCTACACTGAACCAGTTGGACACTCCCCTATAGACCCGTACAATCGGCAACCCCCTACTGTTGTCCAGAAACGGCCAACCAGACGGGGTTCGGAGCCGGAGACCATCCTATTCGAGGAGGAAGTTTTACAAGAGCGTATCATCCTGCGATGAACCGCCGAGACTCCCGCCGCAACTTCTACCCTGAAAGAGACCACCAGATGACAGATGATTTGAAATGATAATGGAGATGAAATTGAAGGGCAGTAATTAATCTATCCGGCATCCGCCTGGCGATCCCGGAAAAACACACACACACACACACACACACACACACACACACACACACACACACACACACACACACACACACCCACACCCACCCACCCACCCACACACACACACACACACACACACACACACACACACACACACACACAAAGAAAACCACATGGGTGAGGTAGGTCGGCTGCGGAAATCGAACCCGGGAATCGAATGCCAGCCCAGACAAAACCGCCTGAGGCATCCCGCTTGGTAACGCCTGTAAACTACTTGTGATGAATTTGATTCCTTCATCTTCACCACTTTTTTCCATTGTATGGAAATGTATATTTCCATATTATGTTAGACGCCGCAAAACTGAAAAAGGCGTCAGTGACATACAATGGAAGCAGTGTCACGGTGCCAGCCCCATCCGTTTCACAGTGCTATAAAGCCACCAGAGTATGTGGTAATTATGGTATTCCATAGCACATTGCGAGGAAATGGGCGAAATTGTAAATTGGGCAGGTGAAGGCAGAGGGAGTTGGAAGGAAGAAAGTGGGCCACTTTGTATATCTAGAGAAAATGTAGACAAGTATCTTGGCAGAGGTCGAAAAACGATGTAATTCGGCGTAGAAGTGCGACATTTGCACTAACCGATGCTTACAAAATTGGTAGGTTGGGACTTCCTCAAACACATGAGAACTTTAGTTAGATGAAAGGGAAGTAATTTTCTCGGATAAAGTAAGTTGCATTGCAGGATTTTGTTTACAGGGTCATTGGGTTTCACTGTGACTGAGGGTGACAGTCTACTTGCTGTTGTGCATAGATATTTTGGGGAGGGACAGCTATGCTGGAACGTGTTCACGAAAGCCTGAATAGACAAATTTGTTCTGAACTTCTAGAACAATTTTTGCTGCCATATGTCCGTGAGCGATATCATCAAGGTATAATTACATTCCAACAGAATAATCATTTAGTCCACAATGGGATACTTTAGAAGTGCATATTGCAGCCTCCAAACACAGCAGATTTAAACTCAATAGAGCTTGTTTGGGCTGAAGTAAAGCGGACCATTTTCAAATTGCCAGATTGACTAATGCACTACCATGACAGACTCTTGGAGATAACAAAAAGATTTGGACTATTTTAAAATGCCAGTGAACAGCATGGTCCGGGTATTAAGACCAATGAAAGAATAAAACGGGCTCTACACAAAGTATTGGTTTTGTTTATTTCTAGTTTTTCTCTTGTTGTATTAGCCTTTTGTTGCTTTAAACGCAGCTGAAGATCAAGTCGCTATGTTTTTCTTTGTCCGATAGTTTGCGAGAATAGCAGACAAATATTTAACGCATCATATTGTGCTATTTTGTACCAGAAGTTTCCTTTATTGAAGTAATTTCTAGCCCGCTTTCTTCATATCCATGGAAACTAGGCAATGTCAAATATAAAGTTTGTGTACATAATCACCAATCTCTTTAGAATTAAACATTCTCTCTACTCTAAATTCTTTATCCTCAAGTTTTACGTGCCTTTAATTACATTTTTCCGTGGTTTATCTGAAGTAGACAAGCAGGTATAATCTCTCAAGTTGTCTGTTGAAAGTAAGATAATTTGAAATGTCCCTCCCTAAACAAAAGTATTCACTAGTTTATAATTTAAATATTATATTTTAACTTATGGAAAGTTTATTTCAAAGAAAGTCTTGATCTATATGTACTTTATATATTTATTTGAGAAAGAGAGTTAATAGTAAATGCAACTTCGCTTTGAAACAGAATACAAAGACAGAATTAAATTCAAATTAATAGCCATCTGCAATATTACATTTCTCTTAAATATAATAAAACATTTTTGACTATATTTACTTGTTCTTATAGTACTTTGGGGGAATATATGATATAAATTGGATCAATTATATGCAGTACTTTCACTCTGAAAACATGCAGACTAGGAAAGGGATATTGCAAGCTTCCTACTGTGTAGTTCACCAGAATACTTAGAGCATTATAATGCAAACAACACGGAATACAAGTACAGCATCATTGAAAGCTCAAAGTTTAATCAGATGAGAGACTTAGAAACATGATTGAGATGCTTTATAATTACATTATTAATATGTATTTTATAACAAAACCAATCTTGACTACACGTATAAGTATCTAACAGACTACTAGGGGTATTCTTCTGTTGATGTGTTACGTATGTCCATTGTTTACTAAAGCTAAATGGTGTACGTTTTAACAATTCATATATTATTCGAATACTAATGTAGACCAACACAATTTATGGTAACGACCATATAAGTGTATACTTTGACAGTTAAATTAGCATGCAATCAATGTAATGAAGTCACTGTCCTGCTACGTAATTTCGTTCAATGAGTTATAAATTACCACCATTTCCATAACTCACGTTTATCGTTGTGTTACTGGTCAACATAATTTGACCAGTTTATTATTATTTATGATACAAAAATCTACCACAAAGTTTAAATTGTGACATTCAAAGTAATTAATATAATTTTTGTTACCTTCTCTCTGAAATGCAGCTGTTTCTTTTATCCTTTCTTTTATCCTCTCTTTCACTTACCTGAAATAAACAGATAATAATTCATTTAGTTATTGTATTATTTATTACCTTTCTACAGAATAACTATTATTACCTTGTATATCATTTATTTCATTTATTACATGGAATAGATATTTAATGCTAACCAAAAAATTTACAATTAGTGACAGTTTGAAGCAGTAACGATAGACTATCAATGAAAAATTATCGAAATGAGTTTGTGGCATCCGACTAGTAATATTATTGTTTGACAGTTGCCACAGGAGATCCGCAACTGCTCCTGATTTGTAAGCTAAAGAAGGAAGAAAATTGCCTAAAACGTAACTCTTAGTCAATGTACCGGAGTTAATATCCAATGTCTTATTTTTCACTGGTGACCAGTGGTAGGTGGACGGTTAATGCTTGTAGCAGTATGCTGCTATCCCAGTCTGCCGCCGGCCGGCCGCTAGTAAAAAATAAGGCACTCTATTAATAAAACAGGTGCGTATGGTTTTAATTAGGATTTTAAAACGAGCCTAAATGGAAAAAATTATCAAGTAGCCATTTAATTCATTTTAAACTGTTATTAATTGGAATTTTAACTATTATGCACCCTGAATGCATCATATTAAGTCAGTACGCCCTGATACCACCTCAGTGTACGGGGGTGCTCAGAAAAGTTTCCGATCTAATAAAGATACAAGACATTTTTCAGATTTTTTTTTCAACAGTGTCCTTGTATCTCTACACACTTCTCCCAGCGATGCTCCTATCTCTGTAACCCGTCCAAATAGTACTCGACGTTTTTCTCTGCAAAATAACTGTTCACGAAGGTGATTGCCTCTTCAGTGGACGAAAATCTCTGTCCTCCCAGCGTAATTTTCAGATGAGAGAGCAAAAAGAAGACGCTTGGGGCTAGATATGGAGATTAAGGCGGATAGTCAAGCAGTTCAAACCGTAATTCATGGATTTTCGCCGTTGCAACCACTGAGGTGTGAGACGGTGCATTGTCTTGGTAAAAAATGATTTTCTTTTTTCTGCAAATGTGGTGGGTTTTCCGTAAGTTCTGCCTTCAGTTTGTCAAGTAATCATGCATAGTATGCTCCTGCAATGGTTTTTCCTTTTTGAAGATAATCGATTAAAATAACTCCATGACTATCCCACTAAACAGTCGCCATCGCTTTCAAAGCCTAAGAAGCAGCTTTTGCTTTTTTTGGAGCCGGTTACCCCTTTGCAGTCCACTATTTGGATTGTATTTTTGTTTCGGGCGTATAATGGTGTATCCAAGTTTCATGTACAATAATTAATCGGCGCCAAAGCTCTGATTTATTGCGCTTAAACTGTTCAAACAGAGCATTGGAAATGTTCATTCGAACACCCTTTTGGTCTAGCGTAACCAAACGCGGCACCCAACGTACGGAGAGCTTTCTCATGTGTAAATGTTGATTTAATATTGAGAAACATGATCATTTTAAAAACACATTAATAGCCTCTGCTATCTCTCTGACTTTAATTCTGTGGTTGTCTAGCACCATTTAGTGAACTTTGGCGATGTTTTCGTCGGTAGTTGCAGTTTTTGGACGTCCCGAACGTTCATCGTCTCCCAAGCTCTTACGACCACGTTTAAATTCAGCTGCCCAAAATTACACTATGGTAAATGATGGTGTAGATTCTCCATATACAGAATCGAACTCACCTTTGATTTGCGTAGGCGAATTGCCATTCAAAAACAAATATTTAATTATAGCTCGGTACTCGATGTTATATATTTTCATAAAAACACTCACATCAGCTCACTTAAATGACTGTTACATAAGAACTGAGTGTTCAAATATGACTGAAACTTTGGTGGGTAATTGTCAACAGATGAACAACGAAATTCAGTAGCTTTTATATACGAGTGCTGACATCTTCATGTTGAGAACGGAAACTGTTCAGACCACCCTCGTATATACAATAATTTCTGCACTTCCAACAAGCATGCACGTAAACAAAAGTAAATTAGGGGCTGCCCAAGACTTTAACACAAGATTCATAATCCCTTAAAAATGGCATTCTCACAATCTAATATTAATACACTATTGTGGTTATGAATTGAAAAAAATGCTCTATTCGCTTTGAAAAATAGATCTCGAGCAGCTGTTTACAACGTCGAACTCACTCGTTAAATTGGTTGTAATAATTACTGTAATAGACTCAGGAGCTTGCAATGACTTATTGATTAAGTGAACCAGAGATAGCACTTAGTTATTTATCCACTCGTTCTAATGTTTTAAGTAACTTATCCTTTTTTTCTGAGACAGTAAATATTACACGAATTAGTTTAAATGATACTTTATATCACCACCTTCAACAAAACGTTTATTATGATACTTTCAATAAGTAAACCTATTAAACCTGTATATACTTTTGAACTACTTGATATAATATTGTAGGAACGCTGACATTATTCACAGCTCGACTGTATTGTATATAATACATTGAAACTACCGGCGTTTACTCCATTTGCTTCATTCCAAGAAGTTCACACTTCACTAAACGATAGTATATTCAAGAACAAAGATATTCTCATAAGTTAACGATGTAGTACACTACTAGACCACTGTTTGTACATGTGCTAGTAGCATTATGAAAAAATACTCAAACTAAGACCTCTAATTTAATGGAATTATTCTTTAGTATTCCAAATGCGAACACTAGCATAGTGATTGGTAATTCTGATTATTTTCTCTAATCACTCATATATAAACTATTCTTTGCAAACTTATTATCCTAGCTAGTTCTTGTTAATTCAGATAAACCTTTAACTAACATTTACGTATTCAATTGCACAATACAGCACATAAGTAGCACGTAACCTTTGACATTCCAGGGCCGCGCATTGTCTCAGTGGTTAGACCGCTTGGCTCTCACCAAGACGGCCCGGGTTCGATCCCAGGCGACCGCAACGTGAGATGTGTGGTGGACAACAAGGCGCTGGGGCGGGTTTTTTCCGGGATCTCCGGTTTCACCGGCCATCTCATTCCACTGGTGCTCCATCTTAATCTCATGTATCATCAGTGTGATCGCCTGCGGTGCCGTATGTAGTAAAAGCAGACGTTAAACACTACACACATATTTGACATTCCATGTACTTTGCTGCTTACCGTGAATAAAAAAGCAAATGACTTAGCATTTGGGAAAAACAACGAGCTAACTATTCTTAAGATTGAAACTATTACTCACACTGGGTTAACTCCCTAAAAAGACGTGTTTTAACGAGAGCTCATTTATTTTGCTTTGTATCTCACATAGAATTTTTCGGGGAGTAAAATATTTCCTCTTCTTCCTATAACTAAATTGTGGAGAAAGCAACAAAAAAGAAATAAGAACATGCAAAACATATCTATACATGATGTATCATAAATACTTTACAAACTTCGGGTAAGGGTGCATGTGAAAGTGTGTCCCGTAATCCTTTGTTCTCTCGTTAGTTGCTGTTCAACACAGTGGTAATGGACTTGATTGTTTTACGGAGGGGATTCGGCACGGTGGTCCAAACTTGGTCTACTATATGTATGCTCGCAAGTGGGCACCCCTGGGGGAAGGATGTGGTGAGAGGAAACAGAGGGTGGTCGTCCCAAGGAGCCACGGCAATGCAAATGGCAGGGATCGCTACACTTTACCATATGGAAACTTCCAGGTAGGCCAAGACAACCGGCATCCCACCCTACTGTGGTTGGGATATGGCCCCATCACGAAACCGTGTTCCAAGAAAGTTTTTTCAGAGCATATGATCCTGCCATGCAGCACCCGCCGACACCTCTACCCTGAAAGTAACCACCAGGTGAGAGATGATGTAAAATTATAATGCAAATAAAATGGAAGGACAGAAAATTCGAGGGTAGTAATTAACCTACCCAGTATTCGCCTGGTGACCCGGGAAAACCCTGAAAAAACACATATGGCAGGTAGGTCGACCACAGGAATCGAACCCGGACTTCCCAAATGTGGGTCACGCACGAAACCACCTGACCTATCCCGCTCAGTTACACAGCGGTGCACTCATAACACAAAACTTACAATAAATGCTCGGAATATCCTCCTCTTTCTTCAGAGTATGCCTGCGCTCATCGACCAGGAACTGTCGCACCCTTTCTAAAGCTCCGAACTGGTGTCTAATGGTATCGCAAGCTTCCATTACCGTCGATAAAGAGTTTCTTCATCAGGAATGACTACTGCATAAACTATAGTTATAAGGGGCCTCCTAAGATAAAACTCCAAAGGATTGAGGTCGAGAGAACGTGCAGGTCATAGAATTGATCCTCTTCTGCCTATTCATCGCTCATTGTAGATATCATTCAGTGCATCTCGAACAATGGGACTAAAATGTGCCGGAATTCCATCATACATAAACCACATTTTTATCTTATTTGCAGGGGCACATCTCTGTCTGGATTGTAAGTCTGGAAGAATGTTCCGGAAAGTCCAAGTAGACAGCACCTAAGACCTGCTGGCAGAACGTATGAACCTACCAGACAGTCAACTATAATTCCAGTCCACACATTAATCCTAATCTGTTGCTGATGTGTAGCCTGAGGTATAGCATGAGGATTACGATCTGCTGATATGTGTTCATTGTGGAAATTACTAATTCCATCCCTCCCAAGCGTTGCCTTGTCTGTAAACAAAACAGACGAGACAAACAATGGATGGGCTAATTCTGCTACAAACTCTCCCGTGGTGGATAATTGGCTGGAGAAAGGCCCCGCAAATGTTGAATATGATATGGATGCAGGAGCTGCAGATGAAGTACCCTCCATGCTGAACTTGCAGTTGCACCAGATGACACAGCCAATTGTCTTGTACTGATACTTGGATGTTCTTCGACACACTGTAAAATTTGTCCTTCGCTTTTCGCGTACGAAGAACTCTTGATCTCCCTCGATCAATAGTCTGTGGTGCAACGTTTATGTCTCAATAGGAACAATGACAAAGTGTGGATGAATCGGTTTCCTTAGGACTGCAAACTGATAGCCTCGGTCCATTTCCATTGCCGGAATCATATATGAATACCATGTCTGTCTATTCATGAAATGAACATAAAGCCATGGTTAACGAAACACATGCATCAGCTCACTGCAAGTACATAACTGATCTTTGAAGACAGACGAAATCGTAAACAAATCTTCATGATAAAGTTCGCCATTTACCGTATGTAATAATGGGTCAAAGTCTCGTAAGAGTATATAGAGAAGTGAAGTAAGGTTGGACGCCGACGTCTGTTGCGCGCACACATTCATTAAGAAAGAAAAGAAAACAAAGAAAGAAAACATAATGATTGTGGGACATACGTTCATATGAACGTTTTCCTTCTTGTGCTACAAGGAACCAACATACAAAGTTTTTAAACGTATTAAAGATACATCCTGTATAGTTCTAAATAAATATGTATTCTATCGGCTGTATTAATTAATTATGTACAGACTACGTAGCAACTGTCCGATATGTCACTGGAAAGTGGACATATACGGGAAACGAGAATTCTTGTAGTGTTCGAAAGTGAAAGCCACGGTAAACGAAGAGATCCGGCGGAGAGTAAATTTTGCAGAGGAGTAAGTTAACACGTTCTATAAGAAACGCTGTTCTCCAAGTGACTCTATGAAGACTTTTGTACACTGCAATGAGTACTGTTATTTGTACGAGATTAGAGACCCATAGCGACTTAGTTCGTGGATCGGAAGTAGAGGCTACAACAGCGCTATTTCACGAAAGAGTATGAAGTGAAAATGAGCAAAGAAACTAGCTCACACCAGTGAATTACCAAGGAGGGACAAACAAATACTTGACAATAGTTGCACTAAATTATTAGTGAAAGTGAAACGAAAGTTTGAAAAACAAAATTATTTGTTAAACACGCTGTCAATTTCCAGTATCACATTAACGTAACCGGTTTGACGGGATTTCTTCTCGCAGGAGTTCCTGTACATGTCAATCTGATATGAGGCTGTTGACTTTAATCTCTTTTAAAACCATCGGTCTGCTACAGATTTAAACACGGGTCCTTGTGATCAATATGTTAACCCTAACCAACTGAACCACCCAGATTGTTTGGGTAACCGATTAATATTTAACTATTATGGTTTTGTATATATTTTTATCCTAAAACTACCACTGGAAATTTTCAGCCCAATATAATTACCTACCGCATAATTGGAATATTAATTCATTTATTGATTTCAGATCTACCTCAACCTTGTGAATTATGCAGTATATCCTTTAAGTAGCATGGAAAACACATCTTAGATTGGGCTCGTGGTTGCGCAGCTTCCAACTAGTAGTAATTTATCAATAACTAAGTTTAGCCAATCAGAAACATCCGAGTATCCGCCCCACTTGTTTTAAATCACGTGTTAGAGGCTGTGAAAATCTTAGTTGTGGTTGTGTCAAACTTCCGAATTTGTAGTCTCGTCATGACCATCATGGAAGACCCGAAATCTGTTTGAAAATCTAGGAAATAAACAAAGTACCAGCATGAACTGGAAGTTATGGGTGCAGAACCATATGGGAAACCGTATTTCTATAAGGCAAAACATAATTGATCAATCTACCGAATTCTACAGGAAACTTTATTCCAGCATTTATACACTAGGGACCAGAAAAACTTGCTAATACAGCAAAAAAACAATCAGGAAATAGAGGTCATCCCAGGAGCGAAATAAGGGTAGCCATAGAAGAAAGAAAACGCAGAAAAACTCCTGGTGATGATGGGGTTTGCAACAAATTTCTTAAGCTAGGCACCGACGAATTTATCACACCCATCTCCAATTATGTTCAAACGAATAATCGAGACCGAAAAGATCCCTCGAGAATGGAAGTCGAGCAAGATATTTATTCTTCACAAAAAAGGATATAGAAACGACATATAGAATTACAGACCCATCGGCCTTATATCAAACATGCACAAATTATACACTAAAATTAGATGACTAACAAAGAACTAGACAAAAAGCCAATCGGTAGAATAGCTGGGTTCCAGTCAGAATGTAGTGCAATAGATCACATCTAAACAGTAAACCAGCTCATTAATAAAGTTCAAGAATTCAATGTCAAAATACACATAGCACTAGTAGATAACCATAATCATTTGATTCTGCATAGCATGACTCTATTCTGCAAGTACTCCTGCAATAGGGAATAAAGTTAAAGTACTTCAGGATACCTGATAACTTGTACAAGAACAACACGTGTAGGTAAAAACAGAGACCGAAGGAAAGGGCTTCACACTGGAAAAGCAGTGAAACAGCGACATATCAGACTCGATATCCTCGTAACTATGTACTTAGTAGTCTTCTGGAGAACCAGTTCAGGAAGTGAAAATGGGGCAGTAGATGTGGCATCAACATTGATGAGATCCAATTAACAATCTAAGGTTTGCTGATGATAGTTTGAGGTGGCAACTTATACAAAGGAATTACAATCAATATTGATGGAGCAGGACAGAATTGTTGCAGAATTGGGATTAATAATGAACCCCAAAAAACTAAGGTAGTGACAAACGCCGTAGAGGAAAGCAGTGATCAACGGGGAGGACTTGGAGTACCCAGAGAATACATCTACTTAGGCCAACAATGGCCTTTCCAAATAAATACATAATTGAACTAAAAAGGTGCATCAATCAGGCATGAAAGAAATACTGAAGTCTCAAGTTCATCCTGAAGATAGGTTACAACAGCAAGGTATCAAGAAATAAGTCATCGAAACCTGTGTATTACCAGTATTGTTATATGGATACCAAATTGACCCTTAACGAAAAAACAAAAAAACAAAGTAGCATGCAGAAAATTTGTCAGCGCAAAATGGATCTTAAGATATTGTACATGGCAGGGAAGGACAGGATGACAAACGAGGAAGGCACTCGCCAGAATGCAAGAGCCTCCGATGGACGCAAAAAAAAATGACAATGTGTGACCCCAGAATAGGGCGTCGAACGGCAGGGAGACCAAAGATGAGATGGCCAGATAGCTTCTAAAAGATAGCAGGGACAGACACAGTGGTCAACACAAGCTAATACCAGAGCTACATGGAGGACACTGAAATATGTAGCTACCCAGCTGCTATAAACTGAATTTATGTGTGCACCATAAATAAATCTGTACAACAATGGTGATGTCTAAGTGTGTGAAGTAAACAATGGCAGCGCTAAGGACACAAAAGTACGCCGTCAGTGTAGCGCTGCAACTGCTCAAGGTTCTTAAGAGTTGCAACTCTAATGAGTATGTTATAACAAAGTAGAACTAAAGGATGTATAAAACTAGACCACATAAGTAATCATATAATAACAGAGCTGAGAGTGAAATCTTTAAATGAAGAAATAAAACACTACAGAAGTAATTAGCTATTATATGTGAAAAGGATGGGTGATGATAGACTTACGAAAATATCATTAAATTATAATGAACAGGGAGAGGAGATGTGGGCAGAACAGATAATGTGTCTAATAAATGAAATGATAAATAAATCTTTCTCGGCAATCTTCCGACCTAACATTTTTTAAATGTTAAACGTACTTGGTCATTTTATTAACAATGAAAATATATAATGGATTTTATGGCTCAAAAGCTTCAAGTCATTTTAGTAAAATAGTAAAATGCAAAAATATTCATGTTATATAAGTTTCTTTAACAATAGTCGAGCGGAATGTCTCAGTAGTATCTGTGCCTCTCATTCGGAGGTCGTAGGTTCGATTCCCTTGATGACCTCCTGACTCAGGGGCTTCTTCGACGGTATCTCACATCCCTAGACAAACACCGAAAAGTGCAATTACATATCAAAAATTTCATGCTCCTTCATTTCAATTAATTTTTCATTTTACTTCACGTTTCATCTTGGTTGGTGTTTCAGGGTTCCAACCGTTGGCAGCAATTTCGTCGTGGGTAATAGGAATTTAAAGGCCTTCGGTTACAGGGATACCTTCAGGGATATGTAAGGGCATGTTGGCTATACGAGTTTCAATCTGTAGCTGATAGGATCCCATACTTTTCTGTCGTCTCTCCACAGCTTCAGCGACCCCTGGTATCCTCTCACTTCATCCATATTTGGTGACGCACCACCGGAGCATAAGCACCCCTTTGATAGCCTCGCCATACTCGTTCTTTAAGATGTACTCGTGCGATAACGAAAATTGAGTATAGTCTCAATATACACACTGTTTCAAAGAATAATGGATTTTACTTTTACTGAACTGTACATCTAAATAATTAATTTAAATGCAGGTTAAACTTAAAGTATTAATAGCTATATTTATTGTTTTCATCTCCCATGCTTTATTTCCACGCTACGTGTTTCACTGATACGTTGGGCACATAATAAGCCTAATTGTTACAGCAAGATCTTGGTGGATTTAACCCAGACAGTACACAGAGGAAAACAACGGAACCTATCTCGGCGGTTGCCAGGATTGAGCGCTTGGGTCACTGATTAGATCTTGATTCCATTACAGGCTCTAAGTCCATTGAAGGATTTGCAGTAATTCAAAGGCACAACGTTGGTAATAGAACCCTCAGAATTCCTAGTTAAACCGAGCAGCTAAAGCGGCGGTTATACTCATAAATTAATGGAGATTTCCCAAACAAAACATGTACAAATAGCTCCTGCTTCTTGCTATCAGCGTTGTGCTGCTAAGTGTAGAACGTGTCCCTAAAGTTGTATTCAAACATTACACCTCACGTATTTCTCCACAGCAATAAAGATGAGCCATGTCCTTGTGTGGGTGTCTTTATGTCTTGCATTCAGCATGTCTCGATTCGAATCTATGATAGGGAGAATTACCAGGATAATGTATTTTAAGGGTTTTCTCTCATACTCAAAATATAAATGCCTAATAACTCAATGCTGTGTAAATTATGAGGTCATTTGAGCATCACTTCACTCGCTAATTCATTTATTAAACTAACTGGTTAAAGGTTGCTGAAGTTACAAAGAAAATGAAAACGATAACTACAGTTATGTCCTTTTCTCCAGGATAACTAACAAATTCCGTGTTTTGCTCCTTTCTGATACCTCAGAAATTATTTTTAAATGATGGGTCAATTAAAATTTCAATAACTGCAGTGCGTAGCATTGCAATTGGGATTTCAGAAGTTCATAAATCTAAAATAATTTATCCAAAATTGAATTCACGTACTTTTACTTTACAATTATATTTTATCAATAAAAGTATAATACTCCATTGTTGTACACCGCAGTAAATATGGTATGCTAGTTTAAACATATTTTTTTTCTGTAAATCAGTTGAACAGAGAACTAAAACATAATTCTCTGACTTTAAATAAAATTATGCACTTGCTTAATTTAGAGGGAGCTTAGAAATTTGCCTTGAAAGATGAACACTGTACAGGATGGTCCAAAGTCTGGATAAATTTCCAATAAATTCACATTCTTTTAGTTATGTTTCAGGTGTATTGAAGCAAAAGTGCAACAACTATTTTGGACCAACCTGTGTTTACTTCAGAATGAAACAAACCTTTTAATAAGTGTTGAACTTACTTTTAGTCCCCTTTCTCTCTCTCCTTTACGTATTCAAAGCATTACACTCAATTACACTCTAATCGGGCTTTTGCCCGCCTCGGTAGCGTAGATGGTAGCATGTCTGCCTCACGCTCAAGAAGTCCCGAGTTCGAATCTCGGTCGGGGTGAGTTACCTGGATAACGTTTTTTCCGGGGTTTTCCCTTATCTTGAAAGATGAATGTCGGGTAGCGCTAAGCTTCATGGACCCTGGACACATCTGAGCATCATGTCAACTATTTCATTCACCGGCCGATATGACAACGTTGGAGGACGTAAAATTAAAACGAGGTGAGGAATCATCTCGATCATTAACCTTTGTGGATCTATAATTCTACACTATACAGCTTTCCACAGGAAACCTTCCATTGCTAAATGGCTCCATATTTAACGTTAATTTCGCATTAAAAAAGATATGAATTAAAGGCAGGCTTATTTGTTAATAGTAAATAATTATTGTTATAAAAATATTTAATTGTATCTTCAATTGCAATCCCTCTTTAAATTTTTAAAGATACAATATTTTAATATCTGCACTTTTTTTAAAAGCGTCTATTTGTTAGTAAATATAATTAATTTTGACTCACTGTTTTGGTTTTCTATCATCTTGGCAATCAGGAATAGTTTTATTCTTAATCAGAGGTGATTACAATTAAGGAGAGCATCAAAATTGCGAAAAGTGGGTCAATAATTAATTTAAAGATAGGCTGAATTATTGCATATAATCAGAGACATTTAAAAGCTTAATCTAAAAATTAAATTCAGTAATCGTAAGAAAACTTCAAAACAAGACTGCTTAATTATATCTAACTTTTCCTTTATAGAGATTTGAATGATTATAACTGTCAAAATAATAGAAGACAAGAGTATGGCGTACTAACAAATTAATTATAAATGTAGTAATCTCAATTGCAAAATAGATGAGTGAAATACTGTAATAACATTCATAGAGTAATTCAATAATGAAACTATTTTCACTACTGCCAGCACACCTTTATAACATCTTAAACGAATAAATGTTCTTTCAGGGATGTCATTTAAAATTTCAACCCCGTTGAGAAATCTAAAACGCAGTATGCGATTTAATTATACCACCAAGGGACATGCACATTTTCGTTAAAGCGGGTCCTGTGCGGTGACGTAGTGGGCGGATGATGCACCATGTTTAGGTTCCACGGAATGCGGCCCGGGATGTGCTTCATCCCTAGGGCCCCCACCCCCAGGGGCCTACTTTGGTAGGTACGGGCTTGGCGCACCCCGGGTCCCGAGCCAACAGTCTCCCTCGTGTGGGCTCCTCTTCGTGGTTCAGGGAGACGGTCAACAGGCCCATCCACGTATAAGCCGTGCGTGGAGACCCATGGAGAAGTTTTTAGATTCTTGTCTAGTTTAGAGTTTAGGATTTAGTGAACGAAATTTTTAGTAGGTTTTGATTGATGTTTTTATGTACGTGTATTTTTAATAGGTTTTATTAGATTTGTATAGTTTTTAGAAAGTTTTATATCTGGCTTTTGCCATGACTAGTTTTTTAAAGGGCGCTGATGACCGCCATCCCTAGGGGTACAGATTATAAGTCCCGGGTATAGGACCAGTGCCCACTTAGCATCGTGATGAAATTGAGGAGCTTACGATAGGTAGGCAGCCTTGGTCAAGAAAGCCAACTTTCCGGCTGAGCGCATATCCTCCCCATATCGGTTGTATAATCGCCAACGCTACCTTGCGTATGTGGGCGTGAGGCTGGCAATTGAGTTGGCAGGCCTTGGCCCTCTATGGGCTGTCGCACCATGGGTTATTATATTATCATTATTATCATCATCACCATTACCATCACCATCACCATTACCATTATCATTATCATTACCATTATCATTATCATATCATTATCGTCATCGTCATCGTTATCTTTATTGCTGTTATTGTTCTTGTTATTGTTGAGAGAGAGCGGGGAATGTCAGCCCCAAATTAACCACCAAATTCATCATTTAGTACAATCAGCACCAAAAAAAGAAATGTTATTTAAATATTTATTGAACTATTGCAATTATTATGCAACACATACTCTTTATATGAAATGTAATTAATTTTTTTTCTGAAAGCCTATAGATGTGATGACCTTGTCATGGTGAAAGCTTACTGCCAGCAAACTACAAGTGTCATTAAAATATCTGATAGGATATAATGCAGTACACGTATTTAGAAGAAAATTGTGGTTTGAATGCTGTTATTGAGAGACGAATGAAAATCATTTCAGTAGCAAACCAGAAAATCCATGATAAGCAATTCTTTTGAGGTGTGAGTGACCGCGAATACACCCCATAGAGTAACATCACAGATATTCTGGCATAGAAGGAGATAACCATGTAAGAACATTTATATGCACTTGTTACTTCAGTAGCCCGTGATTTGACGAAAAACCTTAAATTTGGTTCGTATCACTCAAATGATGGAGTAACGCAATGAGTGAAAATTGTAATCAAGTCACCGGACTGGTCATGTCATGGAACACTAACAGATCAATACTATATATTGATAATCGTATAAATGAGTATTTGTAGTCTCTGTACGCGTACTCTTCAGAGATGTTTTCTATTGATACATCTGTGCATAATGGTGTTAGTAAGTTATAGCCACAGCTTGTATTATCTTGGGACACCAAGCCTTAGTGTTGATTGATTAAGGCTTGGGGCAACGTCTCCTGATTAATATTCAAATTGGTTTGCGAAATAACGCCATTGCACCCCATCGAGTATCACAACACTTCGTGAAACGAACAATGCACTGATGAAACAATACTAATACGTTTTAGGAAGATACATTATAGTCATACGTTGTAAGTAATATTAGTAGTGTATGGCATAGTATACATAATTGTATTTAGAGAAGAATTTATCAATCAGGTAAGTTACCTTTAAACAGCTTTCATAACCTACAACATTAAAATGATGTTTATATTACTTTCTCAGCTACTGGCCATGCTAAGTAGGAGAAGTATTGCATTCTACCAAAATGTCGATAGACAGATTTTGCTCTAAATACACATTTTGAGATTATCGGTATACAAAGAAAGCGTTTTAGAAAAAAAAAGTATGTGTGATTTTTCTTTGAACAGCATAGCACTAAATCCAATGACACAGCCGGGATTTGAACCACGGAACATCCGCTCTACGTCCGGTGATCTGAACATTAAGTTACCATGGCAGTATGCCGCATGACTGACCTAACAGTGAACATAATAATAGTTACACTATTAAGCATAACATAGGTGAATTTTGAGGGAGACCTTAATGTCTACTGCCAAGATAACTCAGTGATTACCGGGCAGGAACCGGGCAGAGAGCGCGAAATCCATGCTCGAATCTCAACTAAGGCCTCAGTCTGACTCCACCTTTCCAAGCAAATAGATGCTTAATTGTTTCTGAAAAATTTTCCCTTCGTATATGTAAACGTTTGATAAGAGCAAACAGGTCTTAAGAGCGTGTAACATAAGGTTTAAGATAAATAGTTTGTCTACGTGCCAGTATTGTGCAGTGTAGAAGTTATTTTTATACTTCATGTTGTTAGGAATAGTCAAAGATATTAGTATTTATAATAAAATAAAGAAGCGATGTAAAGTGGGTAATGTTGTTGAATATGTTAAAAATATTTTGTTCCTCTGATTCTGAAAGTATTAGGGGTAAGACGTATAGTTGTGTATCCGAGTGTATATCAGAAATAATTTTGTGTATGCATCAAAGATGTATAAGTAGCGAGTGCGAAAGAAAAGATACAGTTCACTGTGTAATCTACCGCTGGTTGTAAAAAGACTACATTAATAATTTGTGATTATTTCAAAGAATTTATAATTGCTTATGGGGATTTAAAATTCCATATTTGAACGAGAAAGGTATCATTCATTCTTTAACGATAGTCATACTATCTTTATCAGCCCCGTAACCGCGATCCTGGGAAAGAAAAGATCTCATCGCTCAACGATTATAGATGCGCCTAACTGTCCAGAGTTGCAGGAGAAACTCCTAGGTTTATTGAAGATCGTCACCAAAGGTGAGAAATTAATCTGCGTGCACCATCATCGCATCATAATCCATTCCAACGAAATCCGCTTCAGCAGTCTTTGTGCTTTTCTTCGTGCATTTGTTTCTTTCCTTAGGAAGGGAGTTATAATAACGCAATTTTATCCACCTAAAGTAGAGCTATTGACAGAAAGAAGTTCAAGAAAATCTTGATTTTAAATTTCAAAAGGAAGTCTGTCAAATCAAAATTTAGTATTTATTTGATTTTTCAAGCGAGATGGCTCCGTGGAACATTGAGGCCCTCATTCGGCATACCTGCAGTTTAAATCCCTCTAGGGTTGTCCGAGGTTCTTTCTTACAGGTTTTCTCAGTTCTCATTTCTATTCATGGCGGAGTATTGCGCAAATTATAACCGCTAATTAATCTTAGCAACACGCTAAAGGTCCAAATGGGGTTAACGCTTTACAAAACACTCATTAGACCAATTGTGACTTACGCAACGCCGGTTTGGCGGTAAGCGGCTAAGACACACATCAAACGTACACAAACTCTTCAAAACAAAATACTAAGAATGATATGCAGAATACCAATTATCAAGCCTTCAAAAGAACTACACGATGACTTACGTATACACAAATTCGAGCAATTTATCAAACAATTATCATATGACATGTACAGTAAACTATCCGTACACCACAACATGTTAATATCTAATGTCTAATATCTAATATCTAACGTACGAGACAACGATTGACCGACACAAACGACCACTCTCACTTTTTGACAGATACCTCACAAACCCAGACATAGACAACGCGATTGCTGACTTCCTAAATCATCTGATACACTGACACTTGTCGTTACTGCTGTTATAGGAGGGGCCCCAGATGACAGCTGCCCTTCAAGACCTTGAGCTCCCCAGCTAAGGCGGACCCGAGGGGAAGAGGGCCCCTTCAAGTGACACACTCCCCGCAGCTGCACCGTCTTTGCAGCTGCACCGAGTATACTACTGCGCCGAAGTGTGGACACCACGACGACCCAGCGCCAAAATGGACCGACTTACATGACCTGACACGGCTCCCATGGAGGGAACCACGCACAGCTAAGTTAATACCGCTCCCACCCCCTAACCACTCAACTCCCTGCATGATATAAGTACGCCAATATTAGTATACGCACCAAAATTAACAACTACACACATTTCCCTTTCCACGAACACCTTAACCCCCCCTGGCTGTACTCAGGATTCGCTCATCTCTACAGCCAGGGATCTCATCCTTTGACGCGCTCGCACGCAATGCATGTCAGGTTCATACCTTACGGGAATAACCGGGGTGCTAATGAGGGACCCGACTAACACACGAATTAACACACTAATTCTCCCAGCAGGTTAGGACTCTAACGGCATGAGGGAGGCGATGTAGCGCACGGCACTGCGTGCCGGACGATCGCCACCGGGAGCGGCGGGTGTGGGGCCGCCATAGGCCATTTTTAAGGAGCCATACTTAAAACTTAGATATGATACATTTCATTCCAAAAATTTGTTTTCCCAAATGTATGTAGTTCCAATCCCAGTTTCATCCCGTATTTTTGGAACGCCGAAATTGCAGGTGGCTAAATTAGAGTTGGTTAATAATATTTAAATCGTTATTAAACCCATGGCCCTGTTCGAAACGTTGAAACAGAAAGTTCGTCCTAAAAGGGAAACTACTCTGGCACTCGTTTACTAATCAAGGAAATCATGCTGAAAGTGGCTGACGTGAAGGGATTCGAAGAATCTCACAAATCACCGTGGAAACATGTTACCTAGTTCTCTTGTCGTAAGAGTCATGACAGGGAGCTTCTCAGATCTGATTCTGCTTTCCAACGTTAGACCGCATTTATGCATGGAATTCATGTCATGCGACGAGAAATGAAGCGACGCGGCAGAATTGTTAATGGCTCATTTATGCATGACGACGTTGTCGCACTGTGTGTTAAGAAATCCGTTCTACCAGCATGTTTACACATTTATTTTAATAGAAGCACATTTAGAACTAAAGTAAAGCACTTATAGATTTTTAATTGTAATGAAGTCTATATTTGTGAAACTTTGTAATATTTTGCGTTTTTGGCAGTTTGGTACGTTAAACTGTAATGTTGCAATGGGTGCCAGAAGCACTCCTCTTATTAGGTGATGTCATAGGTAAAGTCAGTTTGTGTGTGTTTGTGTGTGTGTGTGTGTGTGTGTGTGTGTGTGTGTGTGTGTGTGTGTGTGTGTGTGTGTGTTTGTTTGTTTGTTTTGGAAAATGTATTGGGTTTCTTTGATTTGGAAATGCTATTTACAGAATGCCATAGCTAGTGTTCCGTACTTTGCGAGAGTGTATCAGTCTTCAGTTATTAATAAACAATTACAAAATGGAGATAATAAAGTTTTAACTTAGAGTCCTTCTAAAACACTAATGGAAACACAATTATAAAGCCGCTGCCGCAGGTCGAAGAATATGTGGAGTGAAAAGAGGTGTCGTTAGTGAGCGTGTGGTTCCAACGATGGTTCCTATGTTTCAACAATGGAGACAGAAACACTAAATATTTACCACGTTCTGGAAGACCTAAAATATGGAATATTGAGGATGCACGCCAAGTTTAGAGAGCAAATCCGCAAGAAGTTACCCTTTAAGAGGATGGGTTCAAAGAACTTTTAGAGGAATTTGGTTCATCAAAGGATACCACACATCGCCACTTCGGCTCTTGGAAAATCATACAAATCTATAGATCTGTACCTCACGAACTGACACCTCAACAGGCTGAATATAGAGTGGATATCTGTTGTTAGCTTATCCGTAATCTCATGAATAATAGATTTGTCAGAATTGTCACTTGTGATGAAGAATGGATATATTACTATTACTGAAACCTTGCCTCGAAACAGTGGCTTAATCATTTTTTATGAAACAGTAACTTTGTATGTGTGGTAAACATGCAATTAACACAGGTCAGCGTCCTAACAGTGGTGTCGAATTCATGACGCATCAATTCGAGGATTCGCCGATTACATCATGCAATACATGGATTGCATCAGTCAGGACTTCTGGAGGTAGAAGTGTCGCAGTAAGGAGAGTATTTTGTGAGGTGTGTAAATTTGTTGTGTTGTGGTATTGAAATGCCGAAGTAAAAACAGTCCCGTTTGAAACAGTATGTTTCAGGGTTTGGCGTAAACATATTCTCTACTGATGGAACTGTATTGTTCTGTAAATTGTGCGAAAGCTTCACTGTACAAAATGTTGGGTGCCAAAAACATTTGCGAGCTCTTTAAAATGTGAAAAAAGACAAGCGTCTCAGGTACTGTTAAAAGAAACGGCTTCGACGTCGAGTAGTAAGTCATCTTACTTTTATAAAGAATTATGTGAAGTGCTTGCTAGTACAAATATTCCACTAGGAAAACTTAGTAATTCCAAATTACGAGATTTTCTTGAACCTCACACTAGTCATACAATTTCAGATGAATCAACTTTGCGTAAAAGCTACGTACAAAAATGTTATGAAGACACGTTACGTGAATAGGAAAAACTGTATATATCAATTGATGAGACAAGCGATTTAGAGGGGCGTTATATAGCCAAAAGCTGTTAACCACTGTCAGATACGCAACTGTTCAATAAATCCATGTGTTTATTGTGGCCTAGTGAAATTCAGCATGACAACGTGCTCCTCTTCCTAACACACGCGGCGCTGATTTTGATAGGGTAGTTTCTAAGGTAATTGAGAGTGCACAGGATCTGTTATCTGATACTCAAATCCAAGGTAAATTAGCTTTCATTAAATAAATATTTGAATTTTTTATGGATACCATAACCCGGCTTGAAGAACGTGGCTTGAAATTGGATAAGTCGGTTGACTTATTGCGGAAGAGAGGATACAAAATGTAGAAGGTGAGATTGGGGACAAAATTAGACAGAAACTAAAATCTTTGTTGGACAAAAATAAAGAATACCAGTATGTCAGATTGCCGATATCTTGTCAGGAGAAAACTTCACAATTGATATTTTGGAACAGGATTTAACAGGCAGTGACATAGCTTTTTTTTCAAATATGCACCTATAACATCTGTGGAAGTGGAGAGAAATTTCTCAAAGTATAAAACGGTTTAAATTGACAACCACCGTTCCTTTACTTTTGATAACTTGATGGTGGTGTACTGCAACGCTAAGTTTTGGCTAATGGGTACAGTAACTTATTTTTTCATATTTTATAACATTGAAAATGATCTGATGAATTTTGAATTTATTTATTATTTAGTAGTAATAACTGCATTATTTACTAAGAAAGTTAATTTTAAAATGAGGTTATTCGAACCATATATTCATTATCTGTCTGTGACAGTTGTTAATTTTTGTTATGTCATGTTCTTACATTTTATGTGCATTTTTGATATTTTAAGGGCATTTTATAGCTCATTTTTAGAGAATTTTTTAGGTCAACAACTTGCGGGCCCTACTTATAACATATTTGCCTTTTGCACCGTGGTATACAGATTAATTGCAAAAATTGTGTAAATATCGGCCTTTAGTTGTTTCTCCTTGTTACAAACCTCTTAATTTTGTGAAATGCCCCAAATTGAACTTTAGCTTTTATTTCCACTTTTGTCTATGAAATATTTCGTATCCGCATTCTAAAAGTATGTGAAGGATAATTGGATCTCACTGGTAATTCATGACAGTACTAATCACAATGATAAATCAAAACTTCAGCTCCGTGTTTCCCGAAGTGATAGTACTGACCTGCTTGTCTTGCTCACAATTAAGCAAGGCTCATGCATAAACTAGCCAGAACACACCCATGTATATCGAAGTCATGCAACCTGAAAGACCATGTTCTTGATGTGGTAGCAAAGTACGAAGTGGTGCGTATCTTTGAAGTTGTACGAATTGACTATAATACGATGCTGCATCGTGTGGCATATAGGTACGTATGTTTTAGTTATCTCAACGGGCTTGCAGTTAGCGGCCCACTGTTGAATGGCATGAGATCATATGAGTAATGGGCCTAAAATTACTAATGTGACAAAAGAATGAATAGATATAATTTTATTCTTTGAATCCGAATTGTATGTCATCTCTAAGGCTTGATACTCGGATTAAAACGTTACTGTCCGACTCGGTAGCACAAATGCTAGCGTGTCTGCCTCAGGTTTTTTCCTTGGTTTCCCCCTATCCTGAGAGACGAATGTCTGGTGACTCTAAGCTCCATGAATCCTGGGCTCATTTAAGCATCATTTCACATATTCCATTTATCGACCGATATAGCTTAACATTGTAGGACGTAAATTACACACACAAAGAGCTTTACTTGGATGTGCACTACGCTTTATGACTTACATGAAAAGTTCAATGCCATATTATATTGATCTCCGTATAATAAAACTGCCGTCACCATCCAGTAAGATTTACACTTCACAAAACTTCCGGAAACTAGAGGGTAGCCTTTCCTATACGTTTTCAATTACTCTTTGTACAACTACTTAAATAAATCACGAACTTACCACACGGTAAAGTTACTTTTGCTAAGCAAAATCCTGGTGCAGATAATGATGATTCTGTCCACTCCAGTAAGGGGTGTTGTTTGGTCAGTTTGCAAATTAACCTGCTTCATATCTTGTGCTTACAATACGAACAATGGAAAACTCCATCGCTATTCAACGCCGTGGACCACAATGAATATTAAAAGCGTGTTCACTGATAATCCGCCTTAAACAATGCATGAGCATAAATGGCTGAAATTTGGAATGGAAGGAGAACATTCGTTAAAGTGATATGCAGTATTCAGTGAAACAGTTCTCATCACGTCTCTCTAGTGTGTCGTTCTATGCCCTCGTGAAGCTTTTAATTAAATTTGCTTCTGCGAAGAGAGGAAGATTTTAATTTATTTAAGTGTATAAAGGTTTCGCTTTAGGTTGTAGAACCATACATGTTCTAGTTAATAACATGTGCAGGAACAGATATTTTCAACGTCGGTTGGGAGAGGTAGTATAAATGAAGACTTAGCCAGACACCATCCTGATATCATACCGTCCTGGTAGTTCATTTTGAGGACCGGCCATGTATTAGTGGTGAACAGGTATAAGAATACAGTTCCCATAAGTATTGTACAGAGAGAAGGGAAAGACTACTCCTTCTCCTTCTCCTCCTCCTCCTCCTCCTCCTCCTCCTCCTCCTCCTCCTCATCATCATCATCAGAATCATCATCATGTGCAGCATACAATATTTATTGCGTTGATTAACATGAGAAATAAAATTTTATATCAGTTCCTTAAGTGAAGAGATATCTCATATCCTAAAAAAGGATAAATACGGATTTAGTAATCCACCCCAGGGCGCCTCCTCTGTGCAGGGGTTGCCCTTTTCGCCAGGTCACTGTACCCTTCAGCCTCAGCCCACGGATGAGTGTAGGATAAAGTTGGCAGAGGTCAGCACGTCGACTCCCCCAACCGTAAGGTAATTGACCTTTTAGGGACTGCACCTTTCCTTCAGAACATCCACTTAATTGGCATCATTAAGGGAGCGCATGCCGGACCCGACCTCTCTGCAGGGAAATCGGACATCCACTCCAGTGCCGGTGATCGAACCGTTGTCCACACCACCAGAAGTATGTGCGCCACCTTGATGGTCACAATTTTATTCGTTAAACTACAATTATGTTCAGCTCCATTTCAATATTTTTATAGTTTATATATAATTAGATGTTTCGTTTGTGCTTGTATTTAAAAGGTTATCCTGATGTTACGAGTAATATGATTCCCTTATGAAAATTAAAAATAGTGCATTGCATTGCTAACCCTTAAGACAGATAGATGCCTGTTTAATATAAATCGGGATACTGATTATCCTGAGTATAAGCAAGACGATAATGTTGTTCTGTAATCGTTCCATTGCTTTGTTTCTGACCATGGGCACGTCGATGTGCACCAGGATCCAACGAATTATTGATCCATTGCCTACATATGTTTACAGTATTAGTATATTAAACTCAACCAGTGCATAAAATTCAATTTTGTTGTTTTTGTGATTTACAGAAACTCACAATCTTGTTTGGTACCAGTAAATGCTTGTATGTAAACTACATGAAACGTTGGAAAGTTACCTTATATCTGCAATGTCTCCAAAGTACCTAGACATACTAGAAAATGGTGAAGAATGAAAACAATGAAACAGGCTGCAGAAGTTTTGAGACTTGCATTTTGAGTGTATCAGCCAATTTAATGCAGGACTCAATATCAGAACTTCAGCTAACAGTTATTCTTGTGTCTTATGTAGACACTCACGTAGCCGAGTTGTTCGAATTGGGTTGGACTCGAGGGGACAGTGGTTCCCGATACCCGTGGGAGATCGGGTACGTCTTCGGACGGGGTTGAGAGAAGCCATATATTCTCGTGTACTAGCCTGCATAGCTAGTATGTGTGCTAGATCACCAGGCGGCCTTACCGAAGTTGATCGGTAGCCTTCCCCTTTGGGGTTGGCATATCCACTTCCATCCCGTCTTGTCTTTTCGGACCAGATGAAGGGGGAGGCCTTGTTAGTCTCTAGGTCTTGTCCTATGGAAAGCCCCACGTAGGTGCCTGGCGCCCTTCGGGGACAGCTTGGTAACTCCGTGGTTGTTAGACCGGGGGTGGGTCGGTCTTCACTTTGTATGGACTGTCCTGGTAGATATACCCTCGCGTCATATATATGCGTGTGCGTGGTATTTTTTTTTTTCAATTTACGTCCTCCAACGTTAAGTCATATCGGACGATGAATGGAATGGGTGAAATGATGCTCAAATGAGTCCGGGGTCCATGGAGCTTAGAGTTACCCGACATTCGTCTATCAGGATAAGGGAAAACCCCGGAAAAACATTATCCAGATAGCTCGCCCTGACCGAGATTCGAACTCGGGACCTCTTGAACGTGAGGCAGACATTCTACCACCACGCTACCGAGGCGGGCAGTGTGTGTGTGTGTGTGTGTGTGTGTGTGTGTGTGTGTGTGTGTGTGTTATGTACACACATTCATATTTAAAATTAAAAGGGCCGGCCTCGGTATCGTAGATGCGAACATGTCTGCTTCACGTTCAAGAGGTCCTGAGTTCGAATCTCGGTCAGGATAAGTTACCTGGATAAGGTTTTTTCCTAGGTTTTCCCTTATCCTGAAAGACCAATGTCGGGTAATTCTAAGCTCCATGGGCCGCGGACTAATTAAGCATCATTTCACCCATTTCATTCATCGACCGATATGTCTAAATGTTGGAGGACGTAAATTACAAAGCAAACAAAAAAGTAACTGAAACATAAATTCTAATATTATTTTAAAATATTGTTGCATACCAGGGTTGTAAGGGGGGTTGAAAGACTTACAAACCTAATCTACAACTGGGGGTGTAGCTATTGGGACGGTAGGGTAAATAAAACATCAAAATCAACCTAAACCGACTAACTCTATTTTAAGAAACCTAGTAATTATACAGAGTATGCACTGAGTCTAGAAGAGACCAGGGGTGCTTTGGTAATACTTGATGACATAATAATTTAATATAATCTTACCGTTGGTGATGTGTTAGGTGTATAGCTGGGCTTGTCCATAGATGTATAATCTGCTGAGTCCGGCGGGGGCTATGGTATTCGTAGAAACACTGTCAGATAAACTTTTGCTACCTATCACAGGGACCGACATAAAGTCTCCTCTGACATCCCCTGCGACGTTTCACACCGAGGGCTAACTCTACCAGGCTTAAATAGCGGTTCTACAAAAAGTCAATTCAGCGATTCCCACTAACTATTAATTTTGCATCATACCGTTTGCATCATTGCGAGAATGTTTAAGCCTGTACTGACCTACTATTTCTTCTGATCAGCAGAATCAGTCTGGGTCACATGTGGATAATTTCCTGATGCCAACAGTCTGCCAGTCAGCGGAATTTACGTTTGACATACATTTCTGTTAGAATCAATACATGTTACAGAATACCGAAATTTCCAAATCTAGCTCAGCATATACACGCAACACATCCCCTTCGCCTAGATTTTGCTGCCCTCAGCAAATCCAAACAACTGGTAACAAAAAATTTTAAATACATAAAATAATAATTTACACTTACATAGGCAATAGAGCATACAAACATTTATATGTACATTTTTTTTTGAAAAGTCATTATTGTAACACCTGAAAAAGAAAATCAGAGGACAGGAAAATGGGAATGAGTTGATGCGGGTTGGTTTCGAAGTATCCCACGCTGAATGAAGTCCATATTTCCATAGAAACACACTGTTCCACCACTATGTGTTTATAGTTTTGGGAGACACTTCACAACACTTGGTCACTGAAGGGTTGTAATTACTACTTTAAGTTTGACTAACAAGGTCCTAGCTGTCACAAGTAACGTAAACTTCAAAGAGAAAACAGCTTAATGTGCTTCCTGCTCCAGTTTGATAGTCTGTACTTAGTCTTTTAAAACAGGGAAGCTGATGAAGAACCTCGGTTGTGGCTTGCTGTTTATATGATATCGTGTTCAAGCGTATGGTGCTCCTTGGTATTGCTTGGAAAAGTCTGCACTGAAGAGCCGATGAAAAGTTCGAAAGTGGAGCTTATGGTTTTTTAAATAGTCCGCTTAGCTTACACTCGCCTACCTCAGCTGAGTCTGAGTTCTTGCAGGTGAGCACACGAAAGAGTGACTTATAAGTTATTGTATTTGAGCCACTGTAAAAGTTTGCTGGGTATAGTTGCTTTGGCTTTTTCCGCAGGGTTTCACTGCGAAAGGCATGAGTCTATGAAGTTGAGGAGGCCCTCTGGAAAGATTAAGTGCCTTTCCAGACGCGAGTATTCTTGAGTGCCACTCCTGATGTGATACTTGGTCATCTGGGGTGCTTTGGTTCTCCCAGGAAAGAGTAACTGCTAGGGACCCTGGTGTCTCCTCTGCTTTCTCCTTATGGTGGTGGTGTTTCCTGATGCTTCGACGTGTTTGTTCATCCATGCCGCAACAGAAAAACAAATGATCCAAAGTTAGGATTGATGCACAAGAATATTTCTATGGGGTGAGGATGGGTTAAAGTTCACGGGAATGTAAGTAAATGAAAGGGCTTTTCAGGTGTCACATTACCAAATGAATATTTCTTATATCTATTTACAAATTATGGTTATATATAATTAACATAAATGGATCATGTATGGAATTTATGTGGAACCAGTTTTAGAGGTAGAAGGAAAAAAATTGGTGAAAATTTATAGAGTAAGCAAATATGAAATTTTATGTTTGCCATATGGCTGAATAACATAAGTAAATAACCTATGGAAACTGCACAGATGTTCCACTTAAGTATGGTTGTTCACACAGTAGTGATAAACTTGAAATAAATTACAAGTATTCTTCATAAAACCATTATACAATTGAATTATACATAATTATTAGTAATATTGATAACAATTCAGCTAAAGAAAAATGAAGGTCATTTAATGAGTAGTACTTGTTATAAATTATAGGGCATTATTTACAAAAATCATGTCTAACGACTTGCCATAATAGCATCTATATACTGGATTAGACCTACGCCTAACAAATGTCTACTGTTGTCATACAATCAGTCAAATATCAGAGTTAACCATGCCTTTCTATTTTGATACAATAAATCTTTATGCTACTGAAGTAAGTGCTTCTAGAGTTACATAACATACTTTCATAATAAATGGTAATTGAGGTCACATTGATACAATCATCTTACAATCTATAAGGATATCCTATGACTTTATCTTTTTACATAAATATAGCAAAAGTAGCTCTGACTTTTGCTGGTTTAGCACTGATTGTTTAAACAAGAGGTATAATGTTTATTTTCTTCTTTTCGCAAAAAAAAAAGTGTGATCAAAGATATCGATAAACAATATCGATCTTATTATCTGGAGATATGATGTACTCTACTGTCACTGGATGTTAAAAACAAGTGTTAAATTACAGTGCATTGGGTTGTCTTATAAATGAAATGCTAATTGACAATAATTAAGTCTTCTCTTGTTTATTAATCCCTAACAAATTTAGACATGCTTTTATATCATGGTAATTATGAGCGATAGCAAAAGAAAGGGAGGGGGTTTGTAGGTTGTATATCTCATCGTGCTGTGACCTGTAAACTGAACTTGATATAACGATTAGTTTAATCTTGGTCATTGGTCATGTCTCAGATTCATAATGAATATTGTCAAAGGATGTATTTGAGTTATGTGCTGCCCGCTAGAAAAGTTCAATAAATGATGGAGAAACTGACTGGTGTAAGAGGAAGTACCCTTAGAATAGCATACCACGATAATTACATCAAGTTGATCAGTCTGCTTTGATAGACAATAAAAATAAGTCATGGATTTCTTTATCAATACTTAAAGGTGACTTGGGGAAACATAGCTGAATTCTATGATTTAGAACCTTGGGTAACACCTTAGGTAAAAAAAAATTTCTGTGCTTTTCTTATCACATGATTTGAGTCGTTTATTGAGTTTGCTCTTCAATCATCGTAGCTAATACAATTTCTTATATGGTCTTAGGATTTGTGGTTATCTCTATTCAGTTACACTAATCACAATCATACTTTATTATAAGCTAATGAAGGGGTGCGCCTTCCCTCCATAGCACAAAACTTCACATACATACTGCGCAGTCATTACTCATACTTAAACATTAATGCTTTTTTGTCTTCACAACTTCTTTATTTAAACTGATCAATAATTATATAGCTTTAACTTAGCAATATTTATAGGGAAAACGCTTGCGCGATAAATCCCATTTTATATTACAACAGCTTTATCTATATCAAATCAACATGAGAGGCATACACAACCTAAGGGTCTCGCGAACACCAAAGGATGTAACCACTATCGCTCATACAAAAAGAAACTCTTATAGCTTGAAAGCTTGAAACTTGAAGATACCATGGTATATGCATACATATTCACTAAAACTGTCTCCGAAAATCTTGCGATGTATTCGGAACAGAACACATTACTAATAGAATCTATAAACACTTAAATATAGCCTCTAAGAACGCCTCGCGGTTGTTCTTAAGGTCAAAGGGTACTACAAGCATACATTATCTTCACAAGTCCTAAGCATTTGGTTACAACTATCATAACTTATAACTTTTAAGCACAGAGAATATAAGGTCACATTGAAATGATTTATAATAAAAAACGGTGTACCACTGGTATATTTTAAAAGCATGGAGGGGAATAACATAAGACAAGCGTATTAAAGCTTGAAGTTGGAGTTTGAATTTTTATTAAGACTATGATAAGAAAGGTTACAATTGTATAACATTCTTAGGAGCGAAGAAATTCGTACCGTGTACAAAGGATATTTTACTTGTCACAAGTGTTATTTTGCTGTTTCATATGTAATCTGACTTGCTATGTCAGCGGTTTCAAAGCCTACTGTGGCGGAAGTTTTTCCGGTAAGAACAAAAGGTTTCTGTACGTTATTGCTGGCTAAGCGCGCTTTTGGGAAACGTGTTGATCATGTCTTCGAAGACTGAAGTAAAGTCGAGCTTCCTAGGAGACAAATGTGTTATTTGGAAGGAAATGCGTGTTAGTTGTGAGGTGGAAATTATTATTGTTTGGATATAGTGCAAGTTAGCTCAAGCAAAATAATCGAAATAAAAAGGTGTTCGGAAAACGTATGAAGGTGCGGGTTTATAAATGGATTAGATGTTAGCCGCTTGAAAGGTGAGTAAAACAAATTGAAACAAATATATAATTTGCATTGAAGTTTCAAATTGAAATGGAATCGTCACTAATTAATTAAGTGTGATTTAGAGAAGGTTAAATATTATTTTGGGTTTGGAGAAATTATATTAGAAAAAACAAGCAATATAATATGCTAAATACGGAGTATTATTTTGTTTGTAGCGAAATTAAAATTTTGAAGCCGGGTGTGTCATCATCGGTGACTTTATGAATTTAGCATATTCATAAACAGTGTTTAATATTATCTAATTAGCTGTAAATACGAAGGCGTAAGAAGAGAGCCATTGTTTACTTGAAACTGGAATGAACATTGGACTGAAAGGAATTTATGTTAACTTCACATGTAATTGTATTTTGAAAATTTTATCATGAAGGCTTAAAGTTGGTGTTTTTAAAATAATACATTTAGCGTTGAGGATTTTTAAGAACTGGAAAGAAACTTGAAAATATTCTAGTGTTGTCTCTATGAGTTACATTTAATAACCTTTAATCGCAGTACAAATATAGCTGAAAATTAGTGAGGCTATTATTTTAATTTGATCATACTTGGATTGTTTGTTTCTTAGGTTATTGGTTCGCGTCAATGTTTTATTAAGGGTTATGAAGTGTGTGTATGTGCCTTTGTTTTCCAGGATATATTTTAAGCACAAAAAGTTATGTGGATTGTTAGGAATTTAAGGAATTCAGATTAATAATAAGATCATCTTATTGAATGAGAATTCATATAAAATATTGCAAAAGTAGTGGAAAAACATATTGTAATTGATGTGGTAAACTATCTAGGAGAAAGATAACAGAAAAAAAACATTTGAACACATGGGAGGGGAGAAAGATAGAGATAGACAGACCTGAAAAATTTGTTTGTTTCCTTTTTTTCTTCCCGGTTTGCTTCCATTCAAATCATATAGGATGTAGAACTGCGTGCTCAATCTTAAAGTAATTGTAATGACATTGTGACCGGTACTCTATAAATGAATATATCAATACATTATTAAGGTGCATAATAGGGGTGTAGTCTTGATACGTGTATGATACTATCATATTTCTTTCGTCCAGTAACATTTTTAATGCGGTAGTTTACGGGACTTGTTTGTTCCACAATGCGAAATGGGCCATGATACCGGTGTAACAATTTGGTCGTTTTGCCTTTCATTCTCGTTGGGGTGAATACTTTCACTAATTGTCCGGGTTGAAATTTAATGGTGCGTCTTTTTCTGTCAAATATTTTTTGTACTTAATTTGTTTTTGCCTGATCCTATCCTTAGCTAGTTGACGAGCTATCTGAATGTGCTTTTGTGTAGTTTGGACAAAGGGGTTGTCCGTGGTGCATTTTAGTTGAACTTCGTTGGGAAGGGTGGGATTGCGTCTATACAAGAGGAAGAAGTGTGATTTTCCTGTAGTTTCTTGTTTACTCGTATTATAGGCAAAAATGACATGTGGGAGTGCTGTGTCCCAATCCCGTTGATCAGTTGACACGTAATGTGATAGCATATTGATTACAGTCTGGTTAGCACGTTCTGTAAGTCCGTTGCAGGCTGGGTGATAGGCAGTGGTAAATGACGGGTGCACGCCCAGGATCTTTAAGAGGTGTTTCATTACATCACTTAGAAACACAGTACCTCTATCAGATAAGAGCTCGGCAGGGGAACCGTGCCGATAGATAATTTGCTCTAACACAAATTTAGCTACGTGCTCTACAGAACCTTTAGGAATAGCACGAGCTTCTACCCATTTTGTAAAGTATTCAGTTGCTAGAACAATCATAGTGTTACCCTGTTTGGAACGATGAATCGGACCGATGAGGTCAATGCCTAAACGTTCTGAGACATTATTAACGGGAATTGGCTGTAAAAGACCAGCTGGTTTAACATTTGTCAGTCCTTTTCGCCCTTGGCAAGATTGGCATGTGCGGACGTATTTTTCAATGTCTTTCTTCATCCCAAGCCAGTAATATCTGGAATTGATTTTTGTAAAAGTTTTCTGGAATCCCATGTGTCCTGACAGAGGATCTGAGTGACACGATATTAGGATTTCGTGTTTCAGCTGATCAGGGATGACCAATAAGTGCAAAGGCCCTGAACTTCCTGCATTTTTGCGGTACAGGACTCCTGATTATAAAGTATATGTTTTTGCCTGTCGTTGTAACCTAGGTGAGCCGGATTGGGGATTTTCCAACGTAGTTATTAGGGGTAGCAGCTTGGGGTCAGCTCTTTGTTAATTTGCTACTTGAACTGGTGTTAATAGACAAGTTGGCAAGTCGTCCAATTGTTCCACTAAATAGGGGTTGGGTTTATCCACTGGAAAACGAGAAAGAGCGTCTGCGTCCGTGTGTTTTGCACCTGATTTATAAATGATGGAATAATCATATTCCTGGAGTTTTAAAGCCCAACGTGCTAGTCTTCCTGTGATGTCTTTTAAATTACGAAGATAGCAAAGGCAATGATGATCACTTACAACATTGTCGGGGAAGCCATAAATATATGGTCTAAAATGTGTTAAGCCGTATACTATCGCTAGCAGTTCTAGTTGCGAGATACTGTAATTTTTTCATGCTTGTTTAGAGAACGTGAACAGTAAGCAATTGGATGCAATTCGCCATCTATGCGTTGCAATAGAGCGCAACCAATTCCTGACGTGGAGGCATCAGTATGAATTTCTGAATAGGCTCCAGGTTGGTAGTGAGCTAGTACTGGGGCAGTTGTTAGTAACTGTTTTAATTTATCGAATGAGTCTTGTTGCGTTGCTGTCCACTCAAAATCTTTGTTTTTCCGAGTTAGTTCATGAAGAGGTGAAGCAATAGAAGCAAAATTCGGGACAAAACGTCTATAGAAGCTAAATAAACCAAGCACTTTTCGAACGTCACGAATAGTCTTAGGGACTGGAAAATTTTGAATAGCTCGTAATTTATCATTGTCTGGTTCTATACCCTTAGCGGATACTTCAAAGCCTACTAATTTTATTTTTGACATACCAAAAAAACGTTTTTCTGGTTTTAGTTTGAAGTTATGTTTACATAGTTGACGAAAGACTTCTTCTAAATTTGTTAATAATTCATGAAATGTTGGAGGAAAAACAACAATGTCATCTAAATAGACTAAATCTTTTTTATAACAAAGATCACCCAATAATTTACCAGAAATTTCTGAGAAAAATCTAGGGGCATTAGCAAGTCCAAAGCTTAGTCTGTTAAACTCATATTGGGAAGAACTTGTAACGAAGCTTGTATACTTCTTGCTTTTCTCATCAAAAGAAACTTGAAAATATGCGCTTAACAAATCCAAACTGCAATACCATTTTGAGTTGCCTAAGTAACTCAGCAAATCATCTATGAGGGGTAGGGGGTAGGAAGTTGTTTTTGTAACTGCATTAAGCTTCCGATAATCTGTACAGAATCTCATTTCACCACTTTTTTTCTTAACTAAGACCACGGGTGAACTCCAGGGACTATGGGATCCACGAATAATCCCGGCATCTAGCATTTCTTTAATTTGGGAATCTATGTTTTCTCTTTGTGCATGAGATACACGATATGGCTTTTGTTTTATGGGTGTTTCATCTGTGACTTCTATTTTAAATTCTCCTATATCTGTTTGACCTAATTCTTGCAACTTTGTAGCAAATGCATGACGGTATTTCTGTAAGAAACTAGTCATTTGAGATTTCTGTTCGAAAGTGAGTTGTGAATTAATGTTAAATTTAGCGTTTTTAAGCTCGATGGGTTGGGAATCTGTAGAAGACCAATTATAAGCCTGTATAAGGACTACTTCATAAGCATTGGCAAGGGTTGTTCTAGCAAAAATAACTTTTGGTTCAGCAGTATTGTTATGTACTGGTAGTGAACAGTGTCCTGCATTATCAAATAAGATAGGTGAAATTTGTAAACATTTCTTTTGCATAATCGAGTCTCTGGGTTCTAACAAAATTTGTCCTGGTTTATCAAGATTAATTTTTACTGGTACGTTCATGGATACTATTATAGTAAGATACTATTATGATTAAACTTGAAAATGATATATTTAATAAAAGTAGCAATAAAATTTAAGCAAACTTAAGAGAATTTGAGGTATGAAAATCGTTATTTAACTGTTGCAAAATGGAACACCCTGGTACTCTGCCATACTATTACATGAAGATAGGGGGGTTTGGAGGTACAAGGATCGAAACCATAATTCTGACCTTAAGGGTAGTAGAAACCGGCAGCCTCCACCACATGTTGCATACCAGGGTTGTAAGGGGGTTGAAAGACCTACAAACCTAATCTACAACTGGGGGTGTAGCTATTGGGACGGTAGGGTAAATAAAACATCAAAATCAACCTAAACCGACTAACTCTATTTTAAGAAACCTAGTAATTATAAAGAGTATCCACTGAGTCTAGAAGTGACCAGGGGTGCTTTGGTAATACTTGATGACATAATAATTTAATATAATCTTACCGTTGGTGATGTGTTAGGTGTATAGCTGGGCTTGTCCAAAGATGTATAATCTGCTGAGTCCGGCGGGGGCTATGGTATTCGTAGAAACACTGTCAGATAAACTTTTGCTACCTCTCACAGGGACCGACATAAAGTCTCCTCTGACATCCCCTGCGACGTTTCACACCGAGGGCTAACTCTACCAGGCTTAAATAGCGGTTCTACAAAAAGTCAATTCAGCGATTCCCACTAACTATTAATTTTGCATCATACCGTTTGCATCATTGCGAGAATGTTTAAGCCTGTACTGACCTACTATTTCTTCTGATCAGCAGAATCAGTCTGGGTCACATGTGGATAATTTCCTTATGCCAACAGTCTGCCAGTCAGCGGAATTTACGTTTGACATACATTTCTGTTAGAATCAATACATGTTACAGAATACCGAAATTTCCAAATCTAGCTCAGCCTATACACGCAACAATACGTATCTTCAGTTTCAAAATATGAGCCTATAAAACTTCAACTAATTTATTACTAAGATTTAAAATTAAGGTACACACAAGCATATCAAATGGCCATACAAACTTATTAAGAAATGTGCTTAAACATGACACAGAAATAATAAGTATTTTCAATGCCATCTTAAGCGGCTTGGCTTAAATATTCTCTTTTAAATCTATAGAACTTATTTCCTTTATACCCTTTGTATCAACAACAAAACACGCAATGCAACTGTTGCTGATTAATGTGGACACAAAAATGTGGTTTCACAAAAGTACTTGATAAAGGATACATAAAAGAGATTATAAATAGAGATTATGTGAATATAAACATATTTTACTTTCTCCACAGCTTACCTATTCAGGCATCATATTTTATACGATGAAGTTAGTTTCTTTTCTACGTATTCTAGCACCTACGAAGGAAAAATGTTCTATTTCTCCCAGAAACTTCATATAGAAGTTTCACCTGAAATATGCTGCATCCGCTGCATCCTAGAAAAGCATATTTAGATAAAGTGTGTGTGACTGTGTTTGCTTGTTTGTTTTGAAAAGTACGCCTCAAAATGAGCAGTGAGACAAATTCTAATCTTCGTGCTTAAGTTCAGTTTACTCCAGGATGATACGCCGTGATTTCAATAAGTCCATCCTATCTAAAAACCATCATTTTCATGGCATAGCGTAGTTATATTTTATTTTCTATGAGTGGATGTAATGCTTTTTATTAAAATGTCGTTATTTAAAATATTTACGTTACTAACTAAAGATACGTCTTAATTTTCTGTATGTAACCTGCGAAGCTACATTCTGCTTAGCGTATATCGTTATGTATCTGCCTCACATTCAAGAGGTTCCGAGTGCGAATCTCGGGAAGGGCGAGTTTTTTGGATGAGGTTTATTCCAGAGCTTCCCCTTATCCTGAAGTATGAAGCTCTGGTAACTCTAAGCACTCTGGAACCTGGGTTCATTTGAGCGTCTTTTCACCCATTTCATTCATCGTCGTTGGTGAACTTATATTTAAAAAAAGAAAGGTTATGCAGCTGCTAAACCATAAAATCAAAACGACTTACTATACCAAAAACATAATTTCTTCACACATTTATTTTAAATAATTGTTTGGTGCTTCACTTTTTCTTGTACCTACTCGCAACCAGTTTTCAGCTGTTTGAAATGTTTAGAAAGCTTGCATCGTCTTCTTTTCAGGAAAATTCAACTGATGGGTAGGTCTTCGAAATTAAGGAGCTTCAATATTGCATGATTTGACATCCGAGTATAATTTTAGACGTTACTTCTCAGTGTAACCTTTTTGTGGCATCGCCCATTTCCGCGATATTAGCTACTGGTTTCAATTTTTAATACTCCATTCCTCAGTGCTACCACTATTCAGCTATTCCAGTTCTTTTCATGGAAAGGCTGGTATAAAACAAGGATATAAATTTAAACTCCTATTTAAATAAGTGACTACCTCTTCATTCTTGTGCATCTTCTCTGTGTCTACAAAAAATTGTAATAAAAGTATTTCTGTCAGTATTTATGAGTATTAAAACCTGAATTATTGAATAATAAAACGAATAATTTAAAATAAGAATTACTTGAAACATAGCTAAATATTTGCAAAAAGAGCAAAATACAATTGCATGTATGTCAGTGCAGCTAAAGCAAATAGTATTCCAGAGAAGTAAATTTAATGAATCCCGCCTGATCAAGATTCTGGTACTCAAAGTTTAGGAAATTTCATGAAAGCGTGTAGGCAGTTTAGCAAATTAGAAAGGAACACAATTCTTAGAATTCAGTAAGTCACAGAGTAAACTACATTCAGATATAAATAGTAATTACGATGTATAAGTACCAAGTTTGGGACTGATCATGATGTATCATAAAACAGCATTATTTCTAAAATTTGTGTTTAGTCCACGTGTTTTTTTATTCACAAAGTGTCAAAGAAGACCTCCCTCGGGTTATACATTCTTGGCATCAAATAGTATTTCATCGACTCACGACCTTTGTATTTCTCCTTTTAATTACGAAAATAGCTATCTTAAATCCCCAAGTGTTGATCCATCCTAATTTAGCAGATATATTTTAACCGATGCAATTTCTGGTGCTAAGATTCATTCCATACACCCATATAGTCGGCGACTCGTTTCCAGTACCACATTAATTAGCCTTCATTAAATTTACAGCTAACTTATCTGGTATTATTCTCAAACTCTGAGAAAATGCTAACCAACTTCATAGCATTGTACACGGCATCAAATGTGTGGCATACTGTTAAACTTCGCTATGACGATGCTAGAAAACAAAAATTATATTTTGCACGAATAATTAGCACCAACACTGTAAACCACAGTATGGTAACTAGAGAGGCACGAGACCGAAGTACACGAGTGTCAAAAGGTTAAACATGATTCGGAAAACAGAGAACTGAAGGGGAAAACTGTTAGTGAGCAAAATGTTATCACAGTGCGTGCTTCCCTTTACTGGTGGTCTCTGATAATTAAGGGGTTCATGGTTCTAAGATCAACAAAATCAAGAGAGCAAACCAATACTAGAGTATCAGATATAGCGCGTGGTTTCTTCGTTATTATTCTCTCCTTGTGAACAGAAAATACTTGTATACCGGAGGATCAGGACAGACAGTCGGCAGACAGACGTCCAGCAGAGTGTGCCCTACTCACTCGAATACACACACGGTCGCGTTTACAATGGTGTCAGTAACATCAACACTGGACCTGAGTGAACGGAGGAACGTGCTGCTCAGATATGATTCCAGATTCAGTTTGAACAATGATTCTCACCGCACAATAACCTGGAGAGAACATAAAACCCAGTTTCATCCCAGCAACATTGTGGAAGCAAGCCCATTTTTGGTGGTAGCGTACTCATGTGGGCAGACATAATGTTCAAAGGACGTACAGATCTGCACAACTTTAACGGCCGTACTATGAACGCCCAGAGGGACAGGGACGAGGTGCTGGAACCACATGTGCTACTTTTCAGAGGTTCGGTTGGTCCACATTTCGTCTTAATGTAACTTTCGCATTGAACCCACTTGGTAGACGACAATCTTGAGAAGGAAGTTATCCACGTATGGACTGCTAGCGATGTCCCCGGACATTAATCCTATAGTGCATGCCTGGAAAACATTAAGAAGCCGAATTGCAGCCCACCGGCCCCCAACGAGGACACTACCAGACATCCGATGTGCTCACCATAAGGAATGGGAACTGCTGCCTGCAGAGTCCTTGTAGAAAATTATCCACAGCGCTGCGAGGCCTGTGTAGCCATAATGGTTCACCACATCCCATATTAAGCACTCAGCGGCATCAGTGCATTGTAGAAGTTATCAAATTTTGTACTACAGTAGAAAAATGTCGTGGGGTCAAAACTGTTTGCTATTTCTCACTCCAGTGCATTCCCAGACCATGTGTGATGCATTGGTAATAATATATTGCGTTATGCTTAAATTTTGCAAAATTGTGATGATATTTTAGTAATATAATACTTATCTACGCGCAAGTTTTAGACACTAGAGTACATGGGGTTTTAAATTCTGACAACTATTTACACTCACTTAAAAGCTATGCTATATCTTGGAAAACAATGGCTTTATTTGAATGTGGACCAATTCGCTTAAGCAGCTTTGCTTTTGTTCAGAGCTATAGAATTTGCTAGTGTGCTTTTGTATTAGTTCTATGTGTTCTTGCTGCTGTGTAAACCTTGAAATAGAGGATATTCAGCTAGCACTCGATTCTTACCAAGGCGTTTCGTGTTCGATCCAAGGAGACGGCAAAGTGAGATTTTTGGACAACACAGCGCTCGGGCGGATTTTCTCCGGGATCTCCGGTTTCTCCCGCCGTCTCATTCTACTGGTGCTCCATCTTCATACTATGTATCATCAGTGTCACCGCCTGTGGTGGCACATATAGAAAAAGGGGGTGCTAAATACTGTGCATTTCATTTATCTAAACGCTAGACAAAATCAAGTAAAACTTACGCATGTTGATCGGAATGAAGGCTTACAATCTAAAACCATGCTTCTGTGTAGTAATCATATAGTTCACTTAAGTCACATTCTACAAATTAATTTAACTAAAATATGCTTCAAATGAAGAGGAATTAAAATGTACCAATTTGACAGCAGTGGACATTCAATTGTATTTCAATATATAATTATGTTTATTAAATATGATATTCAGTTTTAAATTTAATTAATATTTAGCCGTTTACTGAGTTCAAAGCTGCAAGAAAACTTGACAAAATTTTCTAACGTACATTTTCTCAAAAAGTGCACAAATTAAACTACAACTTCAGGTTAGTCATTTATCGAAAAACATCTGTGAATGGTGAGTTCTGTACATATTCATTTGGATTGGGTATTTTAACTGTTCTATGTCATGCCGTTGGACATCTCTTTGGTTTACATAATTATTACATTGATTCTTAGAGGTCATGTGGTCACTAAACTTTGGGGATCTTCTGTGGTGAGCATTGTGTTTTGTTGCCTTATCTGCTGTATTAAATCATATTATGAAGACATAGTTTCCTTTCACCTGCGGTCATAATAATAGACAACCCAAAAAATTCATGTATCAATTTCTATTCATCCTTAGGCATACTGCTCTACTTTAAAATTTTCCCTTAGGCTACTTCAATTATATTTCTTGTTATCCAAACAGCAGTGCATTCTGAATTGTTTTGTTTATATTTAAAAATATGCAATATTTGTTTTAACCTATATCAGTGGTGCGTATCTAATAAATGGCTTTCATTTTCTCCTACAAAAATAGATAAACCAATTTACTTATTAACAGGGTCACTATGTTCAAAATATCATAAACAGCCCGCCTTGGTAGCATAGATGGTAGCGTGCCTGGCTCACGATCAAGAGATCCCGAGACCGAATGTCGGTCAGGCTGAGTTACCTGGATAAAGTTTTTTCGGGGTTTTTCCTTATCCCGAAAGACGAATGTTGGGTAACTCTAAGCTCCATGGATCCCGGACTCTTTTGAGCATCACTTCACCCATTTGATTCATCTTCCGACATAACTTAACATTGGAGGACGTAAATAAATAAATGAATGAATGAATAAATAAAAAATAAAAAACAAATAAACAAATAAATAAATAAATAAACAAACAAATAAATAAACAGTAATGACAAATAAAACAATCGTTGAAATTGAAAACCAGTATTTAAAAAGAGTATTCCAGGGATAACCACAATTTAATAGTTTCCATACTTGTAATCTGAAATTTCTTGCATTGAATATTCCACATGCAATATCTTTGTTCACACTGCAGGCAAAGACAATGTAAGAGCATTAAGAGGAAGGAATTACGCAATGAATATTTTGGCCCTCTATTCATAGCGAGATACGAAATCCCTAAAGTGATGATAAAAATGTTAAGAGTAAGAGTCTAAAATAAGACTAAATACATCATTTTACTATTTATATAAATGTAGTAAATAAGTAACATGTAATATTACATTAGAAACCTGCATTTGGTTCAGCATAAAGTAATGCATAAAATTATTCTGCAGACCTTAATGAGAAACTACTCGATTCGTCCCAAATTAAGTTATAGCTTTTGCCTGCACAACGTGGCTTGCAGATATTTCTTTCCAAAAATGTCTGCTGTAAAAAATGTTGTGTACTTAGCATACTCTTCAAATTACTTATATTGTTGGTGTATATTGAAACTGAAAGAAGGTTTGCTCCTGATTATCGACTAGACTGTTTTTCAACTATTTATGGTCTCCTGGTATCAAACCCAGAGCACATGCCATAATTAAAATTCCATTCTGGTTAAAGCTTGTAATATGCACAAATCAAAGCGCGGCCGATACCCTTGTAGTCGCATTAATTGACGTAATAAGTAGCTCACGCTTGTTCATACGGCAACCTACATTATGCATTCCGTGTGCATAGCCTTATTTTTACTCCTACAATGACATAAGCCTTGAACGTAACCACACAGATCGCCAGCAGTAAAACTCTAGTTCCGATTTATTCGGCCAGTGAGAGACTACTTCTGGAAACCCGGTTTCAGTGCTAAGAAACCCTGTTTACCCTTTGCACCTTACTAGATATTAAAAACAATCCATTTAATGAATTTGCAAAAGGATGATAAATTCTTCAAATACTGAGTACTCAAATTTATAAATTGTTAATATAAGCTAAACAAAGGGAACTTACAGGGTAATCATGAGAACTAGAATATTTCAACATTTGTATTAAGGACAGATTTCATATCACTACTTTGTTATGATATCGTGTTATTTGGTCGGTATATACTGTAGAAAATTAACTGCAGCATATGACGACCTGGAACATAAAAGAACTGTTATTGGACTATTGAAAACTCTGGATCGTATTAGATATTAAACGTATACAATACCAAGACAACGGAAAACGCTAGTTAGTCCTTTCTGATATAGTGTTGCTACGGTTGTAAAATAATGCCACAGTTATTTGGAATTAATCAGCTCATTTTCCGTGGTCTGAAGGTAACTTAGCAGACTCTATTTTCCTAGATCGTGTGTTCTAAGTTGGAGGGCAACTATCTTAACATGGCTTCCTTTGGAAGGGAAAAAAGACTGGTGGTCAATGAACGGGATGGCTCAGGCGGTCGTCTGTGGCCCGCATTCGGGAGGCCCAGGTTTGATTCCCGTTGCCGGATTTTCCGGATTTTCTCCGGGATCGTCAGGCAAATGCGGATAGGTTAATCACATCCCCCAAATTAAGTCTCCCTCCATTTCATCTCCGTTATCATTTCATATCATCTCTAATCTCTTGGTCTCTTTCAGGGTAGAAGTATTGGCGGGTGACTCGGCTTTGCATGACAGGATGCTATGCTCTGAGTAAAGCTGAATCAAAAATGCTAATGGGCACTTGCATGCAATATGTTACTCACACGATGTTTCCATAAAGCTTATTTTTACATCCGGAGCTAATTATTTCTAAAATAACCAAGTGAAGCATGCGTGGAAAATGATATAGTAAAAGTTAGCTCTAGGTAACCTCTTTTATGTGTTCTACCATTAGTAGTTACAACATTCAATAGTGTACATAATTAAAAGAGGTATTTTTTATAAAGCGTATTGTAACATCAATATTCTTAGTTGACGTTAAAGGAAAAACTTAAATTTTATTGTGATGTTCCTTTCTCTGTATAATGAAGAGCAAATACCGCTCTAAGTTACTAAATACAGGTCATCAAAATCTGAATGTACAATTATTTACACACTTCTAATGATGGTGACGGTGACAGTGAACGTGATCGTGATAATAAACGAAATGAGAGGGAATTCGGCCCCAAAACCTTTGTTTTGTTGTACCTAAGCCCCAAGTGGGGCATCCCCAGCAGGAAGGGTGAGATGAAAGGAAATAAGTGAGCAGTCAACCAAAAGTCCCGAGACACCCGCCGACATTTCTACCCTGAAAGAGACCACCAAGTGAAAGATAATGTTAAATGATAATGGAGATGAAATGTAGGGATAAAAAACTCGGGCCGCCAAAAAAAAAAAAAAAAAAAAAAAAAAAACACCTATGGATCAGGTAGGTCAGCCACGGAAATCGAACCTGGGGCTCCTAATTGCAGGCCACAGAAGAAACCTCGCTCGTTTCAATATGATAAATACTGAATTAAATGAGGGAGAAAGTTAATGTATCAAATACGGATATATTATAATATCTCTGCTGTGGACACCAAATTATTTCAATAATTATTTCCTATAAATTATAATATTAATAATGAGTAAACCTGTATATCTAACTCGTGAATGCAACGGTTCTCAACTAATGAGCATACCGTTTCTTTCCATCCCCAAGGACATTGAATGTAGACAGCAGTGTTTTGCTTTGCTTTGAAAGCTGCTGCTGAATTTGTAATTATTTTACTTATTATTGCAGTCCTTTCACACTGCAAAAACAAGCTACTTTATCCTTGCTGGTTTAGTGCAGTTATGGATAAGGTGAATAAAAGGGAAACAAAGTGTGTCACCGTTTTACGATATAGAGTTTAATGGAAGGAATAAACCCGAGAAGACGTTAGCTCATTAGCATTGCTCTCAGAACACCATTGCTGTAGACAACAACAAAACGGAACAAAACTGGCATGGCGTAATGTTTTTCTGCCGTAGAGAATGATGAATTATTCATTGCTTTCAGCGAATTCCGTTTCCTTGGCGTGTTATTATTGTACACTGAAACGATATAATATTCTGTTACAGTGCTAGGCGTTTGCCATAGGCGATATTCGATATTCCTAAGTGCTCCATTCAGAAACGTAGTAGTGCTGCAGAATAGCAAGAGAGTTTGAGAGACGTTTGGGAAGGAACTCTTAAGTAATCCAGAATAGCTGAAATATTATAGCTTGCTATTATAGGTCGGAGATGTGTGCGTTTTCCGTAGGTATACTACAGATAGACTGTAGTATCACTCACGCATGTAAACAACTGAAGGTAGGTTCTGCTAGACCATGACAACCGTCTCACTCCAGCGCAATTTACAATATGAATTCTGAAATTGCACTTAAATGTTTAGCTATACGTTCTGAAATTTATTAAATATAACATTGACAAAGATGCAACACACTGCGTTATAATGCACATTCTTAGATAATTAAATGTGAAATATCCACGAGTAACTTTTAAACAATAAAAAGCTTTTTTCGATGTCACACAATGTCAGAGGTGCAAATGTAAGGAATTTCACTCTGGGCGTTTTCCTTCTTATTAATTTTCAAGCTTTCACATATAGCTTGTTAACCACTATTTCTGTTTAGAATGCTCTGGAATTTAGCTTTTACTTTTCTGATACCTGGCAAAAGAGGAATCCCGTTAATTGAATTAGCTAAGTCTTCTATCGTGCTTATGCTCTTGGAAATTTCCAAACCCGAATTTTTAAACTGTTTATAGATTTGAGCAACACTTCAAAAATTTTAATATGAACTGAATATTTTCGAATAGTTCATTCGATATCACAGACTTTACAGTTACAATATTTACAGCAGTCTATTGACAGAGGCTTGCACATTTGATGACCGTGCTGTACATTTGATGTTATTCATATTCTCCCACCTAACCTGTATCGCATGGGAGCGCACATCCCTCTGGCCTTTACTTTCTATTGTTCTCAAATATTGTATCACGTACCTATATTTATTATAGAAACAGTAAGAATTAACATTCAGTTGTAAAAGTGAAACCTAAAGTAAAGGGAATTAATAGTCCGGTTACAGATAAATAGATAGAAATAGCACGACCTTCTATGAAATGTCAGTTTACTATAACATCATGATTTTCTACAATACAAGTCAACCCCGAAGTCCTGAAGAGACTTTGGGTGGATTGGTGTTCATAGCTACATTAGTACATTAAGACCCAGTCGGGCTTACCTTCGAGGATATGTAGGTGCGTGGTGAAGTGAAGATTTGGTGTAGCCTTCGGCCGCAACAATACACTTTAGACTCCCGCGCGCCTCGATAATCACACCTATAAGTATTCACGGCCAGCCCAAAAATAGGAGGCCAACACACGTTGAACCTAGGGACTTTTTCCCTTTGATCAGCAGAAAAGCTTCTGGAACATTCCATCCACCATGTTGGTTTAAGTCCAATGACTTGCTGATCATCCATTACCAACTACCGGGTTCAACGTCTATAGTTGCCGCGTTTGGCATTCTTACTTGGTTAATGCTCCGAAAATATGTAAATTACGGGTTTGTCGTCTAATACTCCGCTATGAGGTTTCTACATATTTACTTCCACAAATTAATACTTTCAAGTGTATAAAGAAACCTCATGCTAATAAAATGTCAAATAAATTCTTAAAATAAATAAAGTTCCTTAACTTCACCAAAGCATACGCGACAATATCCATGTGAAAATACTATACACTACCCAGTTTATTGTATATATGTCCTTTATTGCTCTAAACTGATGCTGATTGCAAGTATGCTCCTCTCTTCGAGACGAACCTTGAAGAACTCACCTGCGCTTTTTTTATTCTCAGGCTACTCACCAGAGTATGAGATGTTACCTTTAGGGCATAGGTACAGTCCAGCAACGCAAAGAACGTCCCTGGAAGTTATGTGCTGTCTTACACAGTGAAATAAGGACAGCGAATGTGAGTGCCAGAAAACGCGTGCTACACATGGAGTAGACCGTTAAAAAAATGTCTTATTCACTCTGTGCTCTAAAACCGAGAAGATTCATTCACAAAAGTATAAGCCATCAGAATGTTTTTGAATGGTCTGTAAGTGTACTGACATGGGGTGTCATAAACCTGTCCAGTAAGGGTGTGGGGACCTTCGCCAGCCCCCCTGCGTCTCAGGTATCGGCGACTCTCTCCTGTGGAGGACAGTAGGTAGTTTCGAGAAAGACTGAGTTTTATGGCTTTAATGAAGTTTTAATGCTTAAAAATTACCTGTCTTTATTTAAGATATGCCAGTTACACTTCTACTTCAGTTTACTCACTGTAAAACAAATACTTCCACAAATTTCATATTTATCAGTAAATTTCCGACACGCAACGCTACACTGGTCTGCCCTCCATGCGTACCAGACACTGAGTAAGTTGGCGTCTCGCTAACAAACGAGGCTAACGCCTTTCAGAAAAATCTTTGTTATTTTACTATCTTTTTAATCATTCTTTATTATTTTTAGTGGCATTGGCTATTTATGTTATTCTTGCTATTTATTTATCTTATTTTCTAATTAATTATAATAATATAAATGTCTATTTTAATATGCATATAAACTTTATCTGATCTATGCAACGCGCTCCAGACTTATGAAGTCAAATGAAAGTCTCTGACTACTGACATCAAATGAGTTTCGATTTCAAAACTTACTTCTTCGGTGAGCTCACCATTTTTGTGCTAAATACTCCATTGTTCTCCGCACAACCATCCTAAAGACTTAGGTGTTCCACGAGATATTGTAACATTGCGCTTTCCGATTTTGTCTTTGCTTCCAAATCCGCCAGCTCATTCCTCGGCAAGCCAACGTGACCAGAATTCCATACACTGGTTAATGCTGAAAGCGTGTAAACATAGAGGACATTCTGTATGCGCTAAACAATGAGATGATGTTGCACAACTCATGAAAACTGAGTGCATTAAAGGAATCTTAAAAATTAGACAGTTCCCAAGTTTCGTCGACGAAAATGGTATACAGCTCTGCACTACAAATGGAAGTGTAGCTACAAAAACTGGCTGTGTGCGATTCGTTTTAACATAGGTTATAATTCATAATTTTGGTGTTCTTTAGAATGCCCATTGGTGCAGATCGGTCATTGTAAACTACCAAAAAGTCTTTAAAAACAGTTGAGATCTAGACGCCTTACCCCCTCTCCTTTAGGAATCATTATAGATATTGCAGTATCATTCGTCCCAAGAAGCTCTCGTAAACAAAAACCTTGCCGCCTTTGGACTAAGCGAACTATATCTATGATGGCGTTCCAGCATGTTGCAAAATGAAATAAATGTTGAGCACATAGGCATATTCTAAAGTCCACAGCCATTTCCTAGTATATTACCCCATATTACACAACGGGTTTTGTTCATTGGGCGTAGACTCACAGCTGGGCTATTTGGAAAGGCCCCTAGGCGATAGAAATGCTCCGATTACTGACTGTGTCTGAACTCAGCACATATGATTATGCTGAAGGACAAACGATGCACCCATCATATTACTTGATCGGATCTATAAGGGAACACAGTCGCAGAAAACTGACGAACCGGCTTCCTATGATCTGTCACAAAATGTCCTTAGATATTCTGGAAACGACCACATCGTGTCCTCAGCTGCGCTATATGCAACCAGAGACCAATTCAGATTCCCCCTCAGCAAAGTCAAATGGACTACGATTGTTTCAGCAAGATATGACACAAATAAAATGTTACATAAAATTAATATAAAATTCCCTTCTTATAGTAATAAAAATAAAGTAATGAATATCTACCAACTAAAGAAATAAAAGACAGTAAAATTAAAGCCAGTGGCCAACTAAATGGCAAAAAGGTAAACTCCAGTGAACTAGCCACATTTCAAAGTTGCTAGAATTCTCAATTTAGAAACAAATATGTTTTTGTCATTACTTTTCCTATCTTTCTCAAATAACCTAATACACAATATGTTTTACTTATCATGAGATACGTGTTTTTAAAAACGGTAAGAAAACTGAGTCCCATATGTTCCATTTCAGAAATATACAATGGTTGCTTTAAATAAATTGAAAGTCTAGTTACACAGCAAGAGAAATTAAAATAAAGAGAAATAAGAAAATGGTAATATACAGAGAAAAGCTTCAGGGAACTTCCTTGTATTTTAAAATATAATTGGTAAGCTGCAGCATTATCTTGTTACATTATAAGATATTCAAAAAGAACCTTTAGTCCCACATATTTTATTTATTTAAACGTTAAACCTTGTTATCCGAAAAGCCTTGGTTCCAATGAATTCTAGAAATGGGAATATCTTTTTAAAGATCAGAAACAAGGCCTTAAAAGAACGTTAAAATTAACATCATATGAAGGAAGCTCTCTGCATCCTCATGAACATAGATCACAATTTAGGAAACAAAATTAATTGAGTTTTTATTCATGGACACACTTTAAATCTATAGTTTGACAGAATTACCATTAGCTCTTGCACAATTATAAGTTGTAACATGATTATTTATACCCCTGTACCTTGTATAAATACACATTTTATGTGAGGAAATGCCAAGCTTATTGAAGCAAGTAAATTGTAAGCAATGTTTTAGTGAAAGTGTCATAGCCAGCACTATGTATTGAAAACTTTCTTTGCAGGAAATTGTATAGAGAAGATTAAGCATGCAATGTACCTACAAAAGAGAAACCCTTGTGTCCGAAGAAACTTGTAAACCACTAACATAGAAAATTTCAAGAATGTTCGATTACACTTTAGATAACAATGAACTCTTAAACGTTCCAGTGATTAGTTGGTTTATGTTGAAGGTCACTGCAAAATTAAATAGGGTCTGGGAATTTTAATTTACCAAATTTTCTTGAAAGTGATTTCAGTTTCAGCTCCTGTAATATAGTGCTCCATAAAGGTGTGATATAAATGCAGTATTAAGTAAAAAACACAATATTTATGTTAACGACATTAATTATTATAACAATATCTACTCCCAACTATATTTTTATTAAAATTCACCTAAGTAAGGAGCATTACGCATAACTTACTTCCTTGCAACCGCATGCCTGAATACATTTTCTTTTAGTTCGAGACAATGAACTACAAATTTTTGTTGTGTACATATATTTGATATTTACAATACATGTGTATTTACAACACAAACAACATTTCTCTTTTTTTACTTGCTTCACATGTCACAATGTGTGTTCCACCACCTGCAAGAACAAAATACACACCGGAGATAGCTAACAGAAATACACACACAGACAAAATAAAAATAAACAGTAATAATGCTGAAACATACATACATGTCATAACTCACTAGGTGGAGAATCAACAGCGTGGAAATAGACAACGCAGAGAGAGATACAGCTGCAGAGTGGATCCAAAGCGTGGCCTTCAAAACGGAGCACTGCAACGTTAACAGATTGGCTCTATTACCAGAAGATAAAGCAGTTGAGGGCTGAAAGAACGTTTCATATTATTTACAGATATCCTTACCAAGCTTGAAGTTCCTTTAGGTGCAATAAATTCACAACACCAGACCGCGGTTTTACTTCTCTTCTGTAAGGAAATATGCTTAGGATTTTTATGACGAAAATATAAGTCCATGATCCTCCGCTATGTTTGAACCCCCGATTTAAGAAACTAGCATGTTATACTCGTACTTAGAACACAGAGGACTGAGGGCTGCTCAGTAAATTTATTATTTAGGTAAGTGCCAAACCAACTAAGATACCCAGATCGACGGGTAGCTCAATCACTTAAGATGAAATTCTGTGGTTCGCATCCTGGAAATGACGGTTACTAAAGCTTTCAAGTAAGTTTTTCTTCTACTTATACTGGAAATATCTGAACAATGGCACTTCAATAAGAAAGGGACGGGGCAGGCCCTGTATCTCAGTAGACTAAGGGCCACTACCTACCGTGCTAGGAGTCCCGGGCTCGATTCCCGGCCGTGGGTGTGAGAATTTTTCTCCGGCCAAGACAATTCCTCATCTTCCCTGACTCTGGAAGTAAGAACGGGAGTGCGAATGTTTGCGTGAACTAATGATTAAAACCCAAAGAATACGAGTTAATACCTTCCACATGTTCCAAAGGAGATCGGTCGCCGATATGACCATAGCAGTTAAATAGAACAATTAAAAAAAGAAAGGAACGAAAATGTACATTAAAATGTCAGATTTCATATTCAAATATGCGTAACCTTGTGTATATAGATTACTGCGAGGTTTACATGAATGATTTTGGTCGTAATAGAGGTAAAAACGGAATCTCACATTCAAAACCTATTCAAAATGTATTTTAATATGTGTAAACTAAATGTATATTGAGATATAGAAAACTCTATTTCACCAACACTATAAATTTAGCATAACTGATTCTCTATGAAGCTATTTAAGTAATCGGTTGAAACTTTCAAGAGATTAGATGCGTGTTCTAACACCACAGGTTTGTTTAATACCATAATGGGCTTTAAAGAAAAATAATATTTTTCTTGACTCCATATGTTTTATTTAAATATGTCCTTAATAATAATAATAATAATAAAAATAATAATAATAATAAATAATAATAATAAATAATAATAAATAATAATAAATAATAATAATAAATAATAATAAATAATAATAAATAATAATAATAAATAATAATAAATAATAATAAATAATAAATAATAAATAATAAATAATAAATAATAAATAATAAATAATAAATAATAAATAATAAATAATAAATAATAAATAATAAATAATAAATAATAAATAATAAATAATAAATAATAAATAATAAATAATAAATAATAATAATAATAATAATAATAATAATAATAATAATAATAATAATAATAATAATAATAATAATAATAATAATAATAATAATAATAATAATAATAATAATAATAATAATAATAATAATAATAATAATAATAATAATAATAATAATAATAATAATAATAATAATAATAATAATAATAATAATAATAATAATAATAATAATAATAATAATAATAATAATAATAATAATAATAATAATAATAATAATAATAATAATAATAATAATGGTGATAATTAATGATGATGATGATGATATTTTGTGTTTTTGCGTCCTCCAACGTTAAGTCATATCGGACGATGAATGGAATGGATGAAATGATACCCGACATTCGTCTTACAGGATAATGGAAAACTCCGGAAAAAACTCATCCAGGTAGCTCACCCTGACCAAGATTCGAACTCGGGACCTCCTGAACGTGAGGCAGACATGCTACCACCACTCTACCAAGGCGGGCATGATGATGGTGATGATAATGATGATGACGATCTTAGGCATAACTTATACAACTGCACATCTAACAGAACTAAGGTGTTGTTCTTATATCACAACTTAATTTCGTTGTTCTCGAAACCCTGGTAAAGGGATCATCTATATCAGAAATGTCATTTGGAGAAAATGCATTCAAAGTACATATAATATATAAAATGTGTATAGGTGAATGAATGAGTATGAGTATATTATTTAATCTCTTATTTAAATATTAAGTAAGACGTTCAGAAATTATTACGTACTTTAGGAGTTACGTATTTTTCATATTTTTCTTTACATTTAACATTTTGTTATATGTATAAAGTAAAATACTGTTACTTTTTAAGTTTCTTATACACCTATTCAACTGTTTTGTATTTTCTTCGTCTTTATTCTCATTTTATCAACTTCTAAATAATTATTTTCCTGGTTTCCCTATACAATCATCTGATTTTGAGTTAAAAGTTTTCTAATTTTGGGATCTATTAGAAGATTTTTCCATTCCTCTGGTATTAAGTTCTGTTTGATTTTAAGTATCATTTCATCCGGAATATAGTGCCAGTTAAAACATTTTTTTTTTCATTTAATGCATCTCTCCCCTTCCTTTTCTCTCTCTTGACCCCATTCAATTCATTACTCCTGTCCTTGAACATGATATCCCATTTTAGCGTCTTTTTACACACACACACACACACACACACACACACACACACACACACACACACACACACACACACACACACACACATGTATGTATGTATATCCCCTATTCCATTTTAAATATCTGTAAGCAATTAATGACATTTTCATTAAAATTGATCACAATTTCTTGCTTTACAATACCTTTTCTTGTTCTAATTCTTTCAGAAAACTCCGCCTTTTATTGCTTCTACCTGACCGTATTTCGCCAATTCGTATTTCTTCCAAAGTTATCTTATCTTATGCATCCAAATTTGTTTCTTCCCCATTTTCTCCTGTATAACCGTGTATTGTTTTTTATACTATTTTCCCCAATTATTTATTCTAACGAGTATTTGCCCGCTCTTTGTAATATTTCCCTTTGTTCTCTGACATCCTCAAGTTCTGTTTGTGTTACACAATTTTTTGTACCTTTTGATAATCCTAGCGTTATTTAGCAAAAATTCAGGAGTATTACACCAACATACTCCCATCTTTTTCCAGCACCCATATCTCTGCTGCATATGATATCCTCGCTTCTACCACCAAGTTGTAACGCCTATCTGGCCACGTAACTTCTGGTATATTGCTCATTCATGCTCTGATTTTCCATATTGATTGTTTCCCCTTTGCCAATATATTTTTCTTCTATTCACCCTAATCCCCTGTACTATTGAGTCTCACCTCTATTAACCGATATTCCTCACTACCTCCAGCTGTGTTCTTTCCCAATAGGTACTATTTTTCGTACTTATTACATTCAATCCATTCATAAAAGATCATCATGTTCACCTTTTGTGTGCTTACTTGCAGCCACCAGTCTTGTAGTACTATTTTTCTTGTTAACGCGCTCAATTGCCAAGATAATATCGTTACCACCGGTGTGTCTGAATTTCGTCCCACAGGTGTTCTTTTATACATCAGTAGATCTATTGGCATGGCGTTAAGTTAAATACCATTAGTCTAGACTGGGTTTCAACATGCTACCTTGTAAACAAATAAACGTCGCATTACTTCAGTGTGTCAAAAGGTACCACTGGTACCTATTTAGATCAACCTTCCCCAAAAATGAGATAAATTTACCTCTCTACTCCAAAATAAAAATGTGTTAAGCATTCTTTGAAATTTATAGAACTCATAATATAAAATATCGGATTATTACCTCTTTTAAACATCCATTTAAAATATGTGTTACGCCTAAGGTTTTGAAATGCATATCACATTACAGAAGTAATTCCAATTTATGTCTACAGAAAAAAAATCTTTTTGTTTGGAAACTTTCATCAATTAGTCTGGTCTTAATCACAGAGTTTCGTCAGCTCAATAAGGTAAATTTTGAAATATAGTTCAAAATTTTAAGTAGTCTTGAATTACAAATTCGTAAATTCTTCTATGTAAATAGCACACATTATACTGGAAACCAACATATAATATAAATCTACTGAGTAAGAAACGTCTCTGAATAAGTGGACCATGTATGTAGTGTAACAATAGAGAATTTGAGGTTTCTAACTAGAGTTACGTTTAGAATGTATCTGAAGAATTTTTATTGTATATTATTGTTTATTTTCTAGCTGCAATTTTTATAACCACAGCATTTCAAACGCCAACTTTCTTAACCGCCTTGGGGTCAGTTATTTAAAATATTGGAATTTTTATTGTATATTATTGTTTATTTTCTAGCTGCACTTTTTATAACCACAGCATTTCAAACACCAACTTTCTTAACCGCCTCGGGATCAGTTATTTAAAATATTAATTATGTGATTCTCGGATTTAATTAAAAACTTGCTCCACGTGAGAAATGTTTTTAGTTGAGAAACCCTCCCAACATCCTTTTCTCTCACCCTCACATCACACTTCTAATTCCGTTAGAAATTGCGGTGTCAGAAGAGAGAGGTTGGTCGAAGTTCAACTTGTGGTCTAACTTCGCTTGGCGGTTATTATCCAATAACGGATACCAACATCAACTTGCCTCTATCACTTGAGATATTGTGTAGCTTCAAGTTTATAAACAGGATTTAACTAAAACAGTTTCCTCATCCTAAGTGCTCAAATAGCTCCCACATCAGTTAGTGGTGTCTGTGTTAAGATAAGCAATGAATTAATTCCTCTGTTCCTTTACATCCCTGCATAAGCCTGAATTACTCATACACTGCGACGACATTTCTAAATTTATCTTTGTAAACTTTATCTTGTTTATTTATCTTGTTGAAGAAAATCATGCCAATGATTTGTCATCCATGCTGACAAATTAACCAACATATTATCCTGAGGTTAGCACATCTTTATTAATACTTCTTAAATTTTAACTGAATAAACATTGTGAGCTACGAATAATAATCCACTGTATGTAAAATAATCTGATTTTTGCATTCATTTATGTACCTAACACTGTTTACTTATTCTATTACATATAATTAGTTATTCTTATTAAATGTTATTAAATTATCCACTTCTTATTAATCAAGATAAAAATTCACAATTCACATTTACACATTTCATTGTAAAATAATCAAAATAAATGTTGATATAAAATTGGATCACCTCCTCCTGCTGGATCAAAGAAAGATGTACTAAGATTTCGGTCAGTTAAAAGTATAGTAATTGTTCCAGCAAGACCTTGCACGTGTAGGTAAAGCGACAATCAGTTTTTTAAAGAACGAATCACAATATAAAGACTTCGAAATGTATGCTTTTTGTATCACCACAAGAAAAATAAATATATAATAGTTATTTACCAGTAACCAAAAGTTTAAGTATTCGAAAATGCAACCTATAACAAAGAATGTCCTCCAAATGGAAATATTATTTCTAAACTCTGTGTTTTAATGAAATGTGCATATTATCAGAGCAGAATTGTCTTATCTTCTAGCGTTTAACACTTACGCAAGTCGTTCAGAATGTTCCATCTCATTCTCAGTCGTCCTATGTCTTGTCTCCATCTGGATAATAAACAAATTGTTGTATATCAGACGGTCAGGAGCTATATTTTTAACATTTAACAGTTCTTTTGATAGCTTAAATTTTTCTCAACTATATGTTTTCACGCTAAATGCTGTTCCAATCTCTGTACATCTCACTTCACGTCTGTGTTAGTCCTAACAAACGTCTAAATATCATTTCTGAAGTTTTTATAATTCTCTTGTCTGCTTGTCTAAGAATTCAGTTTTCACTGCCGTTTCTTAGACTTGGTTTAGATTTCATGTTGTCAGCAACGACAAGGCTGTAAGTTTCGAGAGGTCCACGCCAGACAGCCAGAGACATAAGCAGCCCATGTGAAAATCAAAAGCGCTAGCGTCGTTAATCAAATCTTCTGAAGTCAGCAGCGTAGCCGAGTACTATGCGTCAGACCCCAGGAGGAAGGAGGAAAGAAGTAACCTATAACAGCTAAATAAATAATCCGCGGCTTAACAGTTCGTAAGCGAGCCACAGCCTGGCAACGGGACTACCGGTCTGCCCACAAACGCAAGGGTGAATATCCAACCGATAAGGAGATGAGACGTGGCCACCTAGAAAGTTAGCATTCTTGACCCGCATTTGCTACCAATTGCAGCTTTTCAAATTCCTCATGATGTTGAGTGGGCACCGGGCCTATACCTGATGCCCCTCAAGAGTGGGATCGAACATGGACATTCTGAGCACGACACTCCAGTCCACTACGACTGTTCCTATAGTCGGTCAAAGCCTATCTCAGGTGGCACTGTAGCCGCCGTGATTCCCTAGACAGTTTCTTCAGACCGACGGATTTCCAAGCTGCCATTAGCCAGCCAGGTTCGTCGGCCGAACACAGCGCCTTCCCTCAGCCGAATACCGTATTTCCAGAGTGCAAAATCCACGGCAACACACCTCTGGCGGTTTCGCTAACTCTTGGAAAGACCGGAAGAGAGATGTGGAGTGAAAATCCTTGTCATCATTCGCCTAGTGACCCGGGAAGGCCTCCGAAAATACCCAAGGTCTTAAAATTGTTGTAATGAGCCAGAGTAAAGAAAGTCCACCGGCAGGTAGAAGAAAATTTTAGATAATCACCACACACACACACACACACACACACACACACACACACACACACACACACACACACACACACACACACACACACACTCACACACACACAGAAGACATTTTTACTAAAAATTATTTTTCAGATGAGGCTGCAGCAGAATTTCTCTGTTCATCTCTGCAGGGATGACCTAATGTTCTCGGAATCTCTCGTTGCTGTACCTCTGGAATGCCTCCGGCTGCTCTCCTGGAAGCTGGCGAAATCTTATCACTGGCCGTGGTCGTGGATGGGAAGGAATGTTGGGTTTTGTTTAAAGAATGAGTAATTTTGATAACTTCCCTTTTAAAATAAAAGTTGGGTTTATTTGAACGATTCACACCTATTAGTCGAAACAATTAATCGATCACTTGTACAAACGTCGCTTCGTTTTACTTTTGATACAATTATGATACTCTCATAATGCTTTATGAACGGCGTACTTTCTGCAAAACCTACAGACAGAATTGCACACGCGTCCGATTTCAATGGCTGCTCAATGCTAACTTCAGCCAATCTCGAATTACTGGTCCTGCTGTTGCTATAGCAACCCAACATCTTTCCAATGGTCCACGTCATATCCAATTATAATTATGTTCGTTGTAATATTTAATATTTTATAATGTTTCTTTCAAATCAATTTTCCACGATATTTAACACTCAAAATAATCCTTCTTTAATTTACAAAATTTACATTAATTTTGTTGTTATTAAAGTCATAATTAATATTCAATTTTCTTTTCTTCTATTTATCTGATTTCTTTCACACTATCGACTGTTATCCTAAGCCTCGTTTCCTATCCACTACAATCACAAATAGTTTTAAATAAAATTAAACCTAAAATAACTGTTTCAAGGCACAAAGGACATTAAACATGCATTTCGGGCAAATTGACGATAAAAGTGTTGGATGAAGTGCAGTATTTTCTCTATTTCCTATAAGTAAACAATACCGAAAATAAAAGTATGTATTGCCGAAACATGAAGTAGTGGCCATCAATAACAATATGATGTGGGGAATTTCGAAGACGAAAAATTTCTTAGCATTCAATGCCAATATCAACAGAAGTTTAGCATTTTTTACTTTTGCAGTACATTAATGCATTTCATCATAGATAAGGTCTAGAGATTTCAATGGAGATACATGTTTTGAAATCCATTGAATCCAAAAAATATTTTACTAAAAGGTATTTGAGGGTGTCGTAAGTGTACGTGTGTGTACCAGTAGCATAGTTCAAAATAAATCACTTTAATATCAAATTTGGTATTTAAATTCCACATATTTTAAAGTTGGAACACAAAGTTCAAGAAATCCTTCCACAGATTACAGTTTACATAAAGAAAATTTTGACCTTATTTATTTTCAAAGCAGTGACTAACTACCATGATTACAATGTCATTTTCTTCATATATTTGAATAGCAAATAAAATAGATATATTGAAGTTTTAATAACTGTTCTCAGATGTCCTCTTCCGTCCTGGAGCTTTAGCATTCGTAATAAATCATAAGAGAAGGTTGTCACATTTTCATGGAGACCAACTCATTTAAGATTTGTCTCTCGTGTAAGGAATACTGACTTCCCTTTACACCTACAGGCATTTTAGCAGTAAGATAATTTTTCTAAACGTTTTACTCGATTAACTGAAGTACATATATAGAAAAATAAGTGTTTACAACAGTAGTTTGCACGATGGTGAGAAAGTCATGTGAGTGCACACACATTTTACGTATCGCTTACGATTCTGTTTCTTGGCTATTCTATGCTTTCTATATGTTGCCTAGTAACGTCCATTAACTGGATCCAGCGCAGAATATACGAGAAGCATAAGATGCAAGACAAACAAGGGAGAATAAATGGCATGTCACTGACAGTCTACAGTCTGGATACAAACGACATTTACAGTCTTACTCAACGTTAGTAGCAAGCTTGGAAGTCTATCTATTTCTCTCTAAGCCAATACAATTTAAAACCACAATTAATCATAAGTATGAAGAATATAAAGGCAATAACTTTAAAAGAGTTCAAGGAGATCAATAAATACAATGAATAATGCAGCCAGGTGTTAAAGATATGCATCGAAATTTGTAAACAGATATGCATCTATAAACTTATAAAATGGAAAATAAGTATGCAGCAATATTTTACTATCTTGAGGATCCATTTCTTTTAACACAGAGAGTATACCCCCAGCAGTTGCTACATGTGTTTACTATAACTCTAAAACATAATACCTATATATTTCTAAATAATATTTTAATTATGTCGTTCTGAAAACATGTGTTCTATTTGAGAGGAAGCTAAATAAAAGAGTACAGTACTTAATAGAAATGGATCAACCAGTCACATATAGAACTAAAAGAAGAGCTCTCCTATGTGTGGCCACCTCCAAAAATACAGAAGAAACATGGTCTGGGATTATTTTTAATGATTACCATCAGGAAGCAGTAAACATGGAAAACTGAGGCAAAACTGGAAAAATGGCTAGATAAGATAATGGGGAGTCGAAATTTGGAAAAGGAACATTGGCAGAATCATTAAGGATAGAGAGTTAAAATAAAGCATAACCGATTAAAAGTGAAAATGTTCCTAAAAAGCAAAAGTGTTCTGAAAAGTTAGAAACTTTCCTCCACGCCAGCGAAGCAAAACCTGAGTTTATGTGCGATGTTGTCACCTTGACGCTCATCTCATCTCCTTCGTTTTGACCTGAAGCATAGCAATACGCTGATATGCTATCTGCCTGGTTCATCAGTTGGCGCCTGAAGATAAATGCACCTAAATCTCGGGTAGTCACATTCACCCGCCGCACTCTACAAGATGTACCCAACCTCCGCCTGGCTGTACAAGTACAATGGTCCACGGAGGCTATATACCTAGGAGTAACCCTGGATTGGCGTCTGGCGTGGAAACAACACATCAGCACTATGGCAAACAATGTATCCAGAAGGATGGCCATGCTGTATCCTATGTATAATAGGAAATCGACCTGATCCTGCACAACAAATTGCTCATATACAAGCAAATACTCCTCCCTGCACCAACCTATGCTTGCACAGTCTGGGGAACTGCAGCAAACTCCCATCTCCATGAACTCCAAGTCCTTTAAAACCGCCACTTTCGGATAGCAACAGCTTCCGATTGGTACATGCCTAATGTAATATTCATGCAGACCTCTCCTTCCCAAAAATCACGGACTACATCCTTACCCTATCCCATGGTTTTTATAACAAGCTCCCTTCTAGCTTCAACAGTCTAATCCACGGTTTGGGGGAGTATGACCTCGACCCCGGTGAAATCTACAAGCGACCCAGACTAGTTCTAGCACCACCATAGGCCCCTACAAACCATATCTGAGCTATCCATTACACTTCTAATTCCTAAAAACTAATTAAACAACAATTACATTACCTATTCACCACCATCTACCAACCATCAAATCATTAAAACTCACCACCATGCCAGTAAGGGACGATGTCCCGAAATGGCAAAATGTCGAAGACCCCTCCTCTGAGGAGGAGGTTCAACCTTCAACGACACCTCTGTGCTGCGTACTTGAAGCATTTCTCCCCTCATTCGATCATTAACTAAGCATTAGAGAGGTTTGTTTTTCCTTTTAAAGACTGTCCATAGCTTGGCAAAAGTAGGCACAGGTAAATCCGCCTTCTCCTGTTTTTATAAGGTTGGGCATCCAGTTTTACATCCTACCCTCAAAATATGTTTCCAGAGGATTCAAGGTAAATTAACAGTTATCATTACGATATATTTGCGTTATGCAGCATGTCTAAGTCCAGAAGTTTTTAATATTACGCTAAAAGGTGTACTCACTTCACCCGAAAATTCTGTCTAAAACGTTGTGTAAAACAAATTGCTACGAAATCATAACAATCGGCACTATCATTTCTTGGTATTAGCGAGTAATGTATAATTAGACTTCAAGAAAGTGGAAGGGAATGACGAAGGAAGTACTTAACGTAAAAGTGACAAAAGCTAGCTATATCTAGCAGTGTTGAGGAAAGATTAAGGCAGGTTTTCAACTTTAAGTTTTAAGAACCAGGTGCTGGTATGTTCTGTTTAGTGGGTTGACGTAAGATCAAAGATGGCCATAGTTGGTTCTTATGTACTCATGAGGTTACCCTGTCGCTGCACCCCACCATCTTCGTTTTGTGTACAAAGCACTTCCCCTTCACTTATTCAGATAACCATGCAGTTCATTGTTGAGTCCCATGAAAGCGTCAGAGCTCTGAGAAAACTGATGGTGGCAAATTCGCCCTCCCCTCATTCGCATAAGTCTGGATATTACTGGGTAAGACTAATCTGAATTTCCAATTTGTGGAAACGAAAGCTATGTTACTTTCTTCAATCCCCAAGGCACAACCGTAAAAGTAATGCCTAATACAATTTGTTCAGAGTTTCAATAATTCTTAGTTGGAAGGGTTACCAATAACGCAATGAAAAATGTTTTGTCTCCTTTGCTATTTGAAATATATTTAAATGAGCGAGTGAATAAATGTGCTTAAAGGCCCATGGACAACGCAACCATTTGAGTCCAAGTTTAAATGATATGAGAGTTAACTGCACTTAGTTTCTTGAAACTTAATGAGTAACAGAAGTCCCTGCTATCCAACAGGAGTTCACATCAAGATGAGTGTATGGAATTAGTGTGCCTTGTTGGACGGGGACCTTTGTCTTGAAACAAGAGAATTCTCTAGTTGATAAGCGTAATCTAATTAGTTAACCAGAACTATGCGTAGTTTCACGGAATAGACTCCTACATTATTCTTTGATGAGTCTCGTTTCTGAAAATAATGACAGGATAATACGAATGTATTATGCGGGCGTTTATTTCCATTTAAATACACATTTACTCAACTATCTGCATATACTTTATTACCGTATAATATATAATATATAACTAAAGTTGTTGTATTTGATATCACAAGAGTGTATATGCACTGCTAAAAATATTTAACTATAGTATTAGGTTTATAATATCACACTTTAAAATCATTTAAGTTATTAGAAATGTTTATAGTCAATCAACGAAATATCTCCATTGGTACTGATCTCTTCTAATTAAACACGCCATGTAGTCGTTTTAACAATCTTAGGAGACAATAAGTTCAATATTAGACTTGCAGTCAGTCACTCAACAAGCACGTGTCCAAAGTCATGTTTAAACATGAGAAATAAATGGCAGTGATAATAATAGGAAATAAAATAAAAAATTATAACAAAGTGCATTTTAGAGAAAAATAAAGATACGCTGAAATTTCTGCCCATTATAAGATATTGTATTATCCCGCATTATCCATGAATGCATGCATTAACACACTAAGAATAAACAAAAAAGAAAACATAATAAAAGAAAACCTGCCTACAGAAGGTGTTTTAATTGCTTCATATTCCAAATATATCAACAGTTTTGAGAACTAAATAATCTATCTTACTTAAACGTTATGTATTTCCTCTTAAAAATCCACAACCTCACAAATGGAATACAGATAGATGAATGATCGATAATATCCATCTTATTCACACCTATTTTATGAATTTTCTCCTAAAGTTGATCTACTATATTACTTGCATGTGACGGTTACTTCAATTGAACATTTTAAAATAGTGTTATAACACATTATTTCTGGTAGCATTCCCCTCAATTGATGAGATTTCTACATATCCAAAGTATTCTTATGTTCTTTCTGATCTTGTAAAATGTTTCAACATATTTTACCTTCGGATGAGGATAGCTGTTTGAACGGTACATGTTTATGAGTTATGCTTTCCTATGAACTTAATATTCATAAAGTCTGCAAGTTTAAGCATTTAAGTTTACCTTAAATACATCAGGTTCTATGAATCTTCTTATCTATTTTTATTTTATAGGCAAAAGTTTTAGAGGTACTCATCTGTATATGTAAAAATTCAAATTTAATTGCACCTTCGTATTGAAAATTAGATTCACAATTGTAAACATTCTCAACTTTTACCCTATAAATCTCATTGTTGAAATTGTCATCAAGCTTGAATACGCTTTCTGAGGAAGTAATGTTATTCTAAGAATCATAGGTTTACTATTAATAAACTGTGTGAAAGGGCATGCAAAGTGTAGCACACTAATTTATATTATTTCTTCTTCTTTAACTTACATAGTTGTACTACTATCGTAGTGTTTGGAGATTCTTGTTCCTCTATCCCTTTAAGGTCAGGCCTGAGGAACCGAAGCTTTGGATCTGATAGAGAGCCTGGATAGCTAATCAGCCCAATGTCTGGTGTGAAGGTGAAGAACCTAAATGATATATATGAGGTCGAGATGAATGAAAGAAAGATGATGATGGAGCAATTGCTGGAATGCTGGGGAAACCGGAGGAACCGAAGAAAACTCATCCTCGCGCAATGTTGTCCACCACGAATCTCACTTTATGTTCCCTGAGATCGAACCCGGGCTAACCTGGTGAGAGCCAGGTGGTCTAATCACTCAGCCAACTAATTCATAATACTGCGTATAATTAAACAAGGAAATGCATAAGGTGTCATTCTGCAGTCTTGGCCAACTTAGCTAAATTCTGCATGTGTTATACCAACACATACTAGGAAATAAATTCGAGAAGTTTGATCATGAGCACTTTCCGAATAGTGAAATTGTTGAAAGAAGTTATTAGAGATTGTTAAAAATTGATGTGGAATATATAGGTGAAGCAAAAGTCGATCAATAACTTTTATGACAACCGAGCTTATGTTATTTGCGAGTAATACTACCACGTTTGCATAGCAAACACTGAGTAATCCTCCATGCAGGTTCCAACGAATGAAATAAGCCTTGCTGTCTGTTACCCTCCTAAGCGGTTAAACCCAATACACCAATACCCATGTATATATTTCTAAACCTACACATGACAATGCTCCACGTACCGCGTAGTACATCGCAATGTTTTGTTTTTCTTTATTTGAGAAGTTTCCCAAAATCGTTTCATGTATGGGAAATAAGATAAACAACGTAAGCCCTCGCTTGTTTTCACAGAGTTTATCAGATTTACATAGTGAAATTCAGTGAATGAATGCCCCATAATTTTACGGAATATCAATTCTGTCACTTTATTTGCTGAACTAAAGTAAAAAAAACATAACTGGAGCACGATATCCGAACTTTGGTTCAAAGCTTCTTTCGTGGACCACATTTCAGCAGTTCGACAAAGGTTTATCGAGAAAATTGTGCAAATATGCAAATATTTTGACAGTCCCACATATAATAATAGTGAATCCTCCTGTTGCCGGTTTAAAATACGATATAGCTTTGGCTAGCGCTCAGATCTTCTTTATGATCGGAATGAAATTTTGGGAAATGGACGTCTATCAAACTACGCACTTGGGAAGAACGATGAATCTTAATATATTCTTCAACTAGGTCTGTAGATATATAATTTAAAATGAATCATCAAGTTTTAGAAACTAATTTTGTGCAATCAGTAATGTTCCTCCAGTGATTCAATGATTCTGAGACACATACATCTGCTTGTGTTCCATTTCATTGATGGTTACCTTCAGTAGTAAAAGGTCTTTCACGAATAAACTGCTTTAGTAACTATAGGCTACTAATATTTTCTAAATTTGGAAATGCCCAAGCATTCTCTTCACAGGACCTTTCCGCTGTTTCCAATGAATGGGTACTTCATTGATTTTATTCTCTCCCAAAGATTTCCGAACTCTAATTCGATCCTTTTTGTCTTTACTAGCAATACAATGCATCAAATAACTCTTTGCCTCTTGTAATTTGCTTTCCCTTTTCAGAATCGACACTTGTTTTTGTACCTTTTGTACTTCAAGGTTGGTTTGTACATCCAATAGTACACATTTCAGTTGCCCTTTTATTTGTTACTTCCAAAATATTGGCCAACTCCTTAGTACATTTGAAAATTCACTTAGATTCAGTTAGAAAACTGTGTACAAGGAACTGGTAAGAAACGAACAGAGCTATCACAATGATTTTAAAGAACCAACTGCAATCAAGACTAATTGCTGACATATTATTGAAACCCTTTCTCAAATAACCAACCTTTGAAGAGCGATTTTTTCGTAATGTGATGCATTTTTGCTGATCCGAAAGTTAGAATTTGCATTTAAATACAAACATTCAAATACTATTGTGGAAAAGTAGAGTCAGACTGAAAAATTCAATGCCATAGCCGGGATTTGAACCACGGATCTTCTGGTGACTTGCAGCATGTAAGTACTTTAAGGCCCGGGCTGAAATATCCCGGCTGTGGCATTGAATTTTTCAGTCTGACTCTACGTTTCCACAATTTAGCCTACACACGACCAGTGTGAAAGAACACTTTTCAGATTAATAGTAATTAATATACCAGATAGTAATACAAGCTATGAAGTCTGGGAATTAAAGACCTGCATCTTTATAAATCACCATTAAATATATATGATTTGTAAATCGTGCATACGTGTGAGATCCTCTACATATGTAGGTGACTTGAAAGTTTAATAAGCTGAAGGCATATTGCCATGGTAATCTAGTGCTTAGAGCAACCAGACGAAGACCGAGAGATCCCTGGTTCAAATCCCATTATTGAACTGAATTGAAATTTGAATTCTATAACACCGAATTGTTCATTCTTACTTTTCCAAATTTTGCCCTTTATACAATTACTGTGAAATAATAGTGAATTTCCAAATCATCGGCGTAGCACGAACCCACAGGCCTGTCCATCTAATAAGGGAACTATCACTATAATCACACGCTTGAGAGTTTTCAGGCATCATCTCTGTTCTATGAGGGGCTTCTGTGCCAAAAATGGGGTGCGGAGTATAGCTGGAAATACACGAAATGAGTCCAGAACACGTACGAACATTTAGGCATACTAACACAGCATTGTACAGAAAGCATTGTTTAGCCATGTGGGCAGTGGTGTACACATGGCATACGTAGGATTGCCGTCCCCCACACTAGACACAGAGCTGAAGAATGCCCAGCAGCTACTTGCAAGTAGTCGCATGCGGCAGCTTCCAGGCTTCAGTTCTGGGCGTTGAGGTTTTACTCCGCAGCACATTTTTGGTGCAAATGGTTTATATACACCAGGCATTATACCATCAAATTTTCAGTGAAGTGATAGTTCCCTTGTGGGGCAAGGATATAGGTAGTGTGCATCCGAAGAAAATATCAATAATCATTAATATTAGTAATCAATAATATTAATCAATATCAATAATATTAGTACACAAACCACTTATTACACAAATATTATTCTTGCTGGTGCTAACCGTAAAACAACAGGGGCTGGCCCCGTAGCTCTGTCGGTAGAGCACCTGCCTGCCGGGCTAGGGGTCCCGGATTCGATTTTCCCGGTGGAGATGGGGATTTTTCTCCAACCAAGATAATTCCTCATGTTCCACAGAGTATGGAAATAGAATGAGAGTGAGAATGTGTGCGTGATCTAATGATTAAAACAACAACTAATACAGTTAACGATATGTTACAAAGGAGAACGACCAACGATATGACCACTGGATTTAAAGACGGCGTATAAATGGAAAAAAGCAGCAGTAGGATTTAAAAATCCTACAAAATGTACACTTTTAATGAAATTATCTCTGTGTTTTGTAGTGTCAGATTCAGAAATAAGTGCTGAAATTTATATTTTGTCGTGCATAACTGACGAAAACGGTGTTGGTAATGCGTGTCTAGCATTCACATATTTTACAGTCAGACCATAACATAGTAAAGTATATTGTAGCGCTCATCTGATTTTAACTAAGATTGTGCATTTTTAAGCAGAGTCAGATGGCTGCAGTAGATAAAATAAATATATATTCGTCTGCGTTCTAATGATGTTTCTACAAGTACGTTGGCACAAAACCATTACGCATTTTTTACCAGTTCGTGGGCACTCTATCCTTCCTTCAGATCCTGACTTTAGAGTTTGAATAGGAAACTAAGATACATAGACAGATTTATGTGCCAAAGGAACTCGCTTAGCTGGTAGTGAACTTTAGAATCCTGACGTGGATATAGTTCAGAGGAATGAATTTTATATACTAAACCGTAATGACCTAAGTGTTAGAAAAGAAACAAGAGTGCGAAAATAGCCAAAGGGAACCAACCTTCTTCTCTCTCAGAAATTATGAAACATCGCTATCCTGAAGAGTAACCGGGGGTAATTAGTGAAGAAACACATTAATGGTCATCACCTTGAAACTTTCATCTGATATCCCATAATACCAATTGTAGAGGTATATCTTAAATATCTACCAATATAAGACGAAAATGGATGACTCAAAGGAACTCAAAAATATCTTACAGACTTCTGTGATGAACATTAAATGTGGTCTATCGATTAGGACGATTAAACTCGGAATGGGTTAATAATATACAGTTGAATTTCTGCTTATTATAGTTTTAGATCACAACTTAAATTATAAAGTTAACTTCAAAATAAAAGTTTAACTTTTTGATGATACTTTATTAGTATTCATATTAGCATTAGCATTAGTGTTCCAAGTTCTCTCGGACTTCAAGCCAGGTGTAGATGTGTTTATATACCGACGTTTCGGGAGCATATATTGTTCCCGTCTTCAGGGTATGCTGAATGAGTTTAACGTAAATAACTTGGTGTCTAGGTATGGCGAGCATGCCAGGGCTGTTTTAGGGGGTTACCTCTTCAGCCTAGAATTTCTTTTACTTTATGGGGCAGAGGTCCTTCGGCTCATATTATTTGTTGTTTGGGTGGAGTCAGATTTATAATACTGATTTCAGGTTGATAACAGTGGTTATCTAGTTTTACGCATACGTATACAAATTAACTTTTCTTAATAATTATAGATTCGTTGTTATAATTTTTATTATATTTTTATTTTATTTTTTATATTTTTTATTTTAATTATAAGAATTTTTAAAAAAAAATATTTTTTATTTAGGAATTTAGACTATATGCTCTGACTCCGTTCCCGTGGTCGCATCCATCAATCTACTTCAGGCTTTCTCGCTTGCTTATTTTCTTTGTGTTGCTTTTTCTGTTTGTGCGGCTCTTTTCAGGGTTTTTCTTTGGATGCTATGTTTTCTTATGTTGTCATATGCTGTTCATGAGAGTATTTATGTATTGCTCTATTTCTGCTTTTTATTTCGCTTCTTGTTTGTCATATACTTGGTTTGGGGTTATCAGTTATGAGTTTAAGCCATGAGCGAGAATAAGTCGTCCGGGTGCTCCCGGACGGTGGACAGAGCGTCACGGTAACTATCCGCTGAGCGCATTTACCCGTGCGGTCTTATAGAATTGGTCTTATCTCCAAAGTTTGGATGTCCGTGTAAAGTGATGGACCTGATTCGACCTCTACTAGTGCTCCTGGCGACGGGGTGAGCTTCCAGGCAGGAGGCCAGTGCCCTATGCCGCCACGCTAGGAGCGGCCTGCGTTGCAGGGTCCGTTCAGTGTGGCCCGCCAGGAGTGAGAGGTCAGGTAGTTGGGAAACATTTAGTTTGGGTCACACAGGGGTACTGTGTGACCCAAGCGCGTCCTTGGGGAGGCAGTAGCTCTTTCTCCTTCTGGGCACGGTGGTCATATTGTCCTAATGTGTTACCTAGGTAGTTGGGATGAGGTATAATTCTGGTATACAATGTGCGCGAGCGTTCACGCACAACGTCCTCAACGTAAGATATGCCAGAATGGGTGTGTAGGATGTGTGATGGAAACGTACGTTCGGTATCGTAGATCATCCTAAGAGCCTGTTCTGCATGGCTTGTAGTCTGCGGATGGTGGTACGCGCCACTGAACCCCAGACTTCGCATCCATACAGGATCAGTGGCGGGATGATCGCACGATACACCCGTAGTTTCAGGCGAGTGGGCATGGTTGATCTGAATATGGGGTACAACTGCCTGAGCCCTGCATGGCCGAGGCTGATTTTTTCACGGATATGTGGGGTGAAGGTGAGGCCGCGGTCCAGTCGGACACCCAGGTATTTGGCAGATCCGACCCAAGGGATCCTTCTCCGCCTCAACTGCAGGTCTTCTTCCGGGTGCCAGCGGAGGACCTTCCCCAGCAGAAGGGCACAGCTCTTCTGTGGGCTAATGGCCATCCTCCACCTTTCACTCAACGTGCCGATGGTTCGGAGTGATCGTTCCAGCGGAGGAAGGCAGTAGCGGACGTTTTTATTCCATGCCAAGTTGAGGGCGTCGTCAGCATATTGGCATAGAACAGTGCGAGGCTCTGTTGGGAGGTCAGACATGCAGGCAGCAAAGAGTAACGTCAACAGTACACTGCCTTCCGGGACTCCCGCCGCTATGGGTCTGATGGAGGAGAGTTTACCTTCGACCCGCACCCTGAAGGTGCGATCCCGGAGGAAACTACTGATCCGAGTGAGGTATGGGGAGATGCGTTGTGCTTCCTTGAGCTTGTACAGCAAGCCCTGGTGCCACGTTGTTGGTAAGGCCTTGTCCACGTCCAGAAGCACCGCGACGGTTTGAGGTTGTTCTGGAAACCCAGGCCAGCCTTTTCCACCAATCGCAGTAGCTGCAGGGTCGTGGAGTGGCTCCGATGGAACCCGAGCTGTTGATCCGGTAGGAGGTGCCTTTCCTTGAAGAGGGGAGTCAGGCGGGCAAGAAGAAATCGCTCAAAAACTTTTGAGACGATTGGGAAAATACGGATGAGTTTAACTGGTTTTGTGCCTTTATTTATGGGACAGTCCATGTGCTCTGCGCGGGCCAATCAGAAATACTCACGCCGCCAGGAAAGCTACAGCTCCTAAACATAATGTGATAAATACACAAATGTAGATAAGCAACTGGTATTTCTTCGAGAAACAATGTGAGGAAGTAAAACCAGTGTTCACATTAAGCATAAATACTTAAATCAATACATCTTTGCTCTCCTCTACATTTTAAATATTTTGACCTCAAGTGTTCGATTGGCATAACAAAAGAATCGGTTTAGTCAGTAAGGATGTATTATTGCACAGGATTTACTAAACCTGCACTATTTTCATAACAACATCTTCCATCTATTAGCATTTGGAAACTATGTAATGTACCAGGACGTTGTGTTTGAGCGAGCGTATTCCATGGTACTCGCAATCCATTCCCCGAATCGGCTTCCTTTATCCATTCCAAATGCCAATATAGGAAAGTCAATGCAGTATTGCATACCTCTCTGAACTAGGAATGTATGTATGCTTGTGTATACCACTGTACTTGTTGGTCTAGCCTCTACTTTTATCAACAGTGCAACATTTCGACACTCCTTCACCCCCCCCCCCCCTGGGTTTGGAGATGTGATGCGAGTTTCCGTGTAGCCGCTCTCGCGGTTTATTTTCTTGTTTCATAGCTCGGTATATACGGTCTACTAAAGTTTCAGAACGTTGTTAGTTTCTTTTGTTTCACATGAAGCAGAATTGGGGTGCATTTCCTGTATATCTTAAAAGTAATTATTTTTCATACAAAGGATTTTGCGCTTTATTCAAAATATACACTCAGGAGCAGAAGTGGCCCATTCCTCTACAGCGGAAACATATTTTAAGCTGTAGACTTAAAACAACTATCTAACCAACGTTATTTTCATGCAGCTTTCACCACGTTTATACGACTGAACTGCAGCAAATACCTAGAACATGCATGAAGCAATGAGCGGTATTACATCACATGTGAAACGAAGCAGAGGTCAGAAATAAACTTTATAAATGAATTCAACTCTGATTGTCATCAACAGAGAGACACAGTAAAACCGATGTAACCTGATTAGCGCATCAGCCTTACAGAGGGAGGGGAGCATGAATTACCTGAAACACTGAAATACAGAATAAAATTCAAATAAAATATTTCTTCGGAAATACACGTGAATATGAGAACTAAAATTGCCACCATCAATGAATATTATGGCTCATAAGCGTTTACACACTAGTAAGTAAATACACAATTTAATTCTTTAATCAATATATATATTACTGTTTCTTATAGAGAAAATTAGAACATCTGGCTTATTTAGGATTCAAGATTTCTTTCCCTTTTTTTTTTTTTTTTTTTGTAATTTACGTCCTCCAACATTTAGTCATATCGGACATTAATGAAATGGGTGAAATGATGCTCCAATGAGTCCGAGGTCCATGGAGTTTACAGTTACCCGACATTCGTCTTTAAGGGTAAGGAAAACCCCAGAAAAGACTTATCAAGGTAACTCACCCTGACCGAGATTCGAACTTCGGACCTCTTGAACGTGAGGCATACACGCTACCGAGGTGGGCTAGGATTCAAGATATTAAACCTATCCTGTCATATGTCCTGCGCTCTTATTCCCTTAATGAGTTCAAGACCGAGTATATACTATGGTATTTGATTTCTATACTCTGGAAGGAAATTGCAAACCACGGTGTACCGCATTATGTCTTTAATCCCATCCTTAACAGCAATGCATTTCAAGAGTATTCACCTTTTTATAATTCATACCATCAAACGCAACAGAGCTGATTTGGCGAGTAAAGCACTCTGAAATTTGAAAAATAGCTTATTCTCAGTTTATTTCTTTTGAGTTATAATATTGGAGCTACTGTACTCAGCGATTGTATCCGGTGAATAAGTGCTCGAGTAACATACCATTTCCAAAGCACAAGCTAATCAGACGTAAAAATAAGTTAGTCTATTTGCTTCACTGGCATTGCTAGTGTGTGCTATAGACAACCTGGAGTCGCCCTGTTATTAGAATTCAGCATGCAGTCAACGAAAATGTCGGGTTGCGGTTACGTGAAACGGTTCATGAATTCGAAACGATGCAAAATGTCATTCTTTGTGGTTTTCTGAGTTACGATTTGCATAACAATAAGAAATAACGATGGTTTTGTGCAGTGGTGTAAGCTGACTGAAGCGATAATCTGATTAGTAACACCTATTCTCAATAAATCCCATTTTTGCATCTCATTCATAAAGAAAATATGGCCTAATTACATACCAATTACATTGAAATTAATTAACCTGTTTTACTCCTTAACAGGTTGGTCCAAGATCTCATTACCTCTTAATAGAAGTTAATGCAAGTTACTTTTTGTTACATGTTTCAGATTAAATATACTAAACAATAAATGACATGTTCAATTAAATAATAAAGAGCGTGCGATTTCAACCTGGGTATACAAGAGAGGACAATTGCATAATTTTATACTGACTTTTGGTGTGCAGCTTCAATGAAATTCTTCTGTGAAACTGTTTATCGATGAGAACATAAAACTCTTTGGCACCGGATGTGCATAGCATAATAAATAAATAACAGACCTTCAGAAAGAAGATAAACATGTCGAGTCATCGAGGAGTCTGTAGAGAGATAGTCGCAAAAGTTGATGCCTATATGATCCTTGGAATTGGGTGCCTCTTCTTTACAAAGCAGAAAACAATACTTGCGCCTTGCCTGGCGACCTCGAATCCCAGACTTTACCAAATATAGAAATCGTTATGGGATTCCATAAATAATATCGAATGTCAAAACCTCTACAGTACAACTACGAACTGAAAGATGTGAGAAAGGCTTTCGCCAACAATGATAGACAAATGTTACGCAGAATTTGGTAGTTTATTATCCTTTACCATTGATATAACTGATTCTTTAGGTAAGTAAAAGTTCATATATGAAGAAATTTTCTTCAAACAACATTTATACAATTTATTTAACTAAGTATAAAGTTATTACAGAGGGACCTAACAGCCATAGTGATTACACTGGAATTGTAGTATTTGTTCAGTAAGAGATGTGTACATTAATAAATTTAACAATAAATCATTTCATTTTATGTAACTAAATATGAATTACATGTCTTGTGCTCCCTAACTTTGCATGACTACAACGAAATGGCCTCATTATTCAGATCATACATCTTATCCGTTTGTTGGCTAATGGAAATGAAATGTGTAAGTATGAATTTGTATCAAACAATTAATAATAATAACTAAAATGACTAGTAGTATACGAACTCCAAAATTCAGCTGGCCACATCCTTTTCTTGTGCCTTGCACTCAGCGAACTTAATTTAATACGTACCTAATATACCGACAACTAACACCTGTATAATTTGAATTTAAACACGGATAGTCTACTGTTATATTTAAACATGGACACTCTAACAGATTGTATAGCATTCAAAATAAAAGTAAAACAGATAACAGCATAAGTAAGATTACAAGAGTTCAAAAATGTCGGCAGGAACGAATAAGCAACTGAACCTAATCGGAGATGATTACAACGAACTCAAATTTTTTAGGGATATCGTATTTGCCGCTAGCAGTTCAAAGGATACCTTAACTCGCGGTTTGTTGTCTATATTTTTGTTTGGTGTGTAATAGTGTTAAGAAAACTTCAGTTTTATATGCAACGTAATATTTGTTGTTTTACGGTATCTCCCTACTTCCGTGGTGCAATACACAACTAAAATACTTACTGGCTTCCATACATCACATAATCACTGTTTTTGCCTGATGTTGACTTTATATTTCTTTTTAAATATTTTGCCCATTTTATCAAATACCTTAGTTTTTTGTTACTTTATACAGTTACGTTAGTGCAGCTTATTTTGTTTTGAAACTGAACCAAGAAAAGATAAACGCATGTTTCGCTATCATACAACTCATTACAGACATTTACCAACACATTTTCTATAATTTTTTATACTTTCTCCATTTATACAGGTAGAGAAGATGTTTTCATTTCAAAAGTTAAATACAGAAACCCATCGGACACTTGCGCTTTGAGTTGCTCTAAGCCAGAAAAGCGTGAGTGTTTAAGTATGGAAGGGTGGGTGCAAGAGAGAGAGAGAGGGAGAGAGAGATAGCTAAGAAAGGGAAATAGAACAGCATTAAAACTGAAGTCTAGAACATGCAAAACTTGCAAGGATGAGACTTGGGAATTTTTAAGAAATCCTTCCAAGTCTGTGTTTCACATTGAAAGTACTTCGTTATTTCTTGGTTTCCTAAAAATGATTCAAACCACATTGCTTAAAATGTTACATTTAGGTGAACAAAAGAGAACCTAAATGACAACCTTTAATTTTTTGTTTATCTCTGCAATTTCGAGAGCTATCAATGAAACTTGGGCATAAATGAAGAAACATCAGTTTTTAATATCTGCCTCATAATTATAATTGCACCTTGTATTTTCATAATCTTGTCACTTCCGTCGTATCGCTATTTAAAACAGCTTGCGTCATGATTTAAGTGTCAATATATGGATGGGCGTTACTCCAAAAATTCATTTATTACCCATTACAGCAAATTGTATATAATTTTGCAGCTTAAGTCACCTAATGGAATGAAAATAAATGGGTTGGGTTCTCTCGGTCCCTTGCACGTAGGCCACATGTTGGGCCCATTGTGCCACTATTACTGGAGTGCTCATTCAAGTCCCGTTGCCTTTAAAAAGGAGTATAATTCTCCGATGAATACTCCTTAGATCATCTGGTCTCAATTTGTCTGAGCCCAGGTTGAAGTGTCTAATTGTAACGAGTGCTTCACATTCACACAAAATATGTAGAGAAGACATCCTCTCCAACACACTTCCTGCATATGGGGTCTGCACTAAGCTTCATCACATGCAGGCATCTCTTTAGGATGTTGTGCCCTGTCTACAGGCCAACAACACTTCTAAGTTGTACCCCATTGAAGGTTAGCGAAATCCTACTGTTCTTCTTGCTAGGTCCCTCGATCATAGACCGAGCCTGCCTAGCTGTGGTAAGATTACGCCATGAAGTGTCATGTTGAAGTGATTCCCAATCAAGGACCTCACATCTGGTCCTTCTTGGGGTAATACCGAAGATAGGTTCCGGACCAATAAACGCGTTAGCCGAGCCCTCCCAGACTGGCTTATCAGCTAGTTCATTTCCTCTAGTTCCAGCATGCCCAGGAACTCAGCAGAGCTGTACTGGTCGGCGAGAACAAAGAATATCCAAGATTCCTTGGCACCCTCGTACCAACCTAGACCTTGCTGTGCTAGCGCATAGAGCCTTCAGGGCAGCCTGGCTGTCAGAACAAATGCTAATCCAACGATACAGGCAAAGCATCCCTAAGATGTGATAAACACATGTCAAAATAGCATATATTTCAGCCTGGAATACTGTACAATAGCCTTCCAGTGAGTACGATAGCCTCATCTTAGGCCTATAAATGCCAGACTCAGTCTCTTCGTATGTCTTGGAGCCATCTGTATACCATACGGGGTCCTTGACACTCGGGAGCCCTTGGGCCTCGATTCCATTCCTCTCTGGGTGGAAAACTGACTCTGTATCCAGAGTTGAAATTATAACTAGACTTTCCATTGTCGCAAATCATCGCTAGGATACTCTGCGACTTCTAAGTCTATTCAGTACCTGTCCAGTATCTGTGTGCTTTTATTGGATTTTTAAAAGACCAGAAGCCCACACTCCAGAGAGGATGTGCAGTCACTCCGGCCTCTCCTTGGATAAAAAAAGCCAAAGGAGGTAAGCCAAGCAGCGCATTTGGGGCACTGAGTGGAGTGGTCCGCAAGGCTCCAGTGATCCTCAAACCGCTAAGCGTTGGGTCTTATTGGAAAAAGGTAGGCCGAATAATAAAACGAAACAGGGTAATGTCCTGCAGCAAACAAACACTGGAAGATTAGCAAAAAACTTTTCCGCGCTGAAGGTTTGCAGAAAATAGCAGGAGATGTCTCTACTTACGTACACCAGCACTGTATTCCATCACCTGATTTAAGCTCCCTAATTGTACGCGATTTTCCTACAATGGAGGTAATGATTGAATTTCGGCAGCAATGATCACCCATACGCAAGGTCTTTTAAGTGGTGATATGGCGTAAGTGACGGAGGATTCTGAAAATTACAAAGTTAAGACATAAGTTTAGGGAAATCAATTAAAAATCAAATTTTTCAACATTTGAAATATTTTTAAAACCGTTTTAAATTAGTTAATACCTAAGGTTTTCGAGTGTTCCAAGTGGTAAACTCCTAATTGGTTTATTATATATATAATTTACAAATAAAACTTTAACTCGAAGTAAGTTTGCGTAAGAATAGATTACTCAAGAGTGGACTGGACTGGACTATGCTAAAGAGAGGATTTGGCACTGAGGTCCAAACCTGCTCTGTTGTACTATACCCCCAAGTGGGGCACACCCGAGAGCGAGAATGAGGTGAGACGAGACAGAGGGTAGCCGTTCCCTTTAGCCACGACAGTGAAGAGGACAGGGTCCTCACACCTAACCAGTTGGAATCTGCCCGGCACCAGTACAACGGCATCCCACCCTACTTGGACCGGCAACTGCCCCACCAGACCAGGTTTGGAGACCACAGACCGTTCTCCCTGAGGAGGAAGTTATACCAAAAGAATATCATCCTGCAATGCAACATCAAGACACCCCGACACTTCCACCCTGAGTCCACCAGATGGCAGGTGATGTGAAATGATAATGGAGATGAAATGGAGGGACAGAAGATTCGGGTGATGTAATTAATCAACCTAACATTCGCCTAATGACCCAGGAAAAGCTGTCAGGTATTCCGGCCACAGGAATCGAACCCAGACCTTCACAGATGAAAGCGCCGCAGATGAAACCGCCTAAGTCGTCCCGCTCGGTTACTCAAGTGTGACTAGAGAAAGGCATGGGTACTTTATACAACAGATTTACTTCGTTTCGTTGTATTTCGATTTATTTCGTACACATGCAACAACAACCAATAAACACCATATTATCAACTGAGGCATAACTCTTAGGCTAGAAATAAAAGCAGCAGCATTTCATGCACGTGTAAAATACATCATGTCTGTTATGAGAGCCAGAATAACGTATCGCTAAACTACTCTGAGGCATATGTGTTTATGTACATCCAATTACTTATTTGATTTTTATTAGGAACTGGAACAGCATTAAATATTAGATTATATTTATTGTGCATATTTCAAAATTTTACAATTTAGAATCTTTGTTGCATTTATTTGTCTTTGCCTTGTTGCTACCTTGGCTTACATGTCACCCTGATATTCTGCTCTGCCAGGTAGCTCTTAAGCTCCATACCTCCTTGTTACTTAATTAGTCCCATTCTTACCCATCATCTTTCTTTCTTGATTCTTTACATTTTTGACCCAGTTTTCTTTTACTTTCTGCAAGAACTCACCGATACTTCTTACCTTCTTGATCTCCCTGCCCGTTAACAGTTTTATAGCTAACTATCCTCTTCTCTACTTTCTCCCATTTTTCCTCACAAACCTTTTTTCTCCACATTGCGACCTCCTCGCATTGTGTTACGTAGTTTTCTATGCTTTCTTTTCCTCCACACAATTCACAAATTCCCATTTCCCTATCTCTTATCCCTCGTAGAAATATTGTCCCTGTTCTCTTCCAAGCTAACCCTTTTCTATCTTACCTATTGCAGTAATCTCCATATGCTTCTCGTCCCAATTTTTTTATATGCTTGTGAAGTTGTAATGATTTCATATTTTCCAGACTTCCCCATATTTCCTGTCTTTCTATATCTTCTGTTCTGCATTTTACCAATTTACTCACATATCTTGTATTCCTTTCCTCTATTCTCCATATATCTCCCATTCCTACTGTTTCCATAATTCCTCCTATCTCTGCCCACCAACTATTTGAATTCGCTAATTCTTTTTGACCTTTCATTCATATTTTCATAATTTCCCCTTCTTCTTTGGCCAAACACCTATACCAAAATTGTATTATTCTTTCCATTATTATTCCCTTTCTTCTTGTCTTTCCTAATTCTACTTTTGGTCCACCGTTTTGTTTACCTCTGTAGCCCCCCCCCCCATATCTCCACTGCATACAACATTTCGGATTCAACTAGTGTTTCATACATTCTTTCTAACCACTTGGTTGTCACTTCTAGCTTATATTTGCATATTCTTATCCCATTCATTGCCCTTCCTTTTGTTTCCATTTTTATTCTGTGTGCTCCCCACTTTCCGTTGTTATTCAACCTTACTCCTAAGTATTCAAATTCATTGACCACTTCTACCCTTTTGCCATTTAGTACCCACTTTTCATCTTTTTTATAGTTTAACTCCCTTTTTGAAGACTCATAACTTTCGACTTATTTATGTTTATTTTTATTCCCCACTCTTAACAGAATTTCTGGATTTCATTTATTGCCTTCTGCAATCCTACTACCGTTATAGATCTTACCATTAAGTCATCCGCACATAGCAGTCCAGGAATTTCTTTGTTTGCTGGAACAGAATTATAAGTATTTATTGGAGTATAAACTAGCGGATATTTCTACAATAACTAATATAGCAGTATACACTCACAAACACAGTTTGCTTTAAACCAATTAACTCAATGTAATTTTTCCCCTTTTTTCCCCTCCGTTAATGCCCAAAGGATGTCTGATCCAGCGTTACGTAACAAAACCAAGAAGGTATCGAGATGCAATATATTTTGGGTTCATCTTTGCTACGCCAAATCCACTCTCATCATCGCCTGATAGACTTGAGGCTACAATTTCTCGTTAGGAGTTTGCAGCCGCCTGATTTGACACGAGCAAATCGTTTCGCGTTTCTATGGTAACAACCGAAGGAACAGCTGTCTGGATCCATGTTCATTCACGGCCATTGAGCTTCTCACTTTAGTTTCCAATACGCATTTTTTCAGCATCGTCGATTTTTCCGTCTGAATGGATCTGTCATACCACATCGATAAAGTGCCGAAGGTTTTCAATAGGAAAGGCAATTCCAAGCTTTTCGAAATATATAGTCTAGCTACTTTTACGCCAATAGAGGACTTTATTGCGAAATATAATTATTATTTAAAAATTATTTTAAAATGAAACCATTCTGGTATATTCCTACTCTTGTGTTAATGACTATCTTTATTTATTACTCTTGTTGAAGCAGAATAAAATCTAACTAATGTGATAAAATTCTAGCTTTGAAGTAAGAGCAAAGAGCTCTTAATTTAAAAAAATAAGTATATATAGGACTTCTTACACATCTTGTATATAGGACATCTGCCACACGTGCATAATCCTGTCGTACCTTTGCATTAGCTCAATCTTAATTAAATTAATTGTTCTTTCACACTAGCCGTGTGCAAGACCCACTATGAAGGGGTAGAGCGAGACTGAAAAATTCAATGCCATAGCCGGAATTTGAACCACGCAACTTCTAGTTTCCATCCAGCCGCTCTAACCATTTGAGCTACTATGGCCAACATACCGACATGACATTAAATTCTCCGATGTACGACACGAATCAGTTGGAGAATTTAATGTCATGTCGGCATGTTGGCCATAGTAGCTCAAATGGTTAGAGCGGCTGGTTGGAAACCAGAAGATCCGTGGTTCAAATCCCGGCTATGACACTGAATTTTTCAGTCTGGCTCTACCGCTTCAATTTTAATTGCTAGAGGACTTAAGCATTTTGAGAAAAAAAATGTATTTCACCAATAAAAAACCAGCCGTACTTGGATGAACAGGTAGGTTAACCTCCCAAAAAGTACCTCTAAGTAATGCTGAATGCAGGAAGCCTTGCTCTAATGACCAACCTATAATAGAAGCACTTTTGAAGAAAACGTTGCACACATCTGACGCCGATTAAGAATCACACGTCTTCTATTCTCGTGTGTTTTTATCGCCAAATGTTAACACAATCTTTATAACTCAGATATTTCTTTCGCATAAGACCTTCACAGACTTTGAGAAAGACTTAAGCTCTCATTGTATGCACCACAGCACTTTATTTAATAAACCTGTTGTAGAAATACGATCAGTTATCAATGATTTCTCCCCAAAAGAAAGAAATTAATTTCTGCAAGTTACTTGTGAACTTCTTGGAGTAATGAATTGCATATGCATTTTGTGTGGACATGTACTGTTGTATCACGCATAAGTATGCACTGATCCATGTTAGAGTAACATAATAGTAACATGCAGCAAATCCTATCGTTAATTTACTGGCTCAGTTATCTGCAATTTTGTTTGCGTTGATTACTTCCTTAGGAGTTATTACAAATTATTGCTATAGCTTGCCTGAAGCAGCAGGGTTTAATTAGAGCAAGTTGAGTGTAGATATCGAAATGTATTAACAAATTTGGATATGTAGAGCATTCACGTGGTGTAATGCTGTGCCTCTGGTCAAACTATACTCTTAATACAGCAATTTTTGATGGGCCCAATGTATTTTATGCCCAGTGATCTATTTTAATGAACAAACATTTTGATATGAAGCACAAGTAACCCTTATGAGTTGGCTGAAATATGCTCAAGTACTATTGTCTCTTTGATCTCCTTGATTATTAGCTTAAAACCAGTTACGGATGACTTAAATGTTCCACTAAAAAGTTTAAAGCAAACTGTTGCATTCCGCTCCTTCACGAAGAATCGTTGTTTATATGTTCTTACGAGCAAATTCGGAAATACAAGCTAATGACTTACGAGAAAAATTTCTTTCTTTCTGTATGCTCATATGCAAGGTCCCTTACAGCGTACTTTAGCAAGATGCAAGTTAAAAATTCAGGCAGCTCAGATTGCGCAGCCTAGTAGGATAATTCTTGAGTAACTACAGTCTATACTGTTGTTTTTGAATTCAATTTATGTAAACTTTTAAGTCTCTCTCTTTATCTCTTTATCACACCAAGGACAAAAATATGAAATAAGTGAACCTAAGTATAGCCACGGAAAATCAATCACGCTTTCTCCATAGCAATGCATAAGGCGTTTGTAATATTGCATACAGTAGTATCCAATTTTCCAAATGATACTCTGAAACGTGTGTACAAAATATCATAATAACGAGGCATAGACATAAAAAGCCTTTAGTGATTTGGCTTTAAATTTCTAGGCACAAACTTTTACACTTTAAACAACAGAAAACAAGAGGCAATATCAGGGAAGTAAAAACCTCTTTGAACGCTGGATGCAAAAAGGGTGGCGGCGATTTGTTGTCTAAAACGTCCATTGCCTATAGTCCACTGATAGGTAAACTTTATATAATCCACTGGCTAAAACATCGTGTGTCTATGAATATACTAATGAATTTATATTGGGTTTGTTATGACAGGAGTTAATCATTGTTTCATTACAACTGCAAATATATTGTTGCTATCTAGACCCTCAATCATATTACGTTTTGTTATTTTTTCATTTAAACTGTTTTATAAAATGTACTATTGAGGAGAAGTGAAGTAGAACGGTAATCAAATTTACTAAACCTGTTAACAGATTTGCCTTGTTATTCTTAAGAATTTACATAGTGACAAGTACACGTAAATATGATAAAATGAAACTTACATCATTGAGTTAATAGAAATCTATGATTAATTACAATTTCGTATACTTATACATCATATTTGTAACTTACGCTTGACTTAAACAGTAAATATTACTGAATCATATGAAACGATTGTTGACTTTATAATTCCTTACCTAATTCCAAACAAAACAAGGAATTAGAAATGAAAATCTTGCTGAGTAAGTTAATGAATAGCAAGATACTTCTTTGGAAAAATAAAAACTAAATAGTTTGGCTGTATAAAAAGATGACGACTGTTAAAATTTTCTTGAAAAAAATAAAGCCTGAATGGTCATGAGTAAGGCGTGGACTCCTATGACTTGTCATACGAGTATATTGTATCTTAAAAGTTATATTTCTCACTTTTTAGATCTCTGGTCATATTTATGGTTATTTCCATGATAAAGTCAAATTTTGATCATATTTTGGGGATTAATATAGTGTAATCAGAAGCTGGTTAGAAATAAAATGAACCAAAATTATATCTGTATAAAGGTCTGTGTTTGCTTGTTTTTCGAACGTTCCTTTAGCATGTAGCAAACGTTCGTGCAGGACAGTGGGGTCAAACTTGAATGTTTGAATCTAATTCTTCCCTGTTTATCTGGTGACAGGTATAATGCATTGTTCCCTCCATTTTGCAACCCCCATCTCCACTAACTTTCTCAAAGTTTCATGTACATTCAATTGAGACCTCAGTCAGTTTTTATGTCACCATGCCTAAAACTACGTGTACTGAAAGTGTAAAGTTAAGTAATTTTGTTCCACAGTTTGGAGAGAAGGCTTCTAGTACTGATGTGTTATTTTGTATTATAAATATTGTGAAGTGAAAGTATCCGTTAAAACCCGATTTAATGTACAACATATTGAAACCGGCTGATGTTTGAGGCAATTTCTTCTTCGACTGCAGCTTCTACGGCAGCCCGTTTAGAATTTTGTAGGGATCATTGCAAAATGAAGGTAACTTCAAGTATTCCCTTAAAAATTAAAGAGTATTATATTTTGGTCTTTGTTTTCAGAAATACATATATGCTACTATAACATCATGTGATGTGGAACGCAGTTTCTCCAGATATAAAAATATTTTGTCCGACAAGAGAAGAAGCTTCCAGTTCGATTACCTAAAACTGAACATTTTTATACTCAATTTAAATTTGCTGGTGATGAAAACCAGTCCCCAGATATGAATATTTTATTATTCTTAATTATTCTTTATTTAATTGCAGCGCTTCCCCCTTCGCTTATTAATTTTGCCACAACCTAGGGCATTTGTAAATTTTATCGATTGTTTTTGTGGTTGTTGATGTTTGATAGGTTGATTTATTAGTGCTGGGATTTCTCTCTGGTAGTGTCCACAGTTGGTCATCTTCTATTATTTAGGTAAAGCATATCGGAGATTGAAATTTCAGGGCAATGCGAGGTGAGATAATATCTACAAGTAAATTGTAGAATAATTGCACTCTATTCGAATATTTACACCACTGATTACAGTGTCCCCTATGAAAATGTTTCCACTATTCAGACACCTTGATTCCGTGTTCACACGCTCACACACCTTGAATTTCGTACTTGGACTGTCCCTAATGCCTTGTCTGCCTGCCTTTTACCTGCATGTAGGTAAGGGATGGGTGCAATGAACCTCTCTAAGCCTTCATCACGTTATCTTTTGAAAAGTCTAAGGAGCATTCTTTTCAGGAAGTGGAAACATACATTCGTTGGAACATTTTTCAACTCATATGTTACAGTATTTTATTTTCACATATTACATTTACATAAATTCCCCTCGTCTTTATAAATTATTATTTATATTACACATATATCTTCAATGAGGTACATACTTATAAATAATTCCTCACAAGTTATAACTATTCTTCTGTAATTATTCTGATTATTAACTATTATTCTCTCTAAAGGACCTTTTAAACTTACAGGTCCCATAAACTTCTCAATTTAGAGGAGGAAAAGATTTTTTTCTTCACAAATGATTAAAATTCTCCATTCATGAACAATTATTAATTGTTAATTTAATTTTGCTTCTGAATTAATATACCTAATATGATTAATAAATTCATTAAGCCATAAAGGTCTTTTAGGTCATATTTAAGCCACTTTTTAGGTCATAAATGCTTACCTATTTTTCATTTTATAAATATAAAATTTGAAAATAATATTAAATTAAAATTTTATAAATAAAATTAATAAATGTATTTTTAGGTTAAAATGCTACTTTTTAAGTCATAAGTGCTTGCATATTTTCCATTTTATGTCATAGAAACGGCTACTTAGTCATGAATACATTGCATAATACATTTCACCTTTGTACTTGGATGTGCAAATAGCATTTAACTCACTTAGAGCGAAAGCGTAAGCCAAGTAATACCGCAAATAGCTATTTATAAAGACAATGAATTTCAGGTTAAGCTGATAATGTAAGCCTTGTTGCTACATATTATGGAGATAAGCCAGTCTACCTTATCCTCAGCGTAATCTTAATTGCTTTCATGGATCCTTTCTGCTACAAGAGACACGGCTCTGGAATTCATCGATGTAGTTTTAATCTACCGTAATTGCAATTTCGTAGAAAGGCAATTTCAAATTCTTCTTGGGTTACCGGATACCACACAATTTTCTGTCCCCTTGCCAGTGTATACATTTCCGTGGCGGTCAGTTAATTAGAGAAACAGAGAAGATGAATTCTGAGAGGATGTAGAATGTAATTACACTACCTCGCCGCAACGAACCACAATATCTCATTGCGAATACTCACTTTAAGATAATTGAGCTGCTCATTATTTTCTTAAATTACCGCGCACCAACAAACAAACCTGATCACTAGATAACAAAGAGGCGATAAGGTGAAGCTAGCGAGAATTTGAACTACCGTTTCCTCCCCTTTTCTCTGACACCATACACTAAAACAGTATCAAGCATCAAGGTGTCGAAACAAGTTGTGTTGGACAATCTATAATTGATCAAAATGAACTCTGTGATACGAAGTCTCGCCGACTAAGCGCGAGACATGTTAGCCGATATTTCAGTGCTCAGAAATACAAATTTGCAGAAATTTACAATCAACCAAACATAGAGATGCTGAAATAGAAATGAATGAAAGAAATGTGAGAAAGTGGTGTGACATGTGCAACAAATAGAGAGCAAACGAGCATGATCAAACTCAATTTGGACGTCTGTAGTTCATCAGGGGTAGTTTCAGAAGTCGTGCGAAACAAAATTTGTGCAAGACAAAAACATAAACCTAGAGTTAAAACATCCCTTAACAAAGATTTATCGTTAATTTTCTTGTTCTAACGTCTTTTCTTAAAGGATATTATTATCCCCCGATTACCTACAACACGGAAATTTTAAAGCTCTTGGACAGATATAACAAATAACGGAGATGATAAATAAATATAAATACAGTAAATTTAATTTTGTAACTAAACACATAAATCATGGAAATATCCCCATATCTTAATGGCATTGATGCGCTGAATCTAAAAGTTCCAGAGGGTGGCTCACGATATTCGCGACCCGAAAACTACTCTATCAGAAAATCGGAGAGTACAGCAATAGCAATCGCATTTTGTATCGTGGTGTTATTAGACGACAGAGAACCGTGTAAAATGTGTCAACTATGAAATAATACGTATAAGATATCTTAATGTGTGCCCTAGTAATACACTACGACCAAAAAGCAAGCAAAACGTGCTTGACCACTCGCATATTTTCTACAGAAATTTATGTTGTCTTGTTCAACGAAAGGGTAGAGCCAGAATTAAAAATTCAATGCCATAGCTGGGATTTGAACCACGGATCTTCTGGTCTCCGTCCAGCTGCTCTAAACCATTGAGCTACAATGGCCAACGTGCCAACATGACATTAAATTCCCCAATTGACTTGTGTTTTTCTCGGTAAACCACTAGGAGTTTTCATAAACACATGAGACGACTACCTTAATGGCAACTTACTATGCTGTAAGTACTTTAAGACCCGGGCTTTATGGTTCGGACCACTATTAGGTACAATTAATTGAAATTAATTGTACCTAGGTTGCCGCAAAATTAGTAAGCGACCGGGGAAATGCTGCATTTAAATAAAGAATGATTAATAAAAATAAAATATTCATATCTGGAGACTGGCTTTCATCAGCAGCAAACTTACATTGAATATAAAAATGTTCATTTTTAGGTATCAAACTGGAAGCTTCTTCTCTTGTCGAACAAAATGTTTTTATATCTGGAGAAACTACGTTCCACATCACATGAGGTTTTAGTAGCATATATGTATTTCTGAAAAGAAATACCTAAAGTTAATACTCTTTAATTTTTAAAGCAACATTTGAGGTTACCTTCATTTGCAATGATCCATACAAAATTCTAAACAGGCAACCGTAGAAGCTGCAGTCGAAGAAGCTGTCTCAAACAACTGTAGCTGCCTACTTTCGATGGAGGAAACTGTTATTAAACATTTCTGATGTTTAGAGGTTACAATATGTTGTACATTAAGTCGCTTTTTAACGGATACCTTCACTTCACAATATTTACAATACAAAATAACATGTCAGTACTAGAGACCTTCTCCCCAAACTGTGGAACAAAATTACTTAACTTTACACTTTTAGAACACGTAGATTTAGGCATGGTGACATCAAGCTGACTGAGGTCTCAATTGAAAGTACATGGAAATTTTAGAAAGCTATTGGAGATGGGGGTTGCAAAATGGAGGGAACAAAGCATTAAACCTGTCACCAGATAAACAGGGAAGAGTTAGATTGAAACATTCAAGTTTGACACAGCTGTCCTGCACGAACGTTTGCTACTTGCTAAAGGAACGTTCGAAAAACAAGCAAACACAGACCTTCATACACACATAATTTTGGTTCATTTTATTTCTAACCAACTTCTTATTACACTATAATAGTCCCCCAAATATGATAAAAATATTATTTTATCATGAAAATAAGCATAAATATGACCATAGATCTAGAATGTGAGAAATATTACTTTTAAGATACAAGATACTCGTATGACAAGTCATAGGAGTCCACGCCTTATTCATGACCTTTCAGGCTTTGGTTTTTCAAGAAGGTTTTAACAATAGTCGTCTTTTTATACATCCAAACTCTAATTATTCTTTTTTCAAAATATCTTGCTAGAATTATAGTCGCTAACTTACTCAGCAAGATTTTCATTTGTAATTCCTTGTTTTGTTTGGAATTTCGTTTCATATGATTCAGTAATATTTACGGTTAAATTCAAGCATAAGTTTCAAATATGATGCAAAGTATACGAAATTGTAATCAACCATAGATTTCTACTGACTCAATGATATCAGTTTCATTTTATCGCAGTTATGTGTACTTGTCGCTATGTAAATTCTTAAGAATAACAAGGCAAATCTGTTAACAGGTTTAATAAATTTAATTATTGTTGGACTTCAATTCTCCACAATAGTACGTTTTATAAATAAATTTAAAGAAAAAGAAAACGTAATATGATTGAGGGTCTAGATAGGCGAAAATATATTTTCAGTTGTAATGAAATGATGATTAACTCCTGTCATAACACACCCAATATCTGGTAAATTCATTATAATCATAAGACGCATGGTGTTTTAGCGGTCGGTCGAAGGAGGTCAGTCACAGTGGTGACGGTCGACGGTACGGCAGTGGCACCAAAGGTCAATCAGTCAGGAGGTGTCACAGTGGTGACGGTGGACGGTACGGCAGTGGCGCCGAGGGAAGTCAGTCACGGAGGTGATGGTCGACGGGACAGCGACATGTTAATGCAGTAACCAAGGCACAGCGATACGCTGATATGCTATCTGCCTGGTTCATCACTTGGAGCCTGAAGATAAATGCAACTAAATCTCAGGCAGTCACATTCACCCGCCACACTCTATAAGATGTACCCAACCTCCGCTGGCTGGAGAAGAAGTGCAATTGTCCACGGAGGCTACATACCTCGGAGTAATCCTGGATTGGCGTCTGACGTGAAAATAGCACTGTGGCAAAAAAAGTGTCCAGAAGGATGGCCATGCTGTATCCTATGTATAATAGGAAATTGACAATGAGCCTGCACAACAAATTGTTCATATACAAGAATAAAGGATGGGTAAGTAATTTACGAAATAATTTGGAAAATAATGGTATGGGTGATATTTGGAGAAAGAGAGAAACTAATTATAAAGGTTTTTGGAAAGGGGCTAGAATAAGATTTGAAGACATGGAGATCCAGAAACTGTTTAGTCAAATAGCAGAGAAGAGATCACTTGTTTTCTATATTCAATTGAAAAATAGTTGGGGGAGGGAGAGGTATATAGATAGCACTAACAGTGAAGAAAGAAAGGGGTTAGCATGGTTAAGAGCAGGGATATGGAGATTAAGAGGTCAAAGAAATGGATACCCACAAGACGAGTGCCCATTGTGTGGAGATAAAGAGGATATAAAACATATATTGTTTGATTGTAAGGAAACAGAGATGTGGAGGAAAGAATGTCAAATACCAAAAATGAATAGGAGAATCAGCTTAATCAAGGTTTTAAGTAAAAATTATAATAACATAGGTCAGTTTTTAAGTAAGGTTAAAAACAAGTGGGTGTGGACTGTAAAAAGAGAGAAGGAATAATAAGTGACTATTATGTAATAATACATATTGTAACATGTCTGTAAATATACTTAATGGACTGTCCTGTGTAGCAGTGGCCTGGGCCAAAACAGAGGGCAGTCCAAAAATTGTAAAAGCTTAGTACCTCAATAAATATTACATATTACATATATTACATATATACAAGCAAATACTCCGCCCTGCACTAACCTATGCTTGCATCGTCTGTGGAGCTGTAGCAAAATCCCATCTCCACAAAATTCCCAAGTTCTTCAAAACCGCTAGCTTCGGATAGTAACAGCTTCCGATTGGTATATCCCTAATGATAATATCCATGCAGACGTCTCCTTCCCAAAAATCACAGACTACATCCTTACCCTATCCCACGGCTTTTATAACAAGCTCCCTTCTAGCTTCAACCGCTTCCGCGGTCTGGGGGAATATGACCTCGACCCCGGTGAAACCTACAAGCGACCCAGATTAGTGCTAGCACCAACATAGGACCCTAAAGGCCATATCTGAGCTATCCAATACACTTCTAATCACTGAAAACTAATTAAACAACCATTACATTACCTATTCACCACCATCTACCCAACTTCATATCATTAAACTCACCACCATGACAGTAAGGGACAAGCTCCCGAAATGGCAAAATGTCGAAGGCCATTCCTCTGAGGAGGAGGTTCAACCTTCAACAACACCTCTGTGCTGTGCGACGGGGCAGTACGGTCCAGTACTGGCAACGCAGCCCGATCACAGCTACGAATTGGAAGCGACAGTCTACGAGGAAAGACATATTACAGGGTCAAAGCTACGTCGAAGGAGGCTTTGCGGTAGGGAAGTTCCAGGCATTAACGTGTCTAGTGCTTCAGCTCATGTTATTCAGTTTCAGGGTGAGAGAGTTTCAACTTGTTTGTTTCAGATATTTGCTTGAGTTTTACTCACATTTATTTAAGAAAAATTTTGGACTAAGTTCAAAGGCAATTGCAGAATAATTTTCCTGGTTTGTTTATAAAGAAATCACTTAGACCCCATTTGATTTTTGCCATAGTTGAATGCGTCTTGCGGGGTACAGCATTGTTGTATGCCAGGATCCTATGCAAGCTGTTTCCCCCGGACCAAGATTACATGGTAGTGGCGTGAAGTCAAAAGAGGTGTTTTCCTCTGAATGTGTATATTGATGGGTTACTTCATGTTGGGTAAACATTCTAAAATTTTGAATCAGGTGTGGCTTTACTCAATTTTAATGTATTTTGGGCATTTATATTTATATATTTGTAAAGAATTATTACTATTATCACTTCCGGGTCAATTAACAACACCCTTTTCATAATTGTTTAAATCTTTGTCCTTGTTGTAATGGACGTGGTGATATTAAAATTTTTATATGTTCTTGCCACTTCCCAAATCTGGTGTATCCTTACTTGAAATTACTTTATTAACGTTTCCCTTTAGCTTTTATAAAAATATTTCAAAATTTTCCCTAACACATTTTTTCCAACTTTTTCGCTCTTTGAGGGTTTCCGAATTATTTATAATGATATTTAACTCGTCACCTTTTTTCCAGTACATTGTTGCTTCCTAATACTCTTACTGGCGGCGTCATTCTGACTAACTAGACCACTTACTTCTCATCTAGGTGGCCTGAGTTCGATCCAAGAGGCCAGCATATGAAATGTGTTGGGAACAAAGTGTCGTCTAGGTGACTTTTCTCCGGGTTCTTCCGTTCTCCCACCGTTATTTGCACCAACTGCTCCACCACCCCTTTTCTTGCATCCAATGCACAAGCATCTCTTATCATCATCCATTTCTTCACCCTCATATCTGTATAGAGGATCATCCCCTACCTGGAAATTCTCTTGGGTCCAGAATTCTTCGGCAGTGGTCTGACCCTAGGCACGCACTTGAAAGTCCTGTGGTTATACGTCCTCTATACGAGAAGGTCCAAATACAACTGGAAGGAAAACATCACTTTTGCTGTTATATTGAAGCTTTCTTGTTTGAAGAAAACAGGGATAAATGACGTATTTGATTAAATAAAGATCATATCTCATTATTTTTCTTATCTCTAAATAAGAAAACATTTTAAATGCTTAGTTTGGTTTGACAAATCATCATGTCATCGATTTAATCAGCACATCCAAAAGTTTGTGTGTGGAAAATTATAAAGGAAAAAATCAGTGAGCTCCATTTGGATAGACACACGACCATGCAGAAAATGGAATGCATGACATATGGATAGTCACTGATGGATTACAGAAAAAGGATACATTTCATGGATTACGAAAACTATGACATATGCAACAATGTAACCCAACTGTCACATGGTAAAATGGAAGACAAATGGGATCGCGCAATACACGAGGTATCATTCATTTATCCACCAATGATACATGAAAGATCTGCATTTGAAAAATCTTCATGCTTTTTTAGATACACTGGCAATCAGTTACTTTACCTTAAGTTACTGCACGTACTGCAGAAAAAAAATGGTTTCTTCTTGAAGAATTCAAAGAAAATATTTATATTAAGATAAATGCCTTGTTAAATAGTATTTCCAATTGAATTCCGTTACCATGATATATAGCGGAAAGAACGCTGAAAGACTTTGTCACAGAAGATTCATGAAAGTTTTTAAACTTTAAGATGTTTGTTCCTTACATACTTCCTAATCTTTTCCCCAAAATTTTGCTAACATTTCTTCCCGTGTGCAGATCGATGATGAACTATAAAATATGACTTTTAAACTGCGTATCATCATTGGCTCTTAAAATCCACAGTATAAGAAAGTGCGGGGCTGGACCCGTAGCTTAGTCGGTAAGCACCTGCCTGCCGTGCTAGGGCTTCCAGGTTCGATTCCCGGCGGTGGAGGTGGGGAGTTTTCTCCCCGAAGATAATTGCCCATCTTCCCCAGAGTGAGTGAGTGAGTGAGTGAGTGAGTGAGTGAGTGAGTGAGTGAGTGAGTGAGTGAGTGAGTGAGTGAGTGAGTGAGTGAGTGAGTGAGTGAGTGAGTGAGTGAGTGAGTGAGTGAGTGAGTGAGTGAGTGAGTGAATAGCATATGATACTACAAGGTTCTTGGGGATTGTTGTTGTAATTTACGTCCTGCAACGTTAAATCATATCGGACGATGAATGAATTGGGTGAAATGATGCTCAAGTGAATCCAGGGTCCAAGGAGCTTAGAGTTACCCGAAATTCGTTTTGTAGGATAAGGGAAAACTCCGGAATTAACCTTATCCAGATAACTCACCCTGACCGAAATTCGAACTCGGGACCTCTTGAACCTGAGGCAGACATGCTGCCATCTACGCTACCGAAGCGGGTGGTTCTTGGGGAGACTTAGCACATCGAGCAATAAAATCTCTTGCGCCTATGTCCCTGAACTGATGCCCCTCGCAAGGAAGGGGTGAGTTGGAAGATAATGAGGATGCCATACTGAAGAAAGAGAACAACAAAAGAGAGGTTCCTCAGGGGCTTCCACACCTGTGGATTTACACATATTTTGGGGAGCTCGGGATTTAGAAATCTCCTCCGAACCAAAAGACGAGATTTACAGAGAATGATGCAACTTCCCTGTAACCCTTAAACTTGGAACCCTGAAAGAGTCAACAGCGATCAAATATGAAATAAAGTGAAAATTGAGGTGAAGTGGGGTGACAGGAGATTTGGGGATGTAATTATCCTTTCAAGGATTCACTTAGTGTCCCGGAGAAAATCCGAAAAACCCATCGCTAAGTTCGGCCACGAGAATTGACCCCAACCTCCCAGATGCTGGCCACAGACGTTATGGCCTGAAACATCCCGCTCATAGCACAGATTGATTTCTCTTTGATCTCCTTTTTTGGAACCGAGGCATATTAAAGGGATGGAGCGTGAGAGCTATGTTACCTTTAAAGGCACCCCTTTAGACCTGTACGTAGTCCAAGCGGCACAATGTCCTTTTTGGGCCATCTTGCATGACGGCATAAAAGAACTACCCATTTTCTTATCATCAAACAATTGAATTAAACAATGTTGCAAAAATTTAGAATGGTTTCAGGATTATATTCTCTGCAGAGGTTTCATCCAAGTCGCATTTAAAATTGAAATTCTATACATTCTTACATTTTTAAAGTTATTTATTAAATTTATTTATTTAGTTGCTTTGTAGCCCGTAGATAAAAATTAATAATACTAATACTCTGATTAATATGCTGCAGTGAACATTTAAGTATAAATGTAATACGATACAATACTTTCAATAAAATGTATGGTAAATAGAAATGTTAATTATTACGAATAATATAATATAAATATTCTGTTATAATGTTTTATAATGAATAAAATATTTACATATTATTATGTCTCAAGGATATGAAGTACTGTACAATTTTCAACTGCTAGTTGGTGAATAGAGGCTTTATTATATTCTGACATTTTCTAAATCTGATGATAAATGTGAGGTTAGAAATTCTTGAATTGTTGATAGATGTGATGTTAGGAACGAAATAATGTAAGGGATAAGTATTTGAAAAACATTAGTGAATAGAGAATATGTTGTGGAACATAAAATATGTTATTTCAGACGTTGGTTTTGTCTTTCACGAATAGCTTGTGAATAACTCATTTATGTGATGAGTTTCCCGCAAATGTTGATTGTTTGAATCCAATCTGGATTCACTGAATGTGCTGGTTGATTCAGATGAAGAAGGAAGCTAAGAACAGGAGGAGGAGCAGAAGCTGTAGTTGAGTGTTGCGTCGTGTCTGTCATCTAGGAGAGGTTTTAGATATCCTTCCTTTAATTGTAGATAGTGTTGACATCACCTGCAGTTGGTTAATTTTTTCTCGGTGCAGTTCACACACTTTGGAGGACTGGTTCTTGGTATACGCTATTTTGAGAAATGATGTGCTCCGAGATAGCGTACGCACGACAGGAGTAATTTGATAATAAATGATTCTTAATATATCCATAGTTTTGACGGCATATTTCAGGACTCTGGCATATTTCAGGACTCTGGCATATTTCAGGTCCTTCTGCATAGTTCAACTTTTAGACATTGTAGACTACTTTCCTGCATCATTATCTTCAAATTTTTTGCCTAAAGTTCGTGGTAACTTCTGTAAATCATAATGTAATTCCTATAATGCGCGTAGTATTTTCGCATCCTATTGGAGTAGGGAAAATCTCGTATGATTAAGGAAAACCTTTTACCTTCAGGATTCCTGCTTGTTTAATATGGTTAACTTAAGGCAAAAAAATGTCCGCCTCGGTAGCATACATGGTAGCATGTCTGCCTCATGTTCAAGAGGTCCCGAGTTCAAATCTCTGTCAGGGTTTACCTGGATAAGGTTTTGCCCGGATTTTCCCTTTCCTATACGATTAATGTTGGGTAATTCTAAACTCCATGGACCCTGGGCTCATTTGAGTATCTTTTCACCCATTCTATTCATCGTCCGATATGACTTAATGTTGAAGGACGTAAATTACACAGAAAAACTTAGGATTCAAAATATGTAGCTAAAGTTCTAAAATCATTTAAAGTTGTTGAGAATACCTTTATTACTGAACATCTTAATATCTGTATGAAATTTCTATTTTTCGTATAAGACGCTGAAAATTTTCATTTTTTTAATTAATTGGTGGCACTTTTGGTTTAGCCTAAAAGAATGCATTGACTTGGGTGTTTAATACATGATTTGGCCAAACACAAAGAGCAGCTATTTATCAGCATAAAGCAAAGTTGAGAGTAAAGAAGCAGAAAGAAAGACATCTTTTGAACCTTCAAGATGCACATTGATTATTCTTCTCAACACTTTCACTTGTTTTAGCTTTTCACTTGTTTTCCCTATGTTTTCACCTTCTTTCGTCTTTTAACGCCTTTTAGTCGGGTGAGTCTTTTAGAGCCGGGCCATTCCTAGAGTTTGTCTTTTTTCGGGAAACAATTATCATAAGAAAATTCTTAACAGTTAATTATTGTATCATCTTTCCGAACGAGAATGCATTTAAAACACAGTATGTTGTCAGAAGTGCAATTATTATTTTCGATTAAATACCAGTTATTCAAATTCAAATGAACGTGTCCTAGTAAAGCCATGTGTGATACTCCTGTTGCACATATCATTGTATGTTTCAATTATATTTAATTCAATTTATATTTACGTCGCTAATACCATTAACATACTTTATGTTAACAGCCTGATATTAAAAATTGTTACATTATGGGATCATATCGGTCAGAATGGCAAAGTAAAAAATATGTTGGATATGGCAGTACAGTCAATACAATATAGCTACTTAGTTTTGCCTGTACTTGTTATCCTTTCCACTTTCACCATATGTCTTCCTAATAATAACAGTTCACTATGCAACAAGTTCAATTTTTTCCTCCCCCCACTACTTGCACAGGTGAGCAACCTGGAAACAACTATTGACGAAACGTACTGCATCAGGGATCTGTGGGGGATATTGAACTTGCGGTCATATACACATGTTAAGTTTCCTTGAATATAAAATACAAAGATTTAAACAATTAATGAAAGGGTGTTGTTGATCGAACCTGATGTGATAATAGTAATAATTCTTTACACATATACAAATATAAATGCCCAAAAATACATTCAAAATTGAGTAAAGCCACGCCTGATTCAAAATTTTAGAATGTTTACCCAACTTGAAGTGACCCATCAATATACACATTCAGAGGAAAACGCCCCTTTTGACTTCACGCCACTCCCATTTAACTTTGGTCCGGGGGAAACAGCTTGGCATACAACAAAGATGTACCCCGCAAGACGCAATCAACTATGGCAAGAATCAAATGGGGTCTAAGAGATTTCTTTATAAACAAGCCAGGAAAATCATTCTGTAATTGCCTCTCAACTTAGTCCACAATTTTTCTTAAATAAATTTGAATAAAACTCAAGAAAATGTCTGAAACAAACAATTTGAAGCTCTCTCACCGTGAAACTGACTAATATGAGCTGAAGCACAAGACACGTCAAGGACTGAAACTTCCCTACCGCAAATGCCTCCTTCGACGTAGCTTTGACTCTGTAATATGCCTTTCCTCGTAGACTGTCGCATCCAATTCGTAGCTGTGATCGGGCTGCGTTGCCAGTACTGGACCGTACTGCCCCGTCGACCATCATCTCCGTGACTGATCTCCTTTGGCGCTACTACCGTAGCGTCCACCGTCACCATTGTGACTGACCTCCTGACTGATTGACCTGCGGTGCCACTACCGTACTGCCAAACGTCACTACTGTGACGACCTCCTCCGACCGACCGGCTGTAAGACCAACCGGCTGGCTGTATAAAGCCAAATGGTTTTTTGCTGCGTGCCCAGCCGCTCTTGGGCGGCAAGGAGACTACCAGCGTCACCGCACGCCGCATAATCGCGCGCTACTTAGGCGACTACGTCGTCAGGTCAGTGTCCGCCTACGAGAGCACGGAGTGTGTGTGTGCGTGTGTGTGTGTGTGTGTGTGTGTGTGTGTGTGTGTAGTGTAGTGTAGTGTTTAAAGCCCACTTTTACTACATACAGCACCGCAGGCGATGACACTGATGATACATGAGATGAAGTTAGAGCACCGGTGGAATGAGATGGCGGAAAACCGGAGATCCCGGAGAAAACCCGCCCCAGCACCGTGTTGTCCACCAAAAATCTCACTTTGCGATCGCCTGGGATTGAACCCGAGCCGCCTCGGTGAGAGCCAAGCGTTCTAACCACTGAGCTACGGCACGGCCATGAGAGCACGGAGTGCAAGCGCGGGAGAACACAATGGCCAGGTTGCGTGTAGAGGATGGCGACATGTGGAGGACTGCAAAGACTCTCGAAATCGCCGAGGTCAATATAACTCCCCACTGCAGGGCACACGGGGTCTGGCCTATGATCCTAAATCCAAGGCAGATGTGTTTGCAGATTACCTTGAGCGTACTATTTGCCCAAGAGAAGACCCTCAGGACGGCATCTTTTTGGAACGTGTCCGAAGGGTGGTGCGTCGACTTCCCATTGTCCATGCTAGTGAAGCCCAAGGCGCTCTCCAGTGTCTCAAACCTAAAAAGGCTTACCCCCCCCTCATGCCCCACCATTTTCCTTTCAACGCCGTGTTGAAAGTCTTCAATATGTGTCTAACTCTCGGTTACTTTCCGCGAGAGTAGAGAGAGGCCAGAGTGATCTGCATATTAAAACATGGGAAGGACACGGTACATCATTCAAACTACCGTTCCATAACTCTCCTTTCTACCCTCTCGAAAGTTTTCGAGAGGATAATACTCACCCGCTTGTCCCCAGTTTTGGGTGACATTCAAGCCGTACCTGCCCAAAGCGCCACACCCCCGCAGACTGTCCAAAATTCAAATTCAGATGTCGAAGGATAGAATGGGTAAGCTCTATCAAATACCTGGGAGTTGAGTTAGACAGGAGTTTCACTTTTCGCTGACACATTAGGGAACTCTCAGCGAGAGTTCAGGGAGCTATTACTTCCTTGTAGGATATGCTGGGTTCTCGATCGATGTCCGCTTGAAGTTATATTTCTTTCGAGCACTCATATTTCGGTTGATGCTATATGCCTTCGAGGTCTGGGGCATGACCGCATATTCCTGGCTGGCATATCTTCAACGCGCTCAGAATAGAGGACTTAGGTATATCTATTCGGTAGGCTGATTCTTCCCAATAAGGTTCCTTCATGAAGCCTCATCGCTTCTATACGTGGAGGATGAAACTAGAAGCCGGGCTACAAAATTATATGTCAATTTACCATCGCATAGAAGTGTCCTGGTTAGGGCTCTTGGTGATCATGATCCAACCAGATGTCGTCGCCGACTAGTTCGGGTCCCCAGCATGGCTTGCGGGCATGCGAGGTACCCACGGATCAAATCCAGCAGCAGCAAAAGCTGAGCTCCCATAATCGAACCAACAGTTGTTTGGCCACGAAATTATCCAAAATAAATTAAATTAAATCAAATCAAATCTACTACATCGCCAGGGTGCATCAGGAAACCATCTTGTCCTGCTTAGAGGAGTAATATTCTACCTCGTCTTAACACCACTGTAATACAAATAAACTCATCCTTAACTATCCTAAGAAAAGAAAATCCTACCTGCTGTTAAACCCAATCCTGGGTGGGCACGCAGCAACAATCTTCGGGCTAATCACAGCCTGTCAGTACCTGACGTGACGTGACGTGGCATGCGTGCCCACCCGTTAATCCTTTCAGTCCTCACGTAGCCAAATGGCAACATGATATTGTAGGGTTTTGTTAGGTTAATTATGTGGATTATCTTGAGTTTATTACAGTAGTCGTTAGTACAAATGTCCTTCCGTCCGTCTGTTACGTAATAGGCTGTTCCAAGTATTGTTTGCTCCCTTGGCCCCACTCATGTAAATAACAATAAATAAATTAATGGAACAGCCCTTGTGGAATTTGTAAATAAGGTATTGTTTATTTGTACGTGAAGTATTGAGTTATTGGCACGTCGCCCAGCTTGTTATTTGTGTATGAAGAGTTGTAGGTTGGGGTGTGTGAGCGGTTGTTGGAATAGCGTGAAAAGCGATGTGGTGTGTGTGACTAAGGGTGGTGGTGTGTGGACAACCGAGGAGATGGACGACGCTGGACACTGTAAAAGTTTATTAAGGAAGTACAATAAATATAAATAGTGATTGTGAAAGTGTCTTTAATACTGTTCTGTATTGTACATTAAGCCTCTGAGTGAAACCCCCGAGTAATGTGTTCTCGTTCGCCAGCTCAAAAATGGTAACAGTTTTTGATGTGAATGCAATACATTTTTCAGCATTCAGTAAAAATTAAGATCCCGTATAGTGCCTGGCAGCGAGGAATATTACAATATTAAATATGGCTTTCTCTAGATAGTTGCCATCTCAGAACATTTTCCTGCAGTTGCCACCACACACACGACTGAGACCTTCGGTCTCAAGCCAGAGTGGCCACGGGTTTTGTAAGGAAGGATAATATGCGGCAGAAGATGAGGTTGGAGTTATATATAAGCCATCTGAAGTATTATTTTATGTGCCTAGAAGCAGTCTCGGGTGTTTGTAGCGCTCTCCAGGATCAATGTCGTACTCACCTAGACCGCGGATGATGGAGTTGAAGTTGTGGGAGAGGTTTTGACTGCAGTTGCCAATTGTCTACAATGCATTTAGTTGGTAAATACACCATCAGATGGCAGCAGAAAGCTGTGAACAGGATGTCATCTCATTTGACTTACATAGTAGTACATGTACAACCAGAGATAGTGAAAGAGCTACTACGTATAACACCTTAGCTGTGAATATAATTGCATGTACACACTTAAGTAGTGGTTTTTAACATAGTAGACGCATAGAGATGGATAATAGTGATACAATAGGTCACTAATCATCTATAATTAATAACTATTGGGGTTTAGAATATGTTGTTGCTAAATGGCTACAACAAGAGCTAAACCCTCTGAAATGCTGAGCTACATAACATAACATTTATCCATGTGGTAAACATGTTTCTGCAGAGTTTTATTTTATTTATAGGATTAACCAATAAGTACAATGAATAAGACCCTTTCTGATGAAGAGATACTGGAGTTGGTTTTTTTACCTTATGGGGAACTATCACAATTTAGCGGATATTCTTCTTCTGACGAAGATGAATCTGAAGGCCATTCCACCAATCAGGAAACTGGAATTTAAAATCATTTGGAAACTCATAAAAAACGGGAAGAATTTACTGCTGAGAAAGAAAATCACAGCAGCACTGATGACACAGGCAATAAATCCCCTTCTAGAGAAGGAAATAAGGAATATGACATAGAAACTACGTAAAAACAAGTGAATATAAACACAGATCCCTTGACTCTACATTTGCTGACTATTTTCTTTTGATATGCGTTTCAGATGCAGAAAAGAAGTTCATGGAAACACATATGGGAAAACACTGAAATTTTTTGTAATGACAGCAACTGGAAGGCTCACTGCAGTTATTTCTTTAGTTTTATAGACAAGGAAGCAATTTCTGATTTAGCCCTCCAAATATTTTTCTATGCCCACCAAAAGAATGGCATAACTATAAATGTGACTTCTGACGAGATTGAAGAGTATTTCAGCATTCTGCTTTTGATGGATGTAGTGAAAATGCCTCGTTGCAGTATTTATTGGCAGAACCAATGTAGAGTGAGTGAGTGAGTGAGTGTGTGGTGTTTAAGGGCCCGTCGACAGCAAGGTCATTTGGACCACCAATGTAGATTTCCTGCAATATCCGACATTATGAGTCGCAACAGATTTGAGGTCATCAGGCAGTATTTTCATATGAATGACAATACAAAACAAAAGCCTGCCACTCAATCTATGAGTAAATGATACCCTTCAAGGGAAAAAATTACCTAACCCAGAATTTGAAGAGTAAACCAGGTATGGTGTGGTGTTATATCTGGAAGAAAAGAAACAGGAAGGAAGCGAGGAAGACCAAGTGGTCAAGAAACTGCAGCAGAATAGAAGAGACGTATCTGTAAGGTCTGTTGATGATATCTGCTTTGATGTTACAAGCAATTGATCAGCCGCATCAGAAAAAAGGGAAGATGCAAGAATTGTTCAAGTGAGTTCTCCAGAACAGCTTGCTCAAAATGCGAGATTGTGTTACGTTTGACCAAAGACAAAAACGGTTTCTATAACTGGCATCACAAGTAATATGGTAGTTAAAATCCACTCATACTGTGAACTACTTTTCCAAATAATGTTATATTTTGAGTTTCTAAACAACAGGTAACCTAATTACGTTTCTATTAGGCTAAAACAATGTTCTATAATGAAGAATTTTAATAAAACATTTCTTCTTTAACATTAGAAATATGGACGTTATTGCCCAATGTGGTCACTTGGCAACAACCCTTAAAAGATTAATCTATGAGGGAAAATCATAAACACATGTTTATAACAGTTCCTTTACCTATTATTTAATACGTTCCATGGTAATCGGAATTTTGTTTATCATTAATGATAATTCAGTATTTTTTTAAATATATATCTATGTATATTTTTCTTTTCCTTATTTAGCCGTTTTTATTGTTTCCGTTTATTTTCCTATCTTATTTCTGTATTTTCTCACATACACACTATACACACAAACACCGATGCCCAAGGCGGGACTCGAACCCGCGACCCTCTAAGCGGTGGAACTCTATAAAGGCATACGTTCTAACGACCATGGCTATGAGGGCCGGCTTAAGGATTGAAAGGGATAAGGGTTTCATCGCAGATAAAGTTTTTATTTTAGGGAGTTTGTTGGCTGTGCTGTAGGTTTTGAGCTAGAAATTATGTTTTAAGGTCACAATTTTTATGTACCTTCAGGTTGTGGGAATGAATGCAATACCTTTCACCCTGGTGTTCTAATTTTAATTTGTGATTAGGTTGAAATTTTGATGCCAAACAGCCTAGAAGAATTATATGGAGCTCAGCTTTAGCTGCTGTTAGAATTAGCTCCTGGGTTATCTCGGGTACCCACAAGCCAGGCGGAGTACCCTTCGGTTGATGAGAGGAGCCTGCGGAACAAAGGGGGTAATAAGGACAGGCCAACGGCAAACCCGGCACGAAATTTTTCCGGGCTGCCCGATTCGATATATTTCGTTTGGAGAGCTAACGTCCATAATGTTACATTAGTCAATGCTGTCAAATCAGACAATTCGTAAAGCTTCGGAGCAATATGGCGTGCTATATACCACTCATGATAAAATAAAAATAAATACAAATTCAAATTCGACACACACTATTTTAAGTAGAAAAGACAAAAAAGCTTGAAAGGGTTGTTGATGTATGCGAGAGGATGCGTTTTAAAACTATACGAATCGCAGTTTCAAAGGTGGAACGGAACACCAGAATGAATAACTTTTTCTTCAAATAACAACACTAAATTTTATGATACCAACTAGAGCAGATGTAAAATTGCTTTCGCAGTACACATGGTATAAGGGTAAGCATCTCTATGACGCACAACTCTTGAGTGCTGTCTATGATAGAAATATGAGCAACTGGTTCGATATGAGCATGTTCGAAGAATGGTTGTGTTCTTCCTAAGTAGACTTGAGAAATTGCGAAGAACGGCATAGAGCTAATGAACTGATTAAAGAAAAAGGTAAACTCTTAAGCAATAAATCTCGATATGAACCAAAGAGAAAATACATGGACTAGTATGTGAAGAAGAATTCAGAACGTCCGATTATGACGAAATGGCCTCAATATTTCACAAGTTTACTTAAATGCCTTATTGACTCACTGTTCAGAAGACTAAATAGTATAATAATGTAATTCAAAGATTAGTTACGATTTAATTATTAAATCAGGATTTTATGTAAATTGTTAAGTATTATTTATGTGGCTATACCTTTATTGCATAATCAAACTGCATTAATTTAATACAATCAAGTACAACCATATAGGCTCATTATTTCAACAAAATTGTCAGCATTCAAGGTCAGTAAACGAACGAATGGTGATACCCGTAGATAATCGGAGTGCAGTAATAGATGTAAAATTTTAATGTATAATTAAATATAAAACGTGTTTAAAGAATAAAGTAACTGAGAAACAGGTTTTAAAACAGGCACTATTTGTCTGGATATCCATGTGGGTTTTAACTGCAATGCCATATCGGAGGTCATTCTCCTTTGGAACATATCGCCTACTGGAGACGGTGTTGACTCGGTTGCTGGTACTTTGGATTTTTAATAATTAGATCACACACACATTCGCACTCTCATTCATATTTGAAGACTCCGGGAATATGGGGAATCCCCACCCCCAGCCAAGAATCGAACCCGGGATCCTTCGTACAGCAGGCTGGTACTCCATCGACTGAGCTACGGTTTACTCTTTATTCAAAATTAAAAGGAACTGGCGTAGCTGTTCTAATGCATCGAGCCATTCCCGCATATAAAGATCGAAGTGGACATATTCAAAACTTGTCAACATGAAACTGGCCACACTCCCCTCTAAATAGGTAAAAATGATCCTGCTTGCCAAAATTCTCTCCAAACTGACTTTGCAAAATGTCTTACCAACTAAAATAAACTGTTAGAAGTCTCTGGAATTAGATAGATCATCTTGTTAATAGATACTCTCTTACCCACTTAAATATCCATCTTAAAATCTGATTAGGCATTTAGGTTACCTTAAATCCAAAGTAATTTGTGATATGTTTAAATTGATTTAAAGTAATTATTAAAATGCATTTTTGTATCATTTAAAATATCGTTTACACGTTTTTTCTTTATTAATAAAAAGTATTGAATACAATTTTAATTTCGAAAAGCTTTTCGAAATCCTGCCTACTAAACTACTGTTTTACTTTGTGCACGTATAACTTTTTATAACAATGTTCAACACAAAGCATCGATAGTAAGTTCTTTAGGAGTCGGCGTTTGGTACAAAGCAATGTAACTTTTGATGGCGATGATAAACTTTCTTTTATTGTCTCCTTTATTCTGTCCCCGTATGAACCATACGATTGGACTAAACCTCAATAACCTCGTGGTATTTCCACCCCCGACCTTCCTTTGACGAGAAGCCATAAAATCGATATGATACGCCCAAGGAAATTCTACTTCTCTTCTGGAACTTCTCAATAGAATTAGGCATGCAATAATTCACGTACCACCTACCACACTATTAACATTATTCCAGGAAATCCAATAGAGGACCAAGAGGAGCTCATTAATTTAAATTCAATGTTAACAGCAGATAAGGATCAGGAGCATTTCATGCATTAATTGTAGATATGAGTAAGCTTAGAAGGGCATATACTTCTGAGCGATTAAGGAATGCACGAGAAGGAATGTTAACCGCTATAAGACATCTAATTTTTCACACAAGTAGTTAACGTAAGCTCTAATTAAGAATAATAAGCAATTAAATCAGCATATTATGTATTTAGGGCTAAGTTATTGCATCATGACATTTATTTTAATTGGCCCTGGTCAATAGAATTTCAATGGTATATATACTTTACTATTGTTATTGGTATATAACTCTATTGTTATTTGGTTTTTGCAACTCATCATATCCATTTTGGTCTAATATTCCACAGAAATTTCTCTTATCTATGAACATTTTATTTTATTTTTGGATTGATAGAGTCGACATGAAAAATTCAATGCCACGACCGAGACATGAACCACGGATATACTGGTTTCCATCCAGTCAATCTTACCCATTGAGCTACCTTGGCCAATTTGTTTCTCAACCGCTTTTTCCTAATCAGTTCCTTCATATGTTCCTCTACTTACCAATAAAATACGCTCTACGTCTTCCTTATCCCCACAAATCGAAGACACGCCTTGTATTGCATTACCCCTGAACCCCCTCAGTTTCCATATTCCTAGATGGTACTAAGCAATAGCTTTGCTCTCTTTTCTGTTGCATAATTCTAAATATTTTCCAAATACATGTTTCTTTTAAATCAATTTACTAAAAACAATTGACGTTTTCTCCTCTGTCTCAACCCATAGTATTTGTCAGTCCATATCTTCAAATCTAGAGCGAATGGTCTTCCATGTTGACTGTATCATGTTATGTCTTTGTACTGATACACCACCTTATCCGTTCTTCTCAAATGGTCCTTTATACCTCTATCAGGTGTAGTATTTGGGATGATTGTTGACAGTTAAGATACTTTACCATGCAACTGCATTACTTGGTACTAGTACTTCGCTACCTTTTCCATAACTATTCCTTTGTCCCTACTTTTCCTCATCTCTAAAGTGATTCTACTTTTGTTGTGTTCTGAGACACTCAACAAAAGTTTGTAGAATGCTCTGAGTATGCGATCCAGTTTCTCCCATTCATTTTACATCCACCTTATTACAATTCCATACCTCTCTCTAGACTCTATTAGGGTTATACTTAAGCCTTTCAAACCATGTCACCTTTTGTGTGTGGCTAAATTGTAACGTTTTGTAGAGATAACGTAATCTATCAGCTATACAGAGAGTGGTCATGTTGTTCATCCATCCCAGTTACATTTTCCACTTAAACTCGTGTATACTTAAAAGTATGTAGAGGAACCTCTTGCCCTAAGGGAAAGGGGTAACTGAATAATTTTTTGGGTTAAGTGTTAATTTTATTACAGATTGCAAAATCAGGCGAGAGATAACATTTAGGTACTACCAAAAGTTATCATAACGCAATACGTGGGCTTAGCTAATTTTATTGCTTATCATGCTCAGACACTAGCCTTTTTCATCTATACCTTTCCTATGAAAATGTACATTACTTGTTGCTTTTTCATACTTTATTGGGCCAGTATTTAGCATGCTCAACGGATAAATTCTCCTTTTTTGTGATGGCATAAGTATTAACTGGTTTAACACAGATTTCCTGTTAAATCGACAGATATTTCTTTTCGGAAGAGCATTTTATCACATTATTAATTTTCTGCAATTCACAGAGATGAGTCAAAAAGACGCTGACAACATTAATATTAAATATTTAGAAGAGGATACTAAAATTCAAATAAACAAAAGATGTAACCTGACTCGTTTTTCTGATTAACTGAGAAATTACAACCCAGTTTCTCATTAGACCACACGTATTAAAATCAGTCCACTACTGTCTGTTAAATCCATTTCACTAAATTAGTATTCAGTTAATGGAATCCATGACGCTGGGAAATTTGGCGGCAAAGAACAAAGAGAAAACTTTTATGTGATGTGGGAAGTGCGGCACATCCTGGTTTGCCAAGAAACATTCAAACGGCCCTTTCGGTGTCGTGAGGCAATTTACTTAACAGCAGGGGCCGACGGCAGTGAAGGAGAAGAGGACGTAAGTGTCGGTAGAATATTCAGATAATTTTCTTTTCTGTTTCTTATAAATACTTAAATTATGGAAAGGAGTACATTTAATTTAGGAATATATGTTGACGTTACTTCCCATTCCTATTATATATTTATTTTCTTTTTATTAATTCCAATTGCTATTCCATGTCGATTGGGAAACATTTTTCAGATGGAAATGCTACAGAATGTAGTGTTACTGTTTACAAGAATATAGTGAGTGAAGGAAATACACTTAACTCTAGATTAGGACAGTACTCATTTGCAGTAGGAAATGGATGAAGACTAGAAGTCATGAGGGTAGCCATCTACCTAGCAGTTATAGCCCATTATATTGGCAAAGATAGTTCCTATTTGCCAAATTAACAACGGCAATTGTTATTATTGTTATTGTTGTTGTTGCTGTTGCTTCTGTTGCTGTTGCTGTTCTTGTTCTTGTTGTAGATACTGTCTTAAGTAAACCAATTATTTGAAATGTGGTTTGACAAGCAATTACAGTAATTTTCAAAGTCAATTCTCGAAGTTTAGCCCATTGGATTCTAAGGTATTGAGCTATCGTTCAGCGAGGTTTATTGGCGCACGATGGTACCAGTTTTTGGTTTTTGATGTGAAAAATTTGGTGACATCCACTTGCACTGCCTCAATTTTGTTATAATTTCTTCCACGTAGAAAATGAGCCATGAATCAAAAAGGATTATAATCTGATTATGCGAGATCAGGGCTGTATGCTGGGTTGGTAGCAGTTCCATTTCTCCGAATCCCTGAAGTTTTTCCATGGTTGTTCTTGCACTATGGGGTGCTGCATTGTCATTTTGTCATAGAACTCCGCTTCGTTAGCAATGCTGGTTATCTCCGTCTCAAATGATCTCGTTCCAGTTGTTGAGAGTAAAGAACAAACTCCAAGTGAATCACACCTTCAAAATTCCACTGGCGCACATTACTTTGGGATCGAATTCATATTTTGTTAACACTGATTTGGCAGGTTGGCAAGGATCAAGCCACTGTTTCTAGGGAAACGGGGTTTCGCTAATATACCCATTTTTCATCCCAAGTAACAATTCATCTGACAAATCTATCATCGATGGGATTACGGGTAAGCTGACAACAGATATCCTTCTGCGTTGAGACTGCAATAGCTTCTGTATGATTTTCGATGTATCTTAATGTGACGAAGTATGGTATCTTTTGATGCACCAAGTTCTTCTGAAACCTACGGTTACTTTTTTCGGAGGATTTTCTCGAAGAACTCGGCATGTATCCTCAATGTTCCATATTTTATGGTTTGCCCAGACCGTGGTAAATCTTTATTGTGTTCTTCTCCATTGCTGAAGCGTTGTGAACCATCTCACTAACGATACGTTCTCCTTCCAATTCACATATACTTCGCGCTGCTGCAGCGACTTTATAATCCTATTTCCAGCAGTGTTTTAGAAGGACTATAAGTTCAAACATTTGTTATTACCATTTTTTAATTGTTTATTAACAACTTAAGACTGATACGTTCTCGCAAAGTACGCAACACTTGCCATGGCAACGTGTAGTTAAGCATTATCAAACCAATGAAATCCAATAAATTTTCCAAAACACCAAAATAAAAAACAGATATTACTTATGAGATAATCTAATAATAATAATAATAATAGTAATAATAATAATAATAATAGTAATAATAATAATAATAATAGTAATAATAATAATAATAATAGTAATAATAATAATAATAATAGTAATAATAATAATAATAATAGTAATAATAATAATAATAATAATAGTAATAATAATAATAATAATAATAATAATAATAATAATAATAATAATAATAATAATAATAATAATAATAATAATAATAATAATAATAATAATAATAATAATAATAATAATAATAATAATAATAATAATAATAGTAATAATAATAATAATAGTAATAATAATAATAATAGTAATAATAATAATAATAGTAATAATAGTAATAATAATAGTAATAATAGTAATAATAATAGTAATAATAGTAATAATAATAGTAATAATAGTAATAATAATAGTAATAATAGTAATAATAATAGTAATAATAGTAATAATAATAGTAATAATAGTAATAATAATAGTAATAATAGTAATAATAATAGTAATAATAGTAATAATAATAGTAATAATAGTAATAATAATAGTAATAATAGTAATAATAATAGTAATAATAGTAATAATAATAGTAATAATAGTAATAATAATAGTAATAATAGTAATAATAATAGTAATAATAATAATAATAATAATAATAATAATAATAATAATAATAATAATAATAATAATAATAATAGTAATAATAATAATAATAGTAATAATAATAATAATAGTAATAATAATAATAATAGTAATAATAATAATAATAATAATAATAATAATAATAATAATAATAATAATAATAATAATAATAATAATAATAATAATAATAATAATAATAATAATAATAGTAATAATAATAATAATAGTAATAATAATAATAATAGTAATAACAATAATAGTAATAACAATAATAGTAATAACAATAATAGTAATAACAATAATAGTAATAACAATAACAATAACAATAACAATAACAATAACAATAACAATAACAATAACAATAACAATAACAATAACAATAACAATAACAATAACAATAACAATAACAATAACAATAACAATAACAATAACAATAACAATAACAATAACAATAACAATAACAATAACAATAACAATAACAATAACAATAATAATAATAATAATAATAATAATAATAATAATAATAATAATAATAATAATAATAATAATAATAATAATAATAATAATAATAATAATAATAATAATAATAATAATAATAATAATAATAATAATAATAATAATAATAATAATAATAATAATAATAATAATAATAATAATAATAATAATAATAATAATAATAATAATAATAATAATAATAATAATAATAATAATAATAATAATAATAATAATAATAATAATAATAATAATAATAATAATAATAATAATAATAATAATAATAATAATAATAATAATAATAATAATAATAATAAAGCTCAACGATATTGCCTTTACGCATAGTACATTAGCATTTATAAGTAGCAGTGTAGAGAGCTAATTGAGTTACATCAAATTATATTGGATGGTTCTTGGTGCAATCCTGTGATAATTTTTAATATAACCTACGTTAATTTCGTGAAATGGCTTGCATTAATTCCCCTACATAGGGACTTTAAAAGTAATCATCCAGTACTCTTTATGCGCACAGAATTCATCATCAGAGTGAAAAGAATCCGGCACATTAAATGACTGGTCTAGACGCCCAATGGTAAAAAGACTTTTCCAGCACAAGATTATTCGGCAAATATTTCTGTGCGCTGATTCATGTACTGTGGCTTCTTACCTATGTGACAAAGCCTTTTTACTTCTGAAAACAAAATCAAACTTACTACATTTACCTTTCCGCCGAATTATAAGTTCAAAACTAGAGAGTACCTACTGCATGACAATGAGCATCAGACAAGTGTCAGTGAGTTAAGTTTAGAGCAAGCCCTAACTTTTCGGTTTGGTAGGTACATTTTGGATAGATTCGCATGTTAAATTTACATTTTAGGAGGCATGGTCATGACTAGAGTCAGTAAAAATAGTAATGTAACTGTTATTTTGGAATACTTCCGACAGTGGAATCTGTCGGAATACCAACTATAGGTCAGATTACACAGTTACAAAATAACACTTCTTTAGACTATCAATTGGCAGTTTAACCAATAATAAAGAATGATTCAAAAATGATAAAAATGAAGAGAAATAAACTGAATTCAAAGAATAAGTTATACAATCTTAATGTAGTCCTGGCACAGTAATATCCACAGAATCAGTGCATTAACTGGCCAAAGTTAACAAAAGTTGAAAATAGAGTGGCTCACATCTGGAAAAACTATACGTGGTCTTTGTCTTTCACTCCAAAGATTACCGGAAGATCCCGACAGACAAGTGAGAGGGCAGAACAATTATCTAACATACTATATCCATGACAGAGAACTATATCCAAATAGACAAAGGAGTGAGTAAATCAGATTGGCTATCAAAAACCTACGATAACCTCCAGGTGAGCTGTTAAGTCAAATCCTGTTTAATGCTCTCACGCCCAACATTGCGAAAAAATGACAGAAGCCATTATGTCTATCTATGCAGATAATTAAGGCTCATAGAAATAGAAAACTTAAAATATGAGGGAAAATGCCACAAAAGAGCAAGAAACTTTAAATACCTATGCATTATAAAAGAAATAAGGGGACAGTCATAAGGTTCTATATAAAGGCAAGAAAGATGGTTGCAATAAGGGCCAATGAATGAAATCAGTAGCATCAGGCCATTATCACTCAGTACGGCGATGGACCTGTTTTGGCTTAAGATACTACCCAGCCTTGTGTACTGTTTCGTCTTAGTGGGGGAAGATCTCACGTACAAACAGCTGTAAGAGATGGGAGGAGTATAAACCAGATGTCGTACCTCAAGAGAATTCTGCGAATATCACAGAATTCCAAATCATAGGCAGTATGTGAACTTATCACGTGACCTTTTTCTTAGAATATCTGCGGTACGCATTCCTGCTGCCAGCTACGGAAAACTAGAAAAGCCCTCTGCAAGGCCTACTAGGGAATAACAGGTGCGTACCTATGACATTTTATGCAACCTGCCCGATGTAAGATAGATTCTGGACAGCATGTAACTAATAAGACTTTCGTGACCCAAATGACACCTGCATTTCGTTTCTTGTTGCAAAAAATATGATCAATAACATATTGTTTAGCATAAGAATAGATGAAACTCTATCATGCCTTATAGCAAACAGAACTCTCTGCACGACGCACATTCGCACACATTTCTAATGTATTATATTAACTAAGGAGTTGACAAAAATTTTTCTTTCTACTTTCTCCAGGACTATTTACAAATATACCAATACACTTCACTGTTATTTTGAGGCAGTTATTAACTAAAATATTAGCCAAATGTGATTTTAGTATGCAATAATTGCATTTTTAAGGAATAAAAAATAAGAGCAAGAACTCAGGATACGGTGAGAGTGAGTGAGTGAGTGAGTGAGTGAGTGAGTGAGTGAGTGAGTGAGTGAGTGAGTGAGTGAGTGAGTGAGTGAGTGAGTGAGTGAGTGAGTGAGTGAGTGGGTGAGTGAGTGAGTGAGTGAGTGAGTGAGTGAGTGAGTGAGTGAGTGAGTGAGTGAGTGAGTGAGTGAGTGAGTGAGTGGTGGGTGGGTGGGTGGATGGGTGAGTGAGTGAGTGAGTGAGTGAGTGAGTGAGTGAGTGAGTGAGTGAGTGAGTGAGTGAGTGAGTGAGTGAGTGAGTGAGTGAGTGAGTGAGTGAGTGAGTGAGTGAGTGAGTGTGTGTGTGTGTGAGGGAGTGAGTGAGTGTGTGTGTGAGGGAGTGAGTGAGTGACAACCACATAGGAAAACGTTTGGACAAAGCAATATACAAATTATACAAACAGAAAAAGACTTAGTTTTGTACTCGAATGTTTTTAGTGCACATTCATATGAAATTACAAGGCAGTTTCACACACATTGTTGATACTCCACTTCATAACACTAATGTAATAGCTGGTTGACTATCTTTTAATGAAGCAGCAAAGCAAGAAAGGAAGAATGTTTCTATGTAAAAAGAAGGGAAGAGAAGAATGAGGACAGAGAGTAGAGGCTGAAAAAGGCTATAGTGACAACGCTATACATTAACGTAATTGAAGACGTGGCAAGGTGGTTTCTCCCCAACAAACGACACACCACAGAGGCACTTTGCCAAGATGTATCTGCCCTATGCTTGCCATAGCACTAGTCCCAATTGGTATCTGAATCTATTATGAATTAAGCTTGGATCTTTTTCATAAGACTAGGTTCTTTATCAGCAATTCAGCAATTTAATTAAAATGTATATGGTATACTAATATATGTTAATTTGCATATTACCCTACATTCTGGAATCAGTACCATAATAATAACCGAGAAGATGGTGCTCATATTCAGGAGGCTGTGGGTTTAATTCGCGGCCACTGCCCACTCTCAACCATGGGTATTTCGTAGTACGGCCATAGTACATTGAATGTTTGAAATAAGGTTAGGGACCCCGTCATCGCCTGCATCTGGCATCCCTTGTGGTCTCTCTCATCCTTGGAACTACTTTAGAAACCAAAAGAATCACATTGATTAAGTTCAGTAGTCTTAACCACTTTTTTTTAATTTACGTCCTCCAACGTTAAGTCATACGGACGATGAATGAATTGGTGAAATGATGCTCAAATGAGGTCCGGGGTCCATGAAGCTTAGAGCTACCCAACATTCGTCCTGAAGGATAAGGGAAAACCTTGTCCAGGTAGCTCACACTACATCTACGCTACCGAGACGGGTACAGTAGGTAAATGTTAATGTAAGATTTTAATATTATAGCCCGAAGTGTTAACTAATTAGACATCGCAAAGTTATCGTACTCACCTCAGCATTCTGCTGATGGGATAATTGCCTAATAATGAACGACCGTGTTTGTAGGTTGATCTCCAGTTTTTCGTTTCCTTCCTGAGAATTAGCATGTCCATAGACCCTGCAAGCACTTCCCTTCCCCCATGTGTGTGTATGCGTTTTACTGTGGTCATAATTATATCGTTTCAGATATATTGTTTTAACTAGTTTGCCTATTGAAAACATTATCATAATTTATTTCTAATGAGTTAAAGTAATATATTACTCATGCTACTTCGGAAATATTTATTGTCAAGTAAAGCAAAGGATAAGTTACTTCTGAATCAGGATGTAAAACATCACAAAGAAATAATGCAGCACTCTCTCAGGCTCACCTGTGTTAACCTAGGTCATGGTTTAATTCTTGTGTTAATACAGTAAATTACTCCCTCTCGTTAACCTGCCAGTCGTAGGTGGGCTTCTGAAGGATAATCAGAAACAGCCTTACCTTTCCTCCACCAGTTTAAATATTTCTTATAATTTGTATGTTTAAACATATTGTAAACTTTGTGGGTTCGTAGAAGTCCTATTTTGCGAAAAATCTAAATGTTCCTTTATTTCCATAGAAACACTCTGCGTAGCAGCAGAATACATCGCATATCACAATCTACAATATCAAGGTCGATGACAATAACAAACAGAGCTCTGATCAGCTCTCAACACTCTTGTTACACAACTGACTCATCACTAGCCATGGTTTTTTTATACACTCATTCATGAATTCCAGACTATTATCTAATTTTCTCTAACATGTCACCAGATAAAACACGAATGTTCTAGAATGTAACTATATCGGTGCCGACAAGTCTTTCACCTCTGTGATACACTATCCGTCTCTTGTTTATCGGCGCTATCGTTATTTTGCCGGCTCTTTGTGAACGCTAGCCGCTTATCAGTTCCTTTGTGCCAACAAGC